>OZ020303.1:3010917-3610917 GCA_963971305.1 Arcuatula senhousia
TGGTAGCCCTGCTTCTCTCTAGACACCTGTTTTGTTTTGTTAATCCCTCCCTCCCTATAGTCCAGGTCATTAGATGGCTATAGGACGTCCTTTTGTTTTGCTTATCCCACCCTTCTCATTACCCAGGTTCTTAGATGGCTTTAGGACACCTTATTGGTTTTATATCTGACGCTTAAATTCGTCAGAATTTGCAATATTTTCCAGCAACATCTATTTTACAGAGAACAAGAATTTAATGAATAACTGAATATATTTTCAACGCTGAGTTATAATTTCACAAGCAGAAAGACAATTGTTAATTGATTCAAATTAACATGTCAGAAAGTGCAGAAACAAACACATATCGTCACTCAGGTAATTAGTTGTAATGTTCAAAATCATTTCACCCAATCTTGTCTAAAAAACGTTTCCATTGAACCATATGGAATTGACTGTAAATATCTACAATTATTAAATACGACTGGGAGAATTTTGGACTTTGATTTAGCTTTCAAGTCACAAAATCGTAAAATCACAAGTCTCAGTTCTGTACAATATTCAGAAATTCCAACTATGGAAGAGAAATCAAATTTCGTACAGTACGCGAGGTTCAAATTCTTGATCGGAGATGAAACGCGATGCTCTTTCGATTTGTGATCTTGTTTCGTCTTCTTTGGTAATTTATGTTCCTCTTTGATACCGACACATCCAAGGAGACTGAGATTTCTAAGCTTGTGTCCGCCTGTTATCAATGTCCACAATGCGCGCATTGTCACTTGAAAACATTGACTAAAATCAGCTGATTCTAGCTGTGGACAATTCTCAGTGATGACTGCAATGGACGAATCGGTCACGTTATGACAATGATTTAGACTTACAGATGTCAGGCTGTGACATAGACGAGTCAATGAGACGAGAGTCAAATCATCAAGCCACTTCATATTCTGTAGGGCCAGTGCTGTGAGAGCTTTTATACTTACAGAAGATGGTAGAGCAGCTATTGTAAGGCTTGATTCTGCAATTCTATGATTATAGTAGCCTTCTTTTACTGTACTGTTCCTTATAAAAAGGCGTTCTAACTTTTTACAAGATGCAATCAAGCCTACGACAGCTTTGTCTTCTACATTATCCAAACAATTAAGTTGTAAATAACGCAGATTCGGGAGTTTCCCTTCTAGTTCTGTCAAAGATCTATCACCTATCCTAGAATAAGACATCCTAAGCTCAACCAATGCAGACATATTTAGCCTGGCAAGCTGTACCACCTCTGTACGTGATATGAAAAAGGAAGACAAAGATCGTAGATTAGTTGCTGACAAGTCTAAAAGTTCGTTTAAATTTTGTGGAGAGATTTGTCCGTGGAGATTTATTGAGTCAAAGGACCTGATCAAATCCCCTGGTTTTTGTAACGGGTATTCTTTCTCCTTTACATTAAAAACTGTCTCCTTCACTTCCTCCTCACTATCAGTATCTTCATCATCAGAAACCAAACCTCCTGTTGGCTCAATGAGTTGATAAAAGTGAACATCTTTTACATTTATATTTTCTTTCTTTAAACAGCATATAAGTTCCAATACACCGTCAGACGGTGGTATTCCAATGTGAAGCTCTCTTACATTTGGGAACTTTAGTTTAAAATCGTGTAGTACTTGCCAGACCAGGAGTTTATAGTTGTCACAATTATTAAGAAAAAGACAGTGGACATTTTCCAAAGATTTAGAACTGAACTGGAAATAATCTGTTAAGACTTTTGGCGTAGCTTGAAGGATTGAAGTATATGGCAAAATGTCTATCAAATATTCGTAAAGATCTTTCTTGGTGGTAAGTTTCTGTACTGTAAGGAAGTCCAAGTCGACCCTAGACCAAAGACTGGCACATTTGGAAAGACGGCACCAATATTGACAGACATGTCTGATAGTTGTTATGAGTCCTGTCTTTGGGATGTACTGGAGGATTTCTGTTAGTAACTCTGGAGGGAGTTCATTGAGGGGGGTCAAGGGGGGGTCCAAGAACACCTTAACAGGGAATTGATTTTCCCAATAACAGATAACAGAGAATTGATATTTTTGGACTGACCATTTCAATTTAGCTAACATACTATGTTAATAACAGATAACATAAAATTAAATTATTCAATAACAGGTAACAGTAAACTGAATTTCTTCAATAACAGTTAACACAGAACTGGTCAATAACAGTTAACATTAAATCTGATATCTGCAATAACAGCTAACAGAAAACCAATTTAAGCCAATAACACAGGAACAGCTAACCCCCTTGCCCCCCCTCTTCATTGATCTCCATTACTGAAATGAAGAATGATCCAAATACACATTTGTTAGTATCTCATGATCAAAATACACATTTGTTAGTATCTCATGATCAAAATACACATTTGTTAGTAACTCTGGAGGGAGTTCATTGATCTCCATCACTGAAATGTAGAAAGATCAAAATACACATTTGTTAGTATCTCTGGAGGGAGCTCATTGAACTCCATCACTGAAGTGTAGAATGATCGAATTTATAAAAAAAATTAACACATGTACAGAATCAGGGGTGGATTCGAAAGGGGACTGTTGCGGGCATTGTGGAATATCACATAAATGTGATTTATTGCCATTTTTGAGGGGGGGTAGGAGGGGGTCTGATCCCGGAATCCCGAACTAATTTTTACAAAATCCCGTCATCCCGACTTAAAAATGAGAAAATCCCGAAGCCCGGTAAAGTTGATATAATTCTATCCCGGAATCCCGAACTTAAATTGTCCAAATCCCGGAATCCCGAGCTTAAATATGGCCAATCCCGGTGTCCCGAAAAAGGTCCTACCCCCCCCCCCCCTCATTTTTGTATACAAGATTCATCAGATATTGACCTGTTAATACCCCACTTATCGAATATTTTTCAACCTCTCCTGACATATTTAATAGTGATAAATTGTGTGATTTTTACTTTGTATGTCAAAGGCTTGTTAATTATACAGGTTTTTGCTTCTGGGAGGAACACAGATAAAATATGGTTTATCTGTTTACAAACTTACCTCCTAAATTCTTCCGTACGAGGTGATTCATTTCTATATTTAGAGCAGGAGAAGTTATTCCAAAGTGGATTATTCCTCTTTGGTTATAAATGCAATTATTTGAAATAAGATTACACTTTGCTCTTTATTAGAATCTGCAGTACACAGACAAAACTCAATTTAAATGTAGGATTTAATAGTCATAAATGTAAATTTTATTTTAATCTTTGCATATTAATTAGTTTAAAGCTGGCTCTCATGTTTCTAATGTATCTTTATATGTTTATGTTTATTATCTTTGTAATCATAATGACAAACACATATATATGATTTGTGATTGATATGCCCTAATGGGCCCTATGATTAGGAAATAAAGATTATTTATTTATTTATTTATTTATATACTTGTAATTTCAGTTGTACGTGTATTATAATTTTTCATCCAATCGATCAACCTTTCAATCAGTTGTGGAAAAATATTTCTCGCCTCTAGAAATAAGTTGTTCTCAGTGTTATTGCACGTGCAACTGAGGAGCAACATTTTTGCATTTTTTTTTTTACCAGTAGACATTAGAGAAAAAATCTTGCTCGATGATTATGGAATTTCTAACATCTCGGGAAATAAATTTGATATTTTAATCGCTCTGCAAACCTCGATCGCCATTAAATTAAACAAATTTATTTTCCTTGATTATCAACTCGATCGCGTTGTTACAGTAGAAGAGCTCTATATTTTTAACCAATTACTGTTTTGAACCAATAAATACTACTATTATTAATAATAATAATAATTTTCACGCTCATATCTGCCGTGAATAATGTCTCTCTATCAACATTTTTAAATATTCATTTAATTTCCAGTATTTAATTAATTGTCATTGTCGTTTTTTCATGTTTATCATTGACAAAGTTCAAAATTTTTATAGTCCCTGCACATGATAAGCAGTTTCTTTTTCTGGTCAGCAAATATGCCGGGTTAATTTGCAGCGTCCGCCCCAGCTAACAACCCCCAAACTTTGCTCGTCGGCTGACATTAAAGCTTATAAATGTACTCACAATTAAGTTCAAAATGTCAATGTATATCCCCGATAGCTTCTGCTGCGGATAACATTGAAAAACTGAGGACACTCCCCCCTCAAAAAAAACCCCCACCCCAAAACGGTGCATAAATAATATCAAAGAAAACATGGAAAATATCAATAGAAAAATAAGGTAGTCAGCAGTCTAGTCCTGGCCTGTTGTCTGCCTTTTCCTCCTATTGCCCTCTTCAACTGTTAAATATTTCAATTTGACTACCTTCAGTTTGCCAATGGTAAAAGATAAATCCCCGTGAGCTTGCCTTACCTAGTTACCTAGTCCAAAATGCTATTTTACACCTTCACATACATGTAACAAGCGTTAACACTAAAGTATGTCTCGCCTGTCGGCACCACCAGAAACAATAATTCTTTCTTACTTCCACTATATTTTTAATTCATAAGGATTTTCAGTTTCTGAGATCAAAAAGTGTTTATATACTTAAACATTGCTAATAAATGCAACAGAAACAACCAGAAAATCAAGGTTAAGGTCAAAATTAAGATGGGGATGCAGGGGCGGTTCCAGATATTTTCGAAAGGGGTGGTTCCACATACTGGGTTCTTTGGGCCAAAAGGGGGGGGTCCAGACCAATTTTGCTGAAAATCTACACAAAAAAATTAGAATTTCGGAGGAAAGGGGAGGTCCGACCCCCGGAACCCCCCCTGGATCCGCCACTGGGATGCAACTGTGCTTAGCTACTACTGAGGCATATGTATACCAAGTTTCATGAACCTAGGACCTATAGTTCTTGAGATATGGAGGTGCATATTATTTTACTCAACATGGTGCGTTGATCTTTTTCAATCCTGAACCACTCACTGAATCAGAAAATCATTGATATCTGTAAAAGAGGGTCTTTTTTGGCAAATTGATGCATTATAAAACATGATTGTAGCAACAACTCTTTAGGTTTTATGAAATAATGACTCATTAAAATCTTTTTCTTTACACCATTGGGTTCAGGAATAGCTACGATTCAGACAGTGGCATTTTTTTTTCAAAGACTCCATAAGTTTTGTTTAGTACAAAATTTAGAAAATCTTTACTGTAACCCATCGACTCACTGAACGTTTAACGTCAGATTCTTAGACCAAACCTTTGTTAATTATTATTAACTGCAGAAATCTCGATAAACGTATAATACCCCTTGTTCATGTAGCAATGTCATTGTACAAGTCCAAAATGTATTTAAACAGCTGAACAATGTCATTTCATTCATATAGCTAATAATGTAACAAATGTAAATGCATATCTTACCAAGTCAATAAGCTAACTAGGTAAACAATGTCAAAGCATAGCTCAGCAAGTATTTGTGTGTGTTAGGGTTATAATGTCATAGTACGGCTGACCAGTGAAAATGCCATTGTACAGCTTGTCTGTGAAAATGTCATTAGACAGCTAACCAAGTAAAATGTCATTGTAAAGCTAACCAAGTAAAATGTCATTGTACAGCTTACCAAGTAAAATGCCATTGTAAGCTTACCAAGTAAAATGCCATTGTACAGCTTACCAAGTAAAATGCCATTGCACAGCTTACCAAGTAAAATGCCATTGTACAGCTTGCCTAAAATGTTATTGTACTGCTTACCATGTTTCGATGCCATTGAACAGCTTACCAAGTAAAATGTCACTGTACAGCTTAATTTCCATGTAAAAACGTTATTGCACAGCTTACTTTGTAAAATGTAATTGTACAATCAACCTAGAAAGGTTATCATTGAAAAGCTTACCTATTAAAATGTCATTGAATAGCATTCCAAGTAAATATGTCAATGTACAGCTTACCAAGTAAAATGTTATTATTGTACTGCTTACCATGTAACAATGCCATTGAACAGGTTACAAAGTAAAATGTCACTGCACGGCTAACCTACCAAGTAAAATGTCATTGTACAGCTTCCCTAGCATATTGTCAGTGTACAGCTTACCAAGTAAAATATCTTGGAATAGCTTACCATGTAACAATTCCATTGTACAGCTTACATGGTAAAATGTCATTGTACAGCTTAACAAGTAAATATGTCTTTGTATAGCTAACCAAGTAAAATGTTATTGTACAGCTTACTTAATAAAATTACCTTGTAGATCTTCCCAAGTAAAATGCCATTTAACAGCTTACACCTTGTTTCAAAACATGCATACATAGCATTAATTAATTACAGTAACATATTGATATGTTCTTTGACTTTTTTCTCTCAACAAATTTTTGACTGGATCAGGACATAGCTCATACCTCTGAGCATCAAGGACAAAAAAGCTTCAAGTGAAATGTCCATGTACAGCTTACCAAGTAAAATGCCATTGTACAGCTTACCAAGTAAAATGCCATTGCACAGCTTACCAAGTAAAATGCCATTGTACAGCTTGCCTAAAATGTTATTGTACTGCTTACCATGTTTCGATGCCATTGAACAGCTTACCAAGTAAAATGTCACTGTACAGCTTAATTTCCATGTAAAAACGTTATTGCACAGCTTACTTTGTAAAATGTAATTGTACAATCAACCTAGAAAGGTTATCATTGAAAAGCTTACCTATTAAAATGTCATTGAATAGCATTCCAAGTAAATATGTCAATGTACAGCTTACCAAGTAAAATGTTATTATTGTACTGCTTACCATGTAACAATGCCATTGAACAGGTTACAAAGTAAAATGTCACTGCACGGCTAACCTACCAAGTAAAATGTCATTGTACAGCTTCCCTAGCATATTGTCAGTGTACAGCTTACCAAGTAAAATATCTTGGAATAGCTTACCATGTAACAATTCCATTGTACAGCTTACATGGTAAAATGTCATTGTACAGCTTAACAAGTAAATATGTCTTTGTATAGCTAACCAAGTAAAATGTTATTGTACAGCTTACTTAATAAAATTACCTTGTAGATCTTCCCAAGTAAAATGCCATTTAACAGCTTACACCTTGTTTCAAAACATGCATACATAGCATTAATTAATTACAGTAACATATTGATATGTTCTTTGACTTTTTTCTCTCAACAAATTTTTGACTGGATCAGGACATAGCTCATACCTCTGAGCATCAAGGACAAAAAAGCTTCAAGTGAAATGTCCATGTACAGCTTACCAAGTAAAATGTCATTTTACAGCTTACCATGTAACAATGCCTCTGCATAGCATACCAAGATTGAATTTGATTGTACAGCTTTATAAGTAAAATGACATTGCATAGCCAACCTAATATATTGTCATTGTACAGCTTACCAAGTAAAAATGTCATTGTACAGCTTACCAAGTAAAAATGTCATTGTACAACTTACCAAGTATAATGTCATTGTACAGCTTACCAAGTAAAAATGTCATTGCACAGCTTACCTAGTATAATGTCATTGTACAGCTTACCAAGTAAAATGTCATTGCACATCAAACAAAGTTAAAATGTCATTGAACAGCTGACCAAGTAAAATGCCATTGCATAGCTTACCTAGTATATTGTCATTGTACAATTTACGTAGTAAAATGTCATTGTACAGCTTACCAAGTAAAATGTCATTGTACAGCTTACTAGGTGAATTTCATTGTACAGCTTACCAAGTAAAATGTCATTGCACAGCTTACCAAGTAAAATGCCATTGTACAGCTAACCAAGTAAAATGTCATTGCACAGCTTACCAAGTAAAATGTCATTGTACAGCTCACCAAGTAAAATGTCATTGCAGAGCTTACCTAGTAAAATGCCATTGCTCATCATAACAAGTTAAAATGTCATTGAACAGCTCACCAAGCAAAATGTCATTGTATAGCTTACCAAGTAAAATGTCATTGTACAGCTTACAAAGTAAAATGCCATTGCTCATCATACCAAGTTAAAATGTCATTGAACTGCTTACCAAATTAAATGTCATTGTAAAGCTTACCAAGTAAATTGCCATCATACAGCTCACAAAGTAAAATGCCATTGCATAGCTTACCAAGTAAAATCCCATTGTACAACAAAGTTGTAAACTTGTTTAAATGAAAGATATAACATAAAGATAAAGAATTATAATAATTATGGACACCCTCTTCCAATGTACAAAACAAGTCCACATTGATAATTTTTTGTCTGAATATGGAATAAGGTCGATTTGGCAGTATGTCAAAAGGTTCAACATTCAGATTTGTTTTTTAATATTTATTTGACAACTAACAGTTTAAAGAATAGTTTGTCTACTCTACTTACAATTAAAAATTCATGTAAAAAGAAAACACAACACATTTTTCAAATGCACCTGATGCAAAACGACATACAGTATGTAATTTTAGTCATATTCCTCAAAGGGATATACAATAACATATAAATAAGAGACATGTCAAATGCCAACTAAAGATGTTCTTACTTGGATATCATTGAATTTTTTGATGCACTGAAAATTTTGCTATAAAGATAATCACACAAAATTAACCAACAATTGAACAATGTAAAAATTATAGAAAATCTATACTTGAACATCAAATGATACTTGCCAAATTAAAATAAATAACTATAAAATTCTGTTGATTTTGTCCACAATCACACTTGATCTTCACTTATTGGACTAGACAGCTGTGTTAAATTTTATTCAAATCAGCTGAAGCATTTTCAAGTTATCTTGAAACAGATGGACACTGACCTAAATGGGGGATGTAGCATAAAACATTGCAACTACAAGTGCCATGACATAAAAAAATAGATAAGTACATCAATAAATAGAGGTTATTCATTATCAATTTTTAGTGAAACCCAACTAAACTCACTTCTGACTTCATGACTTCCAAATAAGACCACTCTGATGAAGACCTGTATGAATATAGTCACAACCCTGATATTCTCCAGTAAGCCTTATTCAAAATTACAAGCTTTCTTGTTGAGAAAATGTCAACAGTATCAAATTTCTGAACTGTTGAATCATTGAGTTTAATTACAACTCAAATGGAAATGTTCGTTAATATAACTGTTAATTAGATAGACATTGTACCAATTCAAATAATAAAGATATGACATATATACAATATCAATTTTAACAAGATACTATGACTATCCTAAAAGTAAGAGGTTACTATCTATTTATATATTCTATAAAAGACAATAGTTCTAATACATCATCATACATCATACATCCAAAGAAAACACATCACAAAGTCTTTGTAAACACAATCACACCACACTATAGCTGATGTTTATCTTGTTGCCATGGCATCACATCCAGATATCATTCCCCTGCAGCCGCTCTTCGTCCTTCTGTTTCAGACGAGCTGCCTCGATACTTTGCATGCTGGGAACACCATGTGGTAAGGCCAATAACCCTGTCTCATCATCTATAATTCTGTCAGCTTCCTCTGTAAAATTCAACATTTTTTTACACCATTTTAGTTATTAAGAGTATAAAAACTAAGAGTTACCTCCCATTATTAAAATAAGTTTAAAATTGCACATCTGAAATAGCTAAAAATTAAATGGAGCTTTCATCCATCAACATTTGTAATATGATAAAGGTTAATCGTTAAATGCTTCTTAGCTAGCTGTCAGTAACTGTGAGTGTTCTCAAGGGAGTTACTTTACGTTTCGTTTTTCTCGTATAGTACTCTTGTCTAAGGTTCTCTCTTGGTGAATTGAACTTTTGTCAATTTGATTTTTTAAGTGTGTTATTTTTTGTGCTTTGTACAATATAAACAATAGGGGGAAGGTTGGGCCCAAAAAACTGGTTTCACCGTTACATTTTATATGTGCCTGTCCTAAGCCAGGAATCCTTGTCAAAACTTTTGTTTGTCCTTGTCTTCTATCTGTTTTTTGTTTTATGTCTAGAAATTGGTCTTTCTTTGATAATCTAGGGATTTGTTTGAATCTTATGTATTGTATTTTTAGTCTTGGGCCAATGCAAGACAGCGAGCAGTGACCTCTGGTCATGTTGAAGACTGCTGGCTGTTTTCCATTGTGATTTTTTAAATTGCTGTTTCTTTAATGTTGGTTGTGTGGCGTACACTTATTCCATATCTCTTTATCGTCTATATCAAAATAAGTGAAAATGTTTTTGAGTAAAATGTAGACATAACATATTTTGGTTGGTATAGAAAATAACAAGATGTGAAATATGTGTATGAGATAAGGCTTACATAATAGGCGGTAACTTAAAATCATACCATTATACATCCACAAGTTTTTTGTGGTCCTATAAAATTCACAATGGAATGCCATAATATGTCCCTTCATAAACAACAGAAGTTAAACAATAATAGGGGCAGTAAGAAGAAATACCTCTCATTCTCTCTATCTTAGTGTAGTATGCCATGTCATATTGGTATGCCAGGACAAATGTTAGAGGTACTAGTGGAACAAGTGGCTTCCGTGACTTGGTATGGGCTGCTCTGTAAAAGTACAATTAATTAATGGCACTACAATGTATTAAAAACATTTAACACAGATATGAGTTAAGTCAGTGTTGCTTAATCAACCATTTTCCTATAAAAAAAACTCAAAATCTTTTATTTAGATCTAAGAAATTACAAGTGACTTTATAGATTTGTTAAATGCATTCAAAGATCTAATTATGTCCCACCTACTTTATATGTGCCAGCTGTCATAAGAAAGAAATCATTTTCTGCTTAACTTGCCTTATTAAAGGTTATTATTCTATGTCCAGAAGAAGGTCATTCATAGATAACTGTGAGATACTGTATAAGTGTTTTTTGCAGTGATTCAATTATTGGTTAATTCCCGTCAATTGTCAGAATGCAAAAATTAGAACATGAAATATTCCTAATCATATCAAAAGTATCAATACGGATACAAAACTGCAAAAATAAAAACATCCCATTTAACAACAAAATTTTTAAATTTGTCATGTTTCCACAGGCCTCCAAAAATACTTATACAGAACTAGTCATGTAAGTGTTTATTGAAGACAGTGGTTTTTTTTTCCATTAGAGATTTTACCATTTGTATGGGTGTTGTGTCACATAAATTTATTCTACATCCACCTATTACCTATGTAACATTCCATACGTATGTTAACAACTTTCCTTCAGCTGACTTACCCTACTACCATCCCACCAACAACGACAGCATAGAACGAACCAAACCACATAAACAGGTCACGGGCTCGAGCTATCTGCATGGCCATGGCACGCTCTCTCATCTGGTTCTGCATCTGGATCTGTCGTTCCATCTTTAAAAAAAAATAAAAAGTGTAAAATACAGGTATACTATATAATGTCTATGCTTAAGGTTATTTCAGAGTTGTGAATTGGTACTTTCGTCGGTGTTGAATAAAAACAGCATTTTACTACAAATAATAGACATGGAAGATTTGGGGCAAAAAAAGTTTCAAACCTTCTTAGCTCTTTGTTCATCAGAATACAGTACTAAAATATTTTATACTTTAGTTTGAAATAGTTTTTATCTCCTTTGACTACTGTAGACTCTTTTCTGGGTATGTCTATGCCCTTTTAAAACCAAAAATTCATTATGCCATAAAGGACAGCAATGTATATACAAATAGTGTTTCATGTTTCTCTGATTAGATTTTTTTTTTGTAATGGGTGTACTTTTTATGTAAGATTCTCACCAGCCCTATAATAAGTCAATAAAATTGTATGTATGTGTGTGTTACGTTTTAATGTCCTTTTCATTGCACCTGGGTCATTTAGGGGAGTCAGTCTTGATGGTGGAGGAAACTGGAGTATCCGGAAGAAATCACCTACCTTGGACAGGTAACTTACAAACCTAGTCACATACAGGTGGGGTCAATAAATTTATCTAACTGGATTTCATAACACCAGACCTGTAATAAGTTGGGCATTACATGTAATCTCTGTGTCTGTAACATGAATTCCTGTTGTTTACCTGTAATAAGTTGGCCATTACCTGTAATCTCTGTGTCTGTAACATGAATTCCTGTTGTTTACCTGTAATAAGCTGGCCATTACCTGTAATCTCTGTGTCTGTAACATGAATTCCTGTTGTTTACCTGTAATAAGCTGGCCATTACCTGTAATCTCTGTGTCTGTAACATGAATTCCTGTTGTTTACCTGTAATAAGCTGGCCATTACCTGTAATCTCTGTGTCTGTAACATAAATTCCTGTTGTTTACCTGTAATAAGTTGGGCATTACCTGTAATCTCTGTGTCTGTAACATGAATTCCTGTTGTTCACCTGAAATAAGTTGGCCATTACCTGTAATCTCTGTGTCTGTAACATGAATTCCTGTTGTTTACCTGTAATAAGCTGGCCATTACCTGTAATCTCTGTGTCTGTAACATGAAATCCTGTTGTTTACCTGTAATAAGCTGGCCATTACCTGTAATCTCTGTGTCTGTAACATAAATTCCTGTTGTTTACCTGTAATAAGTTGGCCATTACCTGTAATCTCTGTGTCTGTAACATGAAATCCTGTTGTTTACCTGTAATAAGATGGCCATTACCTGTAATCTCTGTGTCTGTAACATGAAATCCTGTTGTTTCTTCATGTTGTCATCCATTGCTTTGCCTATTACAGATCCCATATTGTCTGCTGAACAGATAAAATAGTAACCTTATTACACTAAAAAAACTGATATGGTACAAGCATTTTACATACTTGCCAACCCTATCGCTTTGAGCGGTAGACTAATTTTTACGGTTGATCTATAGCTACCACCTTCTGATTAAGTAAATGTTTAATCTCATTTAGATGTTAGCTCATGAGATAATTTTTTGATAGGCCTCCAATAATTCTTATCAAAAATGTTTCACTGGAGCTAACATCTTATATTAAATGAAAATTAGAACCCCTGAACAGATGGATCGATAAAGATTTATATTAAATGAAAATTAGAACCCCTGAACAGATGGATCGATAAATGGAGGCAGTGACCTGACTCTTGGACCTGCAACACAGTCAGGTAATCATCAAATATAATTATGATTTTAAACTCATTTATGTATAAGACTAACATTGTACTAGTCCAAATGATTAGACCGTTACACAGAAGGCTTACATTTTTTGGGTTCTTTTTCTTTTTCAATTAACACAAGCTTCTGGCCAACGGCAGGATTAACAACTGTTTGGCTAATATGAGGCCCTTGCATGGTCGCTAGGCTTGTATGAGAGAAAAGGATGATAACCAAGCTGGAAAATCAGTGAAACCCACAAGCAACAGTAGGTGCATGGGAACCTTGACACGTGTGGGCTTAAACCCTTAACCACTCGGCCAGTGAGTCCCTAAAACACATGGGAATTTCTAGTCTAGTGTGTCACAGGTTAAATCTGCCTCTTATCATTCCATAAGACGTTAAGGCTGTGATTCTCGCTGTAATGTTAATGCACTCATATGTTTGTATTTCAATATTTAGAAAAGGTCAAAAGGTAGAACCATTGCATGGGCAAAGCAAAGACAAATCAGGAGAAACAATTTTAACAACTTTGATCACAGGGACTTGTTACGAAAAAAATTTAAATATCTCTATATAAAAAACCACAAGGGAGGAATCTCCATGTCATAATACCGCATACTGCAATTTTTCAATCTCATTTTAAACTATCTAGTCATTCGTAATTTTTGGTTTTTTATATAGAGATATTTAAAATTTTTTCGTAACAAGTCCCTGTGCTTTGATTGACGATGGCTGTGTTTTTAAGAATCAATCTTTCATTCTATGATTAAAGAAAAAGTACATCATTTACATTTGATTATAATTGATATAGCTGTTGGTCCTTCTTAATCCAGCATCAAATTATTTTCAGCAACTCAGTGCTTGTTTGTCAACAAAGTCAAAGGGCAGATAAACACGTCCCGCGTTTTTCGGAAATCTTTTTTTCTTGCAATCTGGGCCTGCAAATCTTCCGAATGGAGAGTACCGGAAGTAAACAAATTCAATAAAAAAAATTGTCAACAAGTTACAAGTACAAGCTTTCCCTTAGATATCACATGACAAGAAGCAGTTTAATCATAAAATGATGTGTTATTTTATATCCAAATTACCAGATTAAGGAGAACACAGAAGAGTTATTTCTATTGTCAATTGTCTTCCTGGTCCTCAAAGACAAAGTCAAAGCATGAAAGCAATAAATTGTTTTCTTCATCTTGGTTGCATCTCAGGTACAGATACAAATTACGTACATCTCAGACACATTGTAGACTAGCAACTTGTTTATTAGCCAGATTTATACAAGAACAGCATTGCCCTAAAACGGTGATGCCTAAAACTGTAAAATGCGTAACCCGCACCCAGGTTTGTCAAAATTTCACAGATTTGCTTTGACTGTAAAGAAAACAATGTCAATTGTAGTGATATTTGACAAAAGCCATTAGGATGTAATGTTGAATGTTTATATGTCTCAAAAAATCAAAACTATCTTTTATATTTATTTTACTTGATAACAAGTAATTAGATAGAAGGAAAAGAATCTCATTACAATTTATATACAATGTAGACAAACGTGTTGCAAGGCGCGATTTGGGTGAGATTACCCATGATGCAACACATTATGGTGTTATTTTTTTTATTTTAAAAATATTTGATGTATTATATTACAAATTACTAAATGTACAAGTACACCAAGAAACATACCGTGACTGAACACCGTGTTAGTGGTACACCACTCTTAGAGACATAACAAATATCTTTTTTGTGGTTAAAGATTTAAAAAAATATCTTTTTACATTTATAGGGAATGGTTATACAAAACAATTTCCAAAAAGAATTTTTTAAAAATCTTTAACCACAAAAAAGATATTTGTTATGTCGCTAAGAGTGTTGTACCACTATCACGGTGTTCAGTCACGGTATGTCTCTTGGTATACTGTACATTGTAAATACATTTTGTACATTAATCAAAATGAATATTTATATAAATAAACTTTAATAATATGTGAACTTTGATGAAAACAAATTTGATATATTGATGTGTTGCTCTTCAATTCATCTCCAAGTCTCGCCTTGCGAGAAAAGGTGAGATTTCACAAGATTCCATTCATTCTATCTAATTCCTTGTTGATACCCACATTGAAAATTTACTGGTACCCGTTGACATACGATCCCTGTATTACAGGCCTTTTCTTTTCAAATGAGAAACATATTTGATTTAAGTATGACTTAAAAATTACAAACTTATTATATTAGCAATTAGTGTATAAAGGTTTTATTTAAAAACAATAACTACACATGTACCCGTTTCACAATTTTTCTTTATACATGTATTGATGGACCTGTCATGATTTTATCCAATGTTTACAAATTTACCCGTACCTGGCGAAAACCCAGGCAAATTTTTGATCATTTCTAATGGAAATTATAAGATTTAAAAGATGTATAAAAGAGCCAATTTACAATTTATTCGTTTTTATACCCCGCCGCACGAAGTGGCAGGGTATTATGTTATACCCTCAGTTTTTTTAGGTGTCTGTCCGTCCGTCCGTCGGTCTGTCCGTCCGTCCCCCGAAGGTTTCCGACCAATAACTTGAAAACGCATCAAAGGATTTGAGTGATATTTTGCACAGCTGTTTAGTACAATAAAATACAGGTCAAGGTCGATTTCCAGCATGATCCAAAAAATAGTTTTCGAGATAGGCCACTTTGAAAAATTAAATTTCATGAAATTTTGAGTTTCCGAGCAATAACTTGAAAACGCGTCAAAGGATTGGAATGATATTTTGCACAGCTGTTTAGCACAATAAAATACAGGTCAAGTTCGATTTCCAGCATGATCCAAAAAATAGTTTTTAAGATAGGCCATTTTGAAAAATCAAATTTTAAGAAATTTTGAGTTTCCGACCAATAACTTGAAAACCCGTCATGGGATTCAATTGATATTTTGTACAGCTATTGAGAACAATAAAATACAGGTCAAGTTTAATTTCCAGCATGATCCGAAAAACAGTTTTCAAGATAGGCCACTTTGAAATTAAATTTTATGAACTTTTGATATTATAACGTGGCTGGGTATCATTTAATGTCCTATTACAATACTATTTTCACAAATATCATGATATATAATAACCATGTTTCCACATTGTAACACTCATACTGTTTTATCTTCTTAGAATATGCAGGACATATATTCATTGGTTGGTGTCAATTCTGTTCTTATCTATTAAAAAACAACTTCAAAATTTGTATAAGATATCAGCCTTCCATTTAAATACTATAATATATAGAAGTCCATATCCTGTCTTTTTGGCTCTTCCTTGTTTGTTTATTTCCTCCCCTGTATATTTTTGTTTTTGTTTATTTTTATTGTCAAAGAAGACTTATATTATGATCCTCAGCTATATCAAAAATTTTGAAATTATTAAATTGAGTTATCTCTCCTTGTACATACATCTTGATCTCATTCATTCAGGAATGAAAATCACTTGTTATTATTTTCTTTTGATTCTTTTATTTTTCATATATTACATCTTTGAATTGCTGTCGGCTCAAATCAGTCTTAAGATTATTGAATATACTCTAGATAATTCAATTACTCAAACAAAGTACATGAGAAATAAATGTGACAGGTATAAATCAAACGCTGCAGTTGCGTGGGACTATATCATTACAAGATGCTCTTTAAGGCATTTAGAAATTTTAAATATTATAATGATTAACTGGTATGAAAAGTAAAACCATACAAATAGTCTCATGCAACTGTCAGGGTCTAAATTCTTCTGAGAAGAGGAGAGATGTATTTGATTATTTGAGGGCAAAACAAATAAGAAATGAATGGGGAGGAGAATGCATCTTTAACTCTTATACTTCAAATCAAAGAGGTGTAGCTATCTTATTTAGCAAAGACTTTGAATTCAAAATAATAAAGACCGTACGGGATGAGACTGGTAATATGCTTTGTCTAGAAATTGAAATCGAAGGGAAGAAAATAACTTTAATGACTATATATGGTCCAAATGTAGACACTCCACAATTCTACAACAAGGTCAATGACATTATCAACAATTTCGATAATCAGTTAGTCGTGATTGTAGGAGATTATAACTTAGTACAAAATCAAAATCTAGACACCTTTAACTATAAGAATGTTAATAATCCAAGAGCAAAAGACAAAGTGTTAGAGCTTATTGAAGTTAACAATCTGATAGATCCCTTTAGACAATTGTATCCAAATATAAAACGATATACATGGCGTAAAAGTAATCCTCTTAAACAAGCTAGGTTAGACTTTTTCTTGGTTTCACAAAGTTTGAATCAGTATGTGCATGATGTTAATATACAAAGCAGTTATAGATCTGATCACTCACCCATAGTACTCGAGATAAAAATGAATGATTTCACTATTGGTAAAGGCCTCTGGAAATTCAATAACTCTCTTCTATTCGATCCAGACTATGTCAAAATTGTAAAAGAAGTAATAGCAAAATGTAAGGAACAGTATGGTTCTTAAGTATATGACAGAGAATCTATTAAAAACATAGACTCATCAGTTCTACAATTTACAATTAATGATCAGTTGTTTTTGGAAACCTTATTAATGGAGATTAGAGGTAAAACAATATCATATTCATCATTCAAAAAGAGAGTTCAAAATGAAAGAGAAAAAAAGCTTATAAATGAAATTGAAAAACTTGAAGAATTTCTAGATTCTAGAGACCATATGAATGAATTAGAGCAAAAGAAAACAGAATTAACAATAATAAGACAAGCTAAAATGCAAGGACAGTATATAAGATCAAAAATACAGCAAATAGAAGAAGGTGAAAAGCCATCTAATTACTTTCTAAATTTGGAGACAAAAAATTTCATCAACAAAACTATTCCTAAGCTTGTAACTGAGAATGGAATAATAGAAAACCAATCCCAAATATTGGATGAAGCAAAACTATTCTATCAAAAATTGTATACTAAACAAGAGTCCATATCAAATATGAGGGGGGGCAAGGGGGTTAGCTGTTCCTGTGTTATTGGCTTAAATTGGTTCTCTGTTAGCTGTTATTGCAGATATCAGATTTAATGTTAACTGTTATTGACCAGTTCTGTGTTAACTGTTATTGAAGAAATTCAGTTAACTGTTACCTGTTCTTGAATAATATAATTTTATGTTATCTGTTATTAAAAATAGTATGTTAGCTCAATTGAAATGGTCAGTCCAAAAAGGTCAATTCTCTGTTATCTGTTATTGGGAAAATCAATTCCCTGTTAAGGTGTTCTTGGACCTCCCCTTGACCCCCCTCAAATATTAATATTAACGATGAAATCACATTTCCTAATATCCCAAGAGTATCAGAAAATGATAAACTTTCATTAGAAGGAGAAATTACATATGAAGAATTGACAGCCAGTGTGAAAAGATTAAAAAATGGTAAAAGTCCAGGCTCTGATGGCTATACACCAGAATTTTTTTAATTTTTTTGGAGAGATCTTGGCTTTTTCGTATTACGTTCATTAAATTATGGATACAGGGTTGGGGAAATGTCCTTGACACAAAAGCTTGGGGTTATTACTTGTATCCCAAAGGGAGACAAACCAAGACATTTCATGAAAAATTGGCGTCCGATAAGTCTACTAAATACAGTGTATAAACTGGGTCTAGCTGTATAGCAGAAAGAATTAAAAAGGTATTAACATATATAATAGACTCAGACCAGACTGGATTCATACCAGGAAGGTTCATTGGGGAAAATACCCGACTAATTTATGACATCCTTCACATAACTGAAGAAAGAGATATTCCTGGTATTCTCCTCCTCATTGATTTTGAAAAAGCGTTTGATTCTATATCGTGGACTTTCATCGACCAAGTATTAACTTTTTTTAATTTTGGTGATTCTATTAGACACTGGGTTAAAACTTTTTACAAAAATATAAAATCAGCAGTAACTCAGAATTGTCATCTGTCTGGATTCTTTGAAGTACAAAGAGGCTGTAGACAGGGAGATCCCCTCTCACCGTATGTATTTCTTTTATGTGCGGAAATACTAGGTATCATGGTCCGAAATAATAACGAAATTAAAGGCATTACTATAGATGACACTGAATTTTTAATTTCACAATATGCAGATGATACATCCCTAATATTAGATGGTACCCCTGAATCACTAGATGCTTCTCTCCGTATTCTCAGTAGATTTGCAGAATTTTCTGGATTGAAAGTTAATCTAGAAAAGACTAAAGTAATATGGATTGGGAAAAAACGATTTAGCACTGATACTATTTGTAGAAAGCATGGCTTAGAATGGGGTTCCAGTAGATTCACACTCTTGGGTATTAACTTCTCAGTAGATCTGACTGAAATGGAACATCTCAACTATGAACAAAAAATAAAAGACTTTGATAATATAATCAAAAAATGGTCTAAACAGGTCCTTTCACCAATTGGTAAGATCACAATTATAAAATCTTTGTTGATTTCTAAAATGAACAATCTTTTCTTAACAATTCCTAGACCAAGTGATGTTCTTTTGAGAAAACTCACAAATATCTTATATTCATACATTTGGGAAGGAAAACCTGATAAAATCAAAAGAGATGTTCTTTGTCAGAACCATATGGAAGGAGGCCTAAAAATGTTGAATATCGAAGCATTTATAAAAGGTTTAAAATTAACATGGATACGTAGACTCCTGAAAAGTGAATCAAAATTAGCCAAATTATTTTTTATTCAAACTGAAACAAAAACAGAATATTTTGCATATATTGGTCATACCAGCAGAGTAACAAATGCTTTTTGGAATGAGGTTAATAATGCGTGGGGCGAACTCGAAAACAAAAGAAGAGAAACCCAAACACCAGAAAATATAACCCAAGAAACCATTTGGCAAAATGAAAATATTATGATAGACAATTGTAAAGTCTATTACAAGAATTGGGCGAAATCCGGAGTATGGCTTATAAATGATTTACTTGATGAAGATGGAAATTTAATGTCTTTTCAGCAATTTCAAGAGATATTCAATATAAATACAAACTTCCTTACCTTTCAAGGCATTTTATCGGCTATTAAGAAATATCTAAAACGATTAAAAACAACATATTATCTAAATCTGGAGTTTATTAAAAACTTTGGAAAATGATACTTTTGGATTTTCACAGGTCACAATGCTGTTGTCATAGAAATTTGTACAAACACAACAAATAACAATACCTGGTATACACATTTACAATCTATGTGACCCATCTCTAGATGAGGCACACCTTAATGACTAGTCCATGAAAGAGACACACCAACGTGACTTATATATATTTTCTATTATTCATAAAAGACTTGTTTTGCTACACCCATGTGACTCATCCATGGATATCATGAGGCACATCAATGTGAACCACTTATGGATGGACAACACAGACGAGACCCCATCCATGGATGAGGCACACCCATGTGACCAATCTATGGATGAGGCACACTTGTGTGACCCATCTATGGATGGACCACACCTGAGTAACCCATCCATGGATGAGGTACACTTGTGTGACCCATCCATGGATGGCCCACACCCATGTGACCCATCCATGGATGAGGCACACTTGTGTGACCCATCTATGGATGTACCACACCCATGTGACCTATCCATGAATAATGCTTACCAATGTATAAATTTATTCCATTTCGGTACACAGATTTCAAATTATGTTTTTTCTATACATGTATTGAATTGTTGATTTAATTTGGTTGTGCATGAGTTTGTGCTTGTTCCAATTCAATGTATACCAGATGCTTAGACTTTGAGTGATGTTGTGTAAGTAGTCTGTATATATATTTTTTTTTAATGTGTAAACATCCACATACCAAATTCAATATCATGCAAGAATGTTTTAGTGAAGGCATTTTTCACATTTTCTATCATGTTGCATGCAATATTTATATAAATAAAGTATTTTCATGATCATAATTGTTTTTTATTGATATCTAATCACAAAAATATGTGTCCAGAGAGAAAAAAAGTGATTGACGTTCTACAAAAGTCACTTTCTTAATGGGAGTATTCACTGTACAATGCTGCAGTAGTTTCTCAGGACAACCTTGTATTCTGGATTTATAGTCGCACACTCATTAATCGGCTCTGTCTTTACACAAAGTTCTCTGTGTGTACAATCTTTTAAAACTTGATTTTTTTTTTCACATCACAAATATTACACAGCAACAATATTGCCTTTATAAGAAGGTTGGTCTCTATCATTTTCTAAATTCCGTATTTGGGTATGGTAGATTCTGTCTGACTGAGTCTGTGTTATTGTTCACTTGTAAAATCCTGAAGAAAGATTGAAATGTTTTAATATATAAGTTCCAAATATCATTTAACAAAATATATCAAGGTATTTAGTGCAGATAAAGAAACAAAGTCAAATTATTTCTCCTGAATGATATCCAACAGCAATAAAATTCCTCATGCACATCTCCATATGATGTACTTAGGATGTTGCGATTACCAGGTTTCCCATTCAATACTATATTTTTTAAAAAAGTCTAGGTCCAATTATCTCCCTCGAATGAAATCTGGCTGCGGTGAAAAAAATTCTTCGTCCACATCTCCATATGATGTACAATGTACTAACTTCATGTAAAGTTTCATCAAAATCCACCAAGTGGCTTACGACTCGAGGTCTCCCATTCAAAACTATATTTTAAAGTGATAGTGTCTAAGATTTTGGTTAAATTTTCGGTTGTTGTTTTATTGAACTAAATCGACGATCATGTTAATAAATAATCGTTGACATCGCTAAAATAGCAAAATAACACACCTAAATCATAAAAATAATGAAAAAAACATGGCTATACACGCCATCCTTCCTAACTAATTATGCGTCGGGTCTTGTTTACGAAGATTGCCGAATCGCCGTCTCAGACAAATATGGAATCCGAGGTAAGCACGTCCGTTTCATTAATCTAGTTATTTCTTCTTTATTATTTAATTTTAGAACTTAAACTTATGTTCCTGTTGAACACTTAGTGAAGGGAATTAAATTTTAACTTAAAGAAGACGTTTAAACATCGCCATTTTTTCATTAATCAACAAATTGATGTTGCTGCTTTGTTTACATGCATTTTGGGGTACCTTCGGGGTTTTTATAATGAGTAGTAAAGAAAATATCGGAAACCTTTTACTGTCTGAATAGAGAATTATTCCTTTAATTTTACTAAAATATTTTGATTTTCCAACTATTAAATAATAATAATAATGTTTAAAAGTAATGGCTTGACAAGAGTAAATATTTAAACATGTAAATTATCTGATTTTTAGAATTCAAACGAATTTGAAGAACGTGATATTTCACGATCACCATCGTCTAGTCCTGTAAGACAAACAAGGGGGAGAGGGAGAGGGAGAGGCCGACGACGTGCAGGAGGTAGACGTCCACGTAATATTGGTCAGAGAGGGAGAGACGTTCCTAGACGTGATTTAGTTGCAGTTGAAGATATTGAAGAAAGGAATAGACAACTTAGGGTACCTACATGTATATCTATATTGTGAGGAGTCTCACATGTACATTTTATTAGATTGCAACTATTTTATAATTTTTCTTCTGTTCCCAAGTCAGCTTTTTATCACATCATAAGTTATGGAGCATCCATTGCAGCAACTGAATGTAACTTTTCATTATGGATTTTTTTTAGTACATACATGCTTGTACAGTGTCATTGAACCTCAATACTCTGTATTTGATATTTCAGGAAAGAATAGCCAACATGTCACAAGATGATTTGAGGGAGTTAATGCTAGAGATGTGTGAAAGGGATCCTTCTATGGTATTAAACATTGTTGACAGGCAATCACAAACAGAAATGAGAGGCTATCACCCTAGTCCAGATGCTGAGGCTCCATCCTTGTGCACCTGTCACAAATGCAGAGAGATGCCATCAGAAGAAGAGAGGGTGTGCTGTAGACAAACACCTCAAAATTGTTTGTCAACCTTACCAGTATGTTCATTTTTTTACCAATTATATTACTGATTCTAGATAATTTTTTGTGTAGATGCAAATACAATGTACATGTACTTACCTTTCTAAATACTGGTACTTTAGTAATTTCTCTGATTTTTTCACAACTTTTGTATAAATATATTACATGTTTGAATTCCTTTTCAGGACTTTCGACTCATTGTGCTAGATCCCCTTGTTCTGGTTGTGGCACAAAGATATAGACAGGATATTCTGGCAGCCGGAGAGGACAATGACTATAACAGGAACAACAGGCATGCAGCCTATAGACAGTTTATTCTATGGATTCATGGGTACCTTGGTGCTGGAAACCGAAGGGTTATTCCAAGCTGCTGCGTTTGGAAGATCAGGGACCAATTTCCTGATAATTTTGGGAATTATAGAGGATTTGTTGGGGGAAGATTAGGATAATAAACAATTTAATTTGCCAACATTAAATCATTTCATCTGTACTGAATCTTCTTTTTATATTATCATTATTTTTTTGTTGTGGGTGCTGGTTGTCTGTTCCAAGATAGAACCATTCCTGGTTAATTAGAAGTACCAATGTGGGTTATATGCTGTTGTCAATATACATGTCACTTTATACTTCAAGGCTTCTTAAATTTAATAGAAGCAAACAATATATAAACCATTAGGGCATTCAAGTCTAAAAGTACAACAAAAAACAAGACAAAACTAGTTAACACAAAACTACACAAACCAAAACATACAATACACCATAACAGCAGAATACCCACATGAACATATGTCAAATAATCACAAACTTGAGTGCTGTTAAAGAGTACTTTATTTAACCATTACAATATATTGCCTGGAGCAAAATATTAAAATAAAATATATGAAGTAAATGTAAATGACACAAAAATCAGATTATTAATATCAAAAACGAAAGAATATGGAATATGTGCCAAAAAGACACGATCCACATATTAAAATGATTTTCATAAATGTACAAAAGCAAAATTTCAGCTGCGTGTGAAGTGCTTTTCTGGATTAACCTTCATCAGAAACGCTAGGAGTAGAAAACTTGGAAAACCAGTAGAAAATTAGATTTGATAAAAAAAAAATGCCAAAAATATTACAACAATGACCAAACAGATAAATTTATCTATTTTTAAAGAAACAACCAAAAGTTGTCAAATTTTGGAAATATGTAAACTGTGTCTTTCCAACACATATTCCAGTACTCGAAAATATATAAGAGCCACTGAAGCACGGGAAGCTTTCTGCGACCTTTACAAACAGTATTCCATCCAAGTTCAAACACGATACCTACATGTACGTTTTGCATATGAACCAATTATATTCAAGTCGATTTCAATAATTTTATATAAAAAATAACCATCCATAAAAAATGGTTATACAAAACAACAAAACATTGTATATACATATAACATTAATGTAAAGCTCATTCTTATAGAACAAATTTGAAAATATTCTATTCGAAAAAGCAAAAAAAAATATCGCAACTATAAAACATTTATCTATTCAAAATTAAATCAGTTCAATGAGGAAATGATAGAAGTTATTGTTGCCAATCATAGTCTATTGTTGCGTCCATATCCTGGGTAGCTGAACCATCAGCACTAAATCTTGAGCGCTGTTCTGCTGCTATCTGAGATGTAGGTGGGGGTGGAATGGGAGCCAAGTGAGCAGAGATTCTTCTTGGATCTTCTGCTTCCAAATCTAATGGCTGGTTCATTCCAACATCATCATTTAATCTTTTAACCAATATAGCTTGCATTAGATTTGGAATGTAAGCATAATCTTTTGCAATCTTGCACTTGGTAACTGACCATCTTCCACTCTTTTTTGAAAGACCACTGAGCAATATCTACAAAAAAGAATATGGGGCCTTTGGTACCAAACAAGATAAAAATATTTCTTAAATCAGAAAAGGGATCAAAAGACATGTATAATCTACTTTTGACCAAAAGTGAAACCGTAAAAAGTGAAGAAAAATGGGACGCTTCTCTAAATAAAATACATGAGTGGAAGAAAATCAATTCCTCAATTTTCTCTTATACCAAAAATACCAAACTGCAATGGTTCCAATATAGAATTATTCACAGAATTTTGGGTACAAATCAACTACTATTTAAAATGAATATACGACAAAATTCTGTATGCTCCTTTTGTAATGAACAAACAGAAAATATTGAACACCTTTTCTGGACATGCCCAATCATTAATGATCTTTGGGAAGATTTAAATAGACTTATTTTTAGAGAAACGCAAATAGAGCTCCCATTAAATTTAGAATTGGTTATCTTCGGTCACCTAGAAAAGAATGAAAAAAATTATGTCCGGAATCTAATAATAATACTCTCCAAGTTTTTTATATACCGAACTAAACTCAACGAAGATCAAGTTAGTATAATAGCGTTGAAAAATTATCTCAAGGAGAATTTAAATTTAGAGAAAACCATATTTCAAAAGAATAATTCACCACAAAAATATCTAAACTACTGGAACCCCTGGCTGGCATTACTTCAATAATAATATTTTTAATTTCAATAGTGTCAGTTATCCATATTTACTCAACTACACGTATATCCGTAGAAAATAAAAAAAACCTGATCACAACCTAAAAAACTTGAGTTTTCATGTATTTCAATAGTATCTATAACATATAGAGTGGGCCGATGCCGACAGCAAATCATTTGATAGTTATTCTTTTGGGGGGAGGGAGGGTAGTTTTTTCTGTCTTGTTTTTTATTTCTTATCTTCCATAAACATTTTTTTTCTCGTTTGTTGACTAAATAATTCATCTGTATATTTGTTATCTTCCATTGATGTACCTTTCCACTAACGAATACTAACATTTTCTGCTTAATGAATAAATGAATATATCCTTCGTTATACTAACCGTAAACGAGGCTGGGAAAAGGTACCAGTATTCGATGTATTGACTAACAAATACATACAGTTTGAAATAAAAAATATCAAAAATTAAAAAAAAAAAATTTAATGTCCTATTACATGCCCTATTTTTAACATTAATTATATCATTTAACAATTAAAAGAAACCATTTTACGATTAAAAAGTCAAATTTAAAAGAAGATAAAAGTTATCATTCCTTTGGCACCTTCGTCTTTGTGTAAACTTCCAGTTTCACATTTTAGGCACCAAAATTTTTTAAAATCATTGATTGTTGAAATTAAGAAAAACGATTTGAAAAACAAATGGTACCAGTTCATTGAATATCTTATTAGAAATCTTTGTGTGCAATTTCAGATAGTTTCGTCGCGTTTTCGCTCTTTACGACAAGTAAAAATTGAAACAGGTACAGGTAAATGAGCAGAAAATGGTACTGGTACAGGTACGGGTTACACATTTTAGGCACCACCCCCTAAAAGTTTGCTTACCATAAACACAAAATTAATCCATTGTATGGAAAATAGACAGGTTTGGTGTAATGTATTTAGTTCATTTGCACTTGATAGCTCATTTGGTGGTATTTAGTATCAAATGGTCTATATTTCTTATGAAGTAAAAAAAAATTATTAGAGAATTTAATTATTTTGTTTGATTGTCAGATATATGTATGTCCTTGCTGACCATTTTTTTGTAAAGAAACATGATAGTAATATTTCAAGTGGTTTTAATTTTTTAAAGTAAATATATCAGGAAAACCATAAATATTTCAGAGCATCTTAAAAGATGTTGCTCTTTCTTAAGACATATGCGACAATGGAACAAAAATTTAGATCTCAAATAATATTTTTTAATTCATGAAAAATATAGTTCACTTGATAGTAACTACCATCAAATGAGCTATGTATACAGTGAAAATGAAATATTACACCCAACCTGATAAAGGTAATAACAAAATTACTGAACTTGAAGGCTCAATCTCCATAAGAAGAGACAGACCAAGGCACTTACTAGTAAAGAATGTAACTATGCAGGTATTAAAAATTAAATGCTGCAATTTAGCTCGCACTATAGTAAAACTTTAAATTAGACACTGTTTTAACCTAATGCATTAAATATGCAATATCAGACTTGTTCAAATCATTCAATTTGCCTTGTCATCAGAATGTAATCAGGATTACAAGGCATTTTTGAAAGTAATTGATAAAATTAAATTACATGTAATCAGAATTTGGGCTGATTACTGATTACTCTGATTACTTGAGAAATTGTAATCAATTACAGCTGGTTAATGATTACAATTACGATTACCCCATCTCTGAACATACTACAGAAATTGAATATTGCAATGGTCCCGACTTGTCTTTCTGTGACAGGAGCTACATTATTGCAGCTAAGATAATTGCTAAGCTGGGTCTGTTTTGTACTGTTTTAAATCATAATAATTAATTGTCATTGCCTGCAAAGGTCCTTGATTGGCTGAAATAAATTAATGTCTAATGTATTTAATCACTGTTCTTGTCTTTTTCAGTGAATCTAATAGCTTCAGTATTAGCTAATGTTCCTGAGTATTTAGAGGTTCAAATTAAATCAATAGACTTTGACAAAGTGACCTTATCAGTATTGAAAGTTGAACATGAAAGTGTGGTGCATTTCCCTTGTGTTCTGTACTACTATCCTACAAGTGAGGGAACTTCTAATGAAAGACAAATACCCATCCATCCTTTCGATGACATAGAATTTGTTTTAACATTAGCCGATTTAAAACCTGGAACAAACTATACTGTATTAGCAAGTAGCAGCAGTCAAGCAACAATCAAATTATTCTCATTTCTGACAGGTAAATATAAGTATATTGTATTTGAGTAAGCCAATATATTGTTGACTATATAATATGTGGTAAATACTCACCAAAATTGTTGGTTTTCTGCAGGTATTCTGGTTTCTTCCACCATTAAAATTTATCATGCTAAATGGACAAGTGCATCGATGACATTGTTAAACCATAACACACACACACACACATACAAAAATTTGTTTCAGTTATCAGTAAATAACTGAGATTTTTTTATCATATATTACTCTATATCAGTTATTACAATGTACATGTTCACTTGAATTATTAACTTTCTAAAAACTAGTTTTACCTACTGAACATTATCAGTATTAGCAAAATACCAAAAAATATTGTGAGACTACATTATACTTTTATGTACAATTACAACAAAAGCAACAAAATAACAATGAAAACGAGCAATATAAACATTTATGACATTGGTGTAAAAATAAAGTACATATATATTTGTAAATGGTATTTATATTAGTTTTTGTTCCCCCCCTACCTGTACTTTTTAACAAGATTATATACTGTCTGTATTAAAATTTTCATCAAACTTTTTGTAGAATTCCTTTATGTCATTAGCAAAGGTCAAACTTGTCTGACTTCTACATTCCATTTTGCATGTTAAGGCATCTGTTTTCCATGGTCCTAGATGTAATAGTTTTATAACTGTATTTATTTTTTTTTACTTTTAAGATATGATGACAACAATATCTTCAGGTCCACAAGTAGAATATAAAGAGACACAACTATTCTCAGCGTCCAAGTTAGACATTGTGTTAGGTGTCTTGTTTGGGATTATTGCCCTTTGTATAATTGGTGTCACCTCTCTTTACTTGTACAGAAGATATCAAAGACGACGAAGGTTACAGAACTTTCTCAGGTTGGTTTGATCATCTTATAACATAGAATTACTATTTTTATATGCAAAGCAAGATAACTGTTTTTTTTCATTTGGGATGTATTTTCAAACATATTAAAACCAAATCAAAGTATTCAAACATTTATGTACAGGAAATAAAAAGGCTAAAAGCCTAGAACAAAAATAACCATTTACCATACTCTTGATAAAATGATAAAAGCATGATAAAAAATGCTCATGTGATACAGGAAGTAAAAATAAAAAAAGGAACCTTGGAAACACAGAAAATAGTTACTGAAAAGAATGAACTGGCATAATAATAATAAAAAATTGAATAAATATACATGACAAAGCACTGGTGAACATTTAAAGCTATACAGAAAATATAAAAATATATATGTGTAACTACTATTGTTTTTATTTGTCTGAGATAGAAAATAGTACAAATATCATATGAAGCTCCTGTTGACATATTTATAACATGTTGAATACATTTTACTTGTAGGACTCCCCATACAGATCCGTTTGAGAGTTTACAGGATTATGTGGAATAATTACTCAGGATCTCTGTTGATTGTTGAAGTGTGCCATTATAAGGAGGTAGAGAGACTACGGATACCAACGAGAATATTCATCTACAAAATGTATAACTAGTCATCAGTCATTTAATGCATTATCTTGTACTGTATCTGTTGGTAGCAATATCTGTGGAATTGGAATGCAAATGTGTGCATGGTTTTATATATTTTTCTTTTCAGATCTTCTATATTCAATATGTATTTCCTTTTTTATTGAGATCTGTATGTTATTGTTGGTCCTTAACATGTATATTGTAGCAACAAGAGTTGGAATCTGCAGCCAAACAACTTTCTTAATCTCACAAAACTCATATACATATTTAAAGCTTTTAAAGATCTATAACAAATTAAAAAAGTCAATTTTATTAATTTCACACAAAGGAATTTTGCCAGTTTCTATTGCCTTTAAAATTAGGCTCACACATAAAAATTTAACATCTTAGAATTGTCTTTATTTTCTTTAGAATTGTTTCCATATACATATGTACTTCATCCTGTTAACTGCATACATGTACTTTAGCAATGCAGGCAATACAGGTCTTCCATTGAAGAAATTCTGGTGTTTTGTTTGTATAGACATTAATATTTAATATGGTTGACAAATTGCTTTTTATATCTTACATGTTTATCTCATTACATTTGCAAGTTGTATCAATTTTTTTATTTATTTGTATTGATAGAATTCCAACTTATTGTTATAAATGATTACATTAATGTAATAATATTATCTTTAGTATATTGTTTTGTGTTGTTATATGTAGCCCGGATAATCACTGTAGCGATTAGCCACGGCTATAGGAACGACAGCCTTTCAGTAACTGACTAATCAAAGGGAGGTTGCCTCATCACATATCAATTAAAATATTGATGCACACTCGTAATATAGTTCTTTTTCAGAGATTTTATATTTATGTCCCTTTACCTAAAATCAAATATCAAATTAATACTTTACTTTTATACAAACATTAACCATCTTTAAAATTTTAGATACTCCTGGCTACCGGTACTTTCAGTACTTTGATTTTATTTTATTAATAGTTGGCTGTCTACTTATATGTTTGTATGTATACTTTATATGTAAGCTTTAATTGTTCTATGAAATTTCCCAGTGACACCATGCTGAGACATTCATGTATTGTTTTATCATGTGTATTCTTTTATGTCCTTATAATTCAAGTTGTTATACGTATTTGATGTTTATATCCATTTGTCTTCATTTTTCATGCTACTTATGTTTATACTTGTTTGGTATTTTTGTATACATGTACATGCTATTTTTTTCTGACATTCACTTTTTTATCAATGTAAGCAATCTTTTTCAATATCATACAAACAAATAACTATTGTAATTTTAAAAATTACTCTTATACTAGAGACGGGGTGGGAGACTTTGAGAGACAGACGCTCAAATCATAAGCTTATTTTATTTCATCAGATGGTAAACAACAACGCTCCTATGTATTTATCAAATTTAGTACCACCATCTTTCGGTGATTTGCATAATTATCGTACTCGTAATGCTGCCAATCTGATCAACATACATACTAGAACTAGCTATTATCACAACAGTTTTCTACCATCATCTGTTAGATTGTGGAATCAGCTTCCGGTAGATACTAGAAATTTATCTTTACCTTGTTTTAAGACCCATATTCGAAAAACTCATCCTGTTCCCAAATATTTTTACGTTGGTAAGAGGATGGGTCAGATTTTTCATACTAGAATAAGAACCCAGAGTAGTGGCCTAAATGCCCACCTATTTTCCAAAAACATAGTTGAAAATCCGCTTTGTATCTGTGGTCAAGTTGAAAGTCCTGAGCATTTTTTCTTAAATTGTGTCCAATATGATATTCAGAGGCGCCATATGATAGACCGCCTGTCGTATGATCCCATTACTGTAGATAGGCTTTTATATGGTGACAGTACTCTTTCTGATATTGTGAACTCAGAAAACTTCATTGTAATTCAAGAATTTATATTGCAAACTAAAAGATTCAACTGATGTAATATTAGTACCCTATTTAATTTTCGCTATTGTTATCTTATAAGGGCTCTCGAAACTTTGGCTTCAAATTATATTAACTACATTTATTTGTGTCATTTGGATTGATGAATGTAAGGTCATCACCTTTTATAATATTATTCAATTATTATTTGTCAATATTTTGTACCATCTCTGTTTATGTTTTCTTTGGGAGAGGAACTTGTAAAAGTGCTTGTCACTTGTTTTCCAATCCCAAATCAATATCATCTGTTTGTATTAATGTCATCTTGTTAACTAATAAAATATTGTTTACACTAATTTTAAAAATTAATCTTAATATTAATCATATGTAGGACATCAATATTCTGTTTGATATTTTATCATGAGAAGACCTTTTAAAAAGGTTATACATGTATTATAGAATTAATGTTTCCAGATTTTTTATGTAAAGACTTGGAATTAACACATTACTTTAATCAACCATTAATGAAATTATGTAAATTCTTCTTTTTTTCTTCTTCTTTTTTTATGTTCAAGAAGAAGTTTAAGAATTCAAATTTGTTAATATCCAATGATTGAATAATGTTGTGGAAACATAGATTCAAATATCAGATATACAACTACCCCAAAAACTGATTGTCTTGACTTGAGGATAAAATCTGTTTTACTTCAGTTTATCTTTCAGAATCTCATACATTATAAATACTTCATTTTTGTTATCTGAAGAAATCGTAATTCTCATATTTTGGGTTTTTTATTTAAATTTTTAGTTTGTAAGGAGGACTTTTCTTTCAGATCAATGTAATTAGTAGATACTTTTGATGTTTAATGAACCACTATTAGCAGCTAAAACAAAATCTGCAACCTCATGACACTACTGGTTTAAAATAGAACAACCCATAGTAATAATGTTACAATTTCATTGATTTGTATTGTTTAATAAATTTTGTTTTTTTAAGATATAATTTTTTTATTCACTTTTTCATGATTGTGTCATATACATTGTACTGTGTGTATCATTATTTTTTGTGGGGTATCAATTTTTCTGTTTTTTTGCTGGTGGCCTTAACCAATGAAATTTGACACCACACGAAAGGGAAATCAAACATTGATATGTATGCTGCAGATTTCAGAACCAAGAATTTAAGAATCCACAAACTGATCCTTTTTCATCAAACCAGGAAAATCAGTACCCATGATAATAAATGAATCCACAGTATGTTTTTGTCCAAGGGTCAGTTATTTCCATTTTAAATCAAAGTTCATATTTACACTAGTTTTCCAAAATAAGATAATTGACAGAATGACCTCAAGTTAAGCTTAGATGCCAGTTTATTGCTTTTTACCTATTGCCATTTTAAAAAAATTCATACTTTTTGTACAGCCAACAATTATTGCATTTATAAACTCCTGTCGTGTGGGAGCTAAATTGACTGAGTATGATGCCTTTAATTGGAATATGTATAAGCTAGTCAGAAATCCGCACTTATTAACACGGAATGCAAAATTAAATTCCTATTTTGTAATTTTCATTTTTAAAAATTATTTACTTAGTTTTTTGTCTCGAGACATAGGTATTACTTTCCGACGGCGGCGGCGTAAACTTTTTTGTAAGACTTTTGTGGACCATGAATTGCTGGAAAAGTATAATAGCTAGGCATCTGATATTTAGTATACAGACAGTTCAGGTTATGGTCTACGCAACTGTCACCATGCCGTGTGACCCTGACCCCATTTTCACGCTCCAGTGACTCTGTGAACTTAGGTCTTTTTTAAGGCTGTTAACTTTTTTGTAAGACTTTTGTGGACGATGAATTGCTGGAAAAGTATAATAGCTAGGCATCTGATATTTGGTATACAGACAGTTCAAGTTATGGTCTGCGCAACTGTCACCATGCCGTGTGACCCTGACCCCATTTTCACGCTCCAGTGACTCTGTGAACTTAGGTCTTTTTTCAGGCAGAAAACTTTTTTGTAAGACTTTTGTGGACAATGAATTGCTGGAAAAGTATAATAGCTAGGCATCTGATATTTGGTATACAGACAGTTCAGGTTATGGTCTATGCAGCTGTCACCATGCCGTGTGACCCTGACCCCATTTTCACGCTCCAGTGACTCTGTGAACTTAGGTCTTTTTCAGGCAGAAAACTTTTTTGTAAGACTTTTGTGGACAATGAATTGCTGGAAAAGTATAATAGCTGGGCATCTGATATTGGGTATACAGACAGTTGAGGTTATGGTTAACGTAACAGTCTCCATGCCGTGTGACCCTGACCCCATTTTCACGCTCCAGTGACTCTGTGAACTTAGGTCTTTTTTAAGGCTGTTAACTTTTTTGTAAGACTTTTGTGGACGATGAATTGCTGGAAAAGTATAATAGCTAGGCATCTGATATTTGGTATACAGACAGTTCAAGTTATGGTCTGCGCAACTGTCACCATGCCGTGTGACCCTGACCCCATTTTCACGCTCCAGTGACTCTGTGAACTTAGGTCTTTTTTCAGGCAGAAAACTTTTTTGTAAGACTTTTGTGGACAATGAATTGCTGGAAAAGTATAATAGCTAGGCATCTGATATTTGGTATACAGACAGTTCAGGTTATGGTCTATGCAGCTGTCACCATGCCGTGTGACCCTGACCCCATTTTCACGCTCCAGTGACTCTGTGAACTTAGGTCTTTTTCAGGCAGAAAACTTTTTTGTAAGACTTTTGTGGACAATGAATTGCTGGAAAAGTATAATAGCTGGGCATCTGATATTGGGTATACAGACAGTTGAGGTTATGGTTAACGTAACAGTCTCCATGCCGTGTGACCCTGACCCCATTTTCACGCTCCAGTGACTCTGTGAACTTAGGTCTTTTTTAAGGCTGTTAACTTTTTTGTAAGACTTTTGTGGACGATGAATTGCTGGAAAAGTATAATAGCTAGGCATCTGATATTTGGTATACAGACAGTTCAAGTTATGGTCTGCGCAACTGTCACCATGCCGTGTGACCCTGACCCCATTTTCACGCTCCAGTGACTCTGTGAACTTAGGTCTTTTTTCAGGCAGAAAACTTTTTTGTAAGACTTTTGTGGACAATGAATTGCTGGAAAAGTATAATAGCTAGGCATCTGATATTTGGTATACAGACAGTTCAGGTTATGGTCTATGCAGCTGTCACCATGCCGTGTGACCCTGACCCCATTTTCACGCTCCAGTGACTCTGTGAACTTAGGTCTTTTTCAGGCAGAAAACTTTTTTGTAAGACTTTTGTGGACAATGAATTGCTGGAAAAGTATAATAGCTGGGCATCTGATATTGGGTATACAGACAGTTGAGGTTATGGTTAACGTAACAGTCTCCATGCCATTTGACCATGACCCCATTTTTAGGGTCCAGTGACTCTGTGAACTTTGGTCTTTTTTTCAGGCAGAAAACTTTTTGCAATACTTGTGTGGACAATAAATTGCTTGAAAAGTATAATAGCTAGGCATCTGATACTGTTTATACAGACACAATTTGTGTTTATATCAAGTAATGAAAGCTTAGGTGGTTGATTTTAGTGATGGTGCCGGCAGGCGAGACATACTTTTAGTGGCCACACTTGTGTATTGATATAATTATTTTAAGTATTCCTAGCTATGAAATGTTTTAAATGTAAAGAAAATTTTTAAAAATTAGGACTTCAGGCATATTTTTATTATTGATGTCATAATTGTCAATTCTATCACTAGAGGTTGCGTCCATCACAACAAAATGACAGAAGCGCAGGAACCTGTCTTTCTAATTTTCGCAAAACAAGACCCCCCAAAAAAAGCAATGCATCGTCAACCAAACAAATAACTTGAATAATTCAGCATACATATTTCATTTCCTGCAGTCATTACATTTACTTTGTCCTCAGTAAACAACTTTGTTTTTGTTATGTTTCTTTAGCCACCTTGCAATCAAAAATGAAAGAAGGAATTCTTTAAAGGTGTCTTCTGCAAGGTCCGAAACAATCATCTATTTTTCTCATATATGGAGCTTATCAGGTTAAAACCTGCATCATATTAGAATATAATGGCAATGTCAACTTTGCTTGCATCTACTGGTAGTATATCATTTTATGTAGCTGTTGGTTTTTTGGCCAGGACTTTCCCTGTAGGTGACATATTGATATAGGTGTGTATAAACTTTTATCCTGATTTTAGAATAACTAATCATTGAATGAATGCATGTGCCTAAAAATATTGGACTCTATTTTTCACCTGTGGTTCAATTTTCAATTATCAGAAATTAAGTGGGAGTTCTGGTTATAGTGTACTGAGAACAAAAAGGGTGGGGGGTTGTCAGGCTAATTTTGCCGAAAATCTGCACAAAAGTTTCAAAATTTGGTTCCAACGGCAAGAATCCCCCCTTTTCATCTATGTTCTTGCAGTCACAGTCTACTGCTTTACACTAGATCAAACTACCAACGATAACTATGTTATTGGCCAGTGAAGTCAGGTCGAGTGATTCAGGCTCCTGTGAGCATACAATCCTTCAATGAACCATTAAGCCATATTGGAAGTTTTGGGAGTTAATTCTTCCCAGCTACCATACCACTATGCAATACTTTACCATAGTAGATGCTTATTCTATGGACAACTTCAAGGATGGGATCAGCAAACACTGTCTCTACTTGTTATAACCTGTAAAGGTGAATCTTCTGCTATATATCAACAGGAACATTCATTAGAAATTCATTTACAGAATGATAGGCATCTTATCAATGTCATCCACTTGATTTGTCTTAAAATATTGGTCTTAACGACTTCAGAGTAACTTCTTTGACTTCATGGTAATGCAGTTTTAAACATCAATTTGTCACTATACATTCAATAGCAAGATTCTTTGCTTTTAAAAAGATTTGGGATGGATTAAAGAAATGGGAGGGGGAGGTAAATTGTACAATAGGAATGTATCCGTGTTCACAAGCCTACACTGACCTAAGTAAAGACTTTGTTTGTTCTTAAGCCAATTGACACCTTGTCGTTAGGACAAATAAATATTTATTTCAATTTTATGAAAATATTGAAACAAACCATAACTGTGTGTTTAGACAAATTATTGGGTTAAACAAACTGTCCTATATGATATAATCATTCTAAGTTCGTGCCAAGTTGTTGTATTGGTCTCTGTTAGCTGTGGTTTATCTGTAGTATGACAGGTTATTACATAGCAACCCACATAAATCATGGGAAATTGATGGGGTATTCATAACTTATCTACAAACCAATAATTCAATACTGAAGAGGAAATCAATCGTTAAAGTCTTAAAGTTAAACTTTAATAATCCTATTTTGGAATCTGATTTTATAACATTGCACTGTTACTTAGTCCAATACTTTACCCAGGTGTGTCACCATACCTAAATGAACAATCCTTATAGATAAGAAACTATGATCTGTTATAAGAAAAAAATATCGATAATGAAATAAGTATTAAAATAAACCAACTTTCCTTGCATATTTCACATTTGTTTTTATTTGTGATATTATTAAACTTCAAGGAAAATTTTCTTTTGAAGAGAATAATATTATTCTAACTCTTAATCATTCATTTGTAGGGTACTGAATATATGTGGCTTTTATTGGGAAACACTTGAATATAATACATTTGAATAAACAAGCCTTTTATAAAAGTACGTTGACCAGAAATTATATCAGTGGGTGCATCGATTTGCATTAAATTTAATGAAGTTATATATCATAGATTTCAAAAGAAACTATGTATATGCAAACTTTATATTCATTTTATTATAAAATGCATTCAAATCAAATTGCATCCGTCAAACCTGTAAATTAAAGTTTGTCATTTTCACTTCAGCAAACTTCAAACAAGAATTTAAGCTAAGGAGCGACTATAAGCCATTAATTCTGATTAACCCTTCCCTGATGGGATTAAACCAAAGTTTAATTCAATTCAATTGACGTTTTGACATGTTTTAATTAAATAATCTTGGTACGAATTAAAACTTTCGTGTAGAAAGATAAAGTTTCTCTAAATATGGATTTTATTTGTGTCAATGTCGACTTTGCTACATAACTGTTATATGATAGGTTGATTTGTGTATTTAAAAGTTTTGTCACCAATCATTGAAATATCGCCTTTCACCTAGAGGTCAACGATTTTCTTTGAATTCTTTCTGTTAAATTTTAATTATAGATTTCAATCACTTGAAGACTTGCACTTTTTGTTTGCGGTGCCATTCAAAGTGTTTTAAATAGTAAGTTACAAGTAAATAGTCTTCTGAGGAAGTGTTAAATACAAACTATTGGCAATACACAATTATTTGGAGAATGTTTATAACAGTTTACAATTATGCTACATCATTTGGATTTTAATTACATTTGGATTTAATTAATTCTTAGCGACATGAAGTGCAGAAATTGGAAAGTTGCAGAATTTTTATGATGGACTTAAATATGATCTCCGAAGGCGTCGGGACACGGAGTCCCGAATATAAACCAACATTTTTGGAAATTCAAGCCAGAAATCGGCGCCTAGCAGATATTCGGCGTGGACAGGAATATTTCCAGAAACTTGATAAACTAGCGGAGAGGAACTGGAATAGGAATACACCTCACGACAGTGCGGGCAGACGGCAGCTCAGGCCTATAAGACCACTGACGGAATCACAAAATACAAAAATGACTAAACAAACTTTACTAATGTCAGAAAGCAAGCGAATACATTCAGAAAGACCGAGAGGGTCAGACAAAATCGTCGACGAAGAGCTCTTTTTGGCAAACTCTACTACGCCTAGACAAAAACCGCCTCTTGATTACAGAAATAACTCGCCATATTTTAGGAATGGGAATGCAGAAAAGATTACAGAGCGGCTCGGTGTTTATAATAAATGGGGTTCTGGGGTACACCCATTGGATGAAAAAGTTGTGTTAACAAGGGAGGATTTAGCACCCCATTTCGAACCGTTCAGATTTCGTGATAGTGTGAAGCACGTGGTAAAACCGACACCAAAACACTTCCAACCAATGAGTCGCGCAAAACATGAGAAGGGAAGGCAAATAAAGATTCACACAAACTTTATGTCTAGAAACGGAATAGTGAACATTAACCCGGGACTGGAACCATGGCCAGAATTAGGGTCAGAAAGCAGACAAAACTCATTCGTTCGGGATCCGGAATTCCTACAAAAAGAAAAAACAACGATGTTGTTAAACAGGCTTGATAAGATGATTGACCCCTTCAAACAAAAAACGGATAATATAGACATAACTTCCAGTGATGAGGAATGCTTCGGCTCACCTTCACCTTCAATTTCTGACCTTTCGGAGGTCAATGATAGCCAAGTTCTTAGGTCATCGAAAGGCAAGAATATAAGCATTGTACAGAAGTTACCGTTGTATCCAAAATATATCACACAGCCACAACAAAAGGCTAAAAGGAACTATTTGACATTTCCCAAACTTCTAATGGAACTGAATAAGACACCGATGGGTTCCAGTAGAAAGTGTAAGATCTGGGTGAACAATTTAGAACATATAACAACAAACCCGTGTCAAGTGTAGACTCGGGGCGGATTTCAAACTATGCGTTGCATTTTTGTATCAAATAATTATTTTGTATCAGTCTATTCATATTTTTGTGCTTATAAATTCACTTTTGACTTTTACATGGTAATCTCAGTACAAAAGACAGTCCCTTAGCTACAGTAACGTAGCTCCCGTTTCATCTTCGGTTGGGCGGAATCCGCTTATAGAAGTTACATTATTTTAGCTACCCCCTAAAGAATATATAACAAATTAAAGCTATCATGAATCGGATAAAATTTGGAATTGTTTGTATTGAAGAATTGGTAAATGCACTGGCAATTATTGAAAGAAGCACAGAAGCACTAATAGGCCTTTATGTGTCTGGAGGGGCAGGGAAAGACAACTCACTTTACATAAAAAAACAAGAATATGCAAATGAAAAATTAAGTTGATTCCAGATGCATAATATTTTTTTATGATTTTTTGTATGCTTATATCCTAGTGCATATAAGATCTGTGTAAAGTTTCCTGATGATAACATACTTCTAAGTATCTTTCAACTTGACATGGATGATAAACTTAAACTATCCTATATAATATAAAAATCCTTTTCTGTAATCATTCAACCGTGAAGTTGCCGTATGGTGATATTTGTTTGTTCATATCCTGATATGATTTGTTTGTTTAAGGAAAAGAAACTTTAACCTGTAAGTAAACATGTCAGACGCGTGGATTTCCTTGGCAGAGCTTCACGTTTGACATTCTAAATTGCTGACATAGGTTATGTTTGGTCCAAGGTTGCTGTTTTTACTCCGTGCACTCATAGACAAATATGGAATTCCTATCTATCAAATGAATGCAGATGTCGGTTTGTCGTAGAAATTTGTTTTGTCTTCCTTTACTGGATTTTACACACTGAATTGGAAATTAGCAACACGACTGGTGTGATATAGCAGGCAGGAACCGTTATATAAACTCTTCCGGAGCACCTAAGTTCACTCTTGTTACGACTTGAGTTCGCGTTGTTGATTTCCGTTCGGTTGATTTTGTGTTTTGTGTTTCTTCGTGTTCATGTTTACCGTTTCGTCCTTGCCCTTTTGGACTTTTGACACACGAATGCCCCTTGCTCCTAACAATATTAATACCCCCTTTACTTTCGTACACGGTGTATTATATGTATAATAAAAGCGCTTAAAATTAAACACACACAAAGTAAACTGCAACCAAGAGTGAACTGTGGCGCTGCAGAGGGGTGTTATTTTTATTTTTATTTAGAAACCGTAAGCCTTTATCAAAAAGTTTGTTGTCGTTGCTGTCTCGCAAAATAACTTCGAAAATGTTGTCTAAGAGAATGAAGGTAACTTAAAAACTCCGCTTTAGATTTTTATGGCCCGACCACGTATGTGGATCGGACATATAGTTTTACCCTTGTCCGTCCGTCCGTCCGTCCGTCCGTACGTCCGTCCGTAACACTTTGGTTAAGTTCTTGGTTAAGGTCCATTACTCGGATACTAGATGTTGGGGGTCAACGATATTTCACCACCAGATGGGTCTTGGGTAGGGCTACAACCACCAGATGGGTCTTGGGTAGGGCTACACCACCCACTAGAAATTAGGTCACTGTGACCTATATTTTATGCATGAATGACTTCGGTTAAGTTCTTGGTTAAGGTCCATAACTTGGATACTAGATGTTGGGGGTCAATGATATTTCACTACTAGATGTGTCTTAGGTAAGGTGACACCACCCACTAGAAATTAGGTCACTGTGACCTATATTTTACGCATGAATGAACTTCGGTTAAGTTCTTGGTTAAGGTCCATAACTTGGATACTGGATGTTGGGGGTCAATGATATTTCACCACTAGATGTGTCTTGGGTAAAGTGACACCATCCACTAGAAATGAAGTCACTGTGACCTATATTTACGCATTAATGACTTTGGTTAAGTTCTTGGTTAAGGTCCATATCTTGAATACTACATGTTAGGGGTCAATAATATTTCACTTCTCGATGAGTCTTGGTACATGGCACCACCCATCAGAAATAAGGTCACAGCGACCTATATTTTACACATGAACACTTTTGATCAATTTCTTGGTAAAGGTCCATATCCCAGGTAATACACATTGAGAGTCAATGATATTTCAAGAACGGGAGGGCCATCCTGTGGCTCATAGACACATTATCTAGTTTTTAAAGCAGTCTGACCATTTTGGCAACATTAGCATGCATGTACCATTAAATGCAATACCCCTTTGTTTTACTTGTATACAAACATGATAAAGCAGTGGAACATATATAAAATTTTATTAATTTTCTTTGTTAAAAATAATCTGGGAACATGAAAGGTCATTTAACTTATATTATATTTACACTTTTTGTAACACAAAACGATTTTTTCTATATTGTGTAACAAGAGAAGATTTTTATCTTAAAACGACCTAAAAGTAAATACACGTGTATAATTGTTTTTCTTAAACAACCAAGTTCGGGATTATGGACATTTAACACTCTTTATTTCAAATAATTTATAAGAATAGCAATAAAGTTCCAGGCGATAATTTTGCTACGCCGGACGCGCGTTCGTCTATTAAAGACTCATCAGAGGCGCTCTACTATGGCACGCCATATTTATATTTATTCCTCTTTAAAGATATCTCATAAAATTTATATATATATATATATGTTTATTTGGATAACTACCCCTTTACAACGGGGGCAACCACCATCGGGGTAATGGTGGTTGCTTCCACATACAAGCATGATAAAACAAAATTGATACATGTAAAAGCAAAATAACAAACTGAACAAATGAATCATTCAGGTAAAAAGTCATTCAAACAGTTAAGATACATAATGCACTATTCAATATACAAAAAGTAAAATCGTATTTCACAATAAAACAGTCTGTTTTCCATAAAGTCAGATCAGATATAGTTAATCAAACTGGAATTCAGTAAAAATACGAATCTCACATAAAAGTAACGATATAGTACATATAAGTAGGCAATATTTAAAACATAAAACATTGACAGTTCATTTTACATAATAATATCATTTAAGATTTCGGACCTTTTCTTGAAAAGATTCTGGATAAAGTATACACCTACGGTATCAAAATATGATCAAATTTCCTCATTAATGAAATAGCCCCAATCCCCAATTAAAAGCTTTATCTTGTCATCAGGATGCAGAAAATTAAAATTGAGGTCTGGGACATTTGAATCAATATTTTCGAAGGTGTCTTTACGAATTTCAGCTAAGGCATGACATTCCAATAAAAAGTGATTAATATTTTCACTTACATTTTCAGCACATATCTTGCAAGTTGAAGAGTCACTAAGGCGAAATCTTTGCAGATTTTCATAAAGACATAAAGTGTTTGTTCTGCAAAGAAATTTTAGTCTAGCCCCTTCAAAATCTGATTGAGCATCTAGATATTTCTGTCTTCCCCTTCGTCGGTAAAAGTAAATATAATTAGCGAGAGAAGATTTTGACAAAATATCTACTGTGAGTTTTGAAGCTGAATATTGTCCTATAAAAAGGTTAAATTTTCCTTTATTAAAGGCCTTATCAATAAACATAAAGTCGAGACCAACATCTTGGAAGATAGATTTAATGTACGTGAAGTAGGACCAATCATTAGAGGCAACCTTTTCTAACTCCCAAAATATAACTTTACAAAGTCTTGTCTCAGGCAGTTCACAGATATATTTAAAATAAGAGACTCGTTGTCTGTCGAGGAAATCATTAATCGGTTCCCAGCCCAATTCGGCCAATACTGAAGACTTGGGTACATTTACCTTAGTCTTCAATATTATCTTGGCCGCTTTGTACTGAGCCCCACTCAAAGTATCCCTGTCACTTTGGGAGAAGGTCATCCATGAACCACAGGCATGCGATATATTCCATAGGGCGTCCCCAAAGTTAATACGGTTAAAGTTTCCGTGCATCCCCAAAATACGGGTCATGTAATTCAATTTCTTATCGATGTTCTCTTTAATGTACGAGTTTATGTGAAAATGTGGTTTCAACGTCCGTGACAAGTATACTCCACGATATTTATACTCGTTCGTTTCATATATGAATTGATCACCTAGGGACCATTTTTTGCTCTTATCAATTCGTTTCCCAATGATCATCACTTTCGATTTGCTAGCATTAAATTTCAGATTCCATTTACTAGCAAATTTAGCAGATATATCAAGAAGTGTGCTCAGATTCCGAACCCGCTATCAAGGTAATGTCATCAACAAACAACAAAACATTGATGAGATGGTTGGAAATCTGAATGCCAACACCGGCTTCCTTTAACATACCGACCAAGTCATTCATCAGGATCGAAAAGAGTGTAGGGGACAAAACACAACCTTGTTTAACACCATACTCTTGTTCGAACCAATCGCTTTCGGCGTCCCCAAACACAACTTTATTGTCGACTTTGCTGTCACCCAGACAAGTGTACGGTTCTCACAGTAACCCAGAAAACATCCCTTTACAAATGACTATATACTCCATAGCACAAACTTGACTCGTTACCTCTGCAAAATACCCAGGCATAACTCTGCAATCCAATTTAAAATGATTTCAGCACATAAACAACATAGTAGCCAATGGAAACAAACAACTATAATAGGTTTCATGAAAAGAAATCTAAAAACAGCTAATGTAAATATCAAAAGCCAGGCATACCTTTCTCCCGTCAGACCAAAACTTGAATACTCTTGCTCTGTCTGGGACCCTCATACTACTGAACAAATTATTAAAATAGAGATGGTCCAAATACGAGCTGCAAGGTATGCCTGTAACCGCTATCACAACACTGGCATCCTAAACAAAATGCTCACAACACTTCAATGGCCATCGCTTCAAGAACGCAGACTAAAATAGACTCACTATGCTCTATGAAATCACCCATCAACTAGTTGCAATACCTACATACAGACCACACGTTGTCAATGCCACCACACTGGAAGTCTTTAGAGTTCAGCCGACGCCAGCTGTCCTCTACACACTCCATTCAAATCTCAATACCCATTGTACATAGTTTAAATCACTTTATTTTGTTAAATGTGCACTTTTTTATTTTTCCTCTATTTTTGCCAAAGTATTAATTTTTAGTTCAAGCCACGCTGCGCAACAGTTTCGTTTTAATTATCAATAAGTGATAGTGAAAAAAGCTTTTGATTGTCTGCAACATAATCTTCTATTGTTAAAAATTAAGTCATATGATGTTTCTAACAGTGCACTCAAGCTTTTTGATAGTTACTCGTGTAATAGAGATCCAGTGTTAAAATTGGATTAACCTACAGTTCTTTTTTTACTTTGTATAAAGGTGTCCCGCATGGATCCGTTTTTGTCCTCTGCATTTTAATATTTTTATTTACGATATTTTTAACCATATTGAAAAAGGTTCTCTTAACAACTATGCAGACGATAACACCATGTCTTACTCTAATGATAATGTCGAAAATCTTGTTAAAACAATTGAAGCTGAAAGCAAAATACTTATAAACTGGTTTTGTAACAATCAAATGCAGGCTAATCCAGGAAGTTCCAAGCCATATCAATTGAAAAGAAGACCTTTGATAAAGATATATATCTTTTGATTTGGATGGTAATACTATTAAATGTGAAGTAAAACTGCTGGGAGTAACTTTTGATTTCTGTTTAAATTTCAAATCTCATGTTTCAAAAATTTGCAAAAAAGCATCTCAGCAGCTTAATGTATTGAAAAGGATTGGAACTCATCTGAATAGACTAGGCAGATTGACCATATATTCTTTTATTTTATTTAATCTTAATTACTGTCCACTAGTATGGAAATTTGTGGTGAATCAAGCACTAAGAACATTGAATATATGCAAGAAAGAGCTCTACGTTTTATTTACAATGATGTAACACCAATATATGATCTAACAATCAGGCACTTAAGATCACTAGCCATACAAACCTTTAAGATCATTAATGGAAATTCACCAGCATATTTAAAGGATTTAATAACACCTAAATCAAATTTATATTCTTTCAGATATACAAATACAGTTGAACAGCCTAGGGTAAGAACCACCAGATATGGGCTACATTCATTTCGATATGCTGCTCCAAAATTATGGAATAACCTACCACAGGACTTTAGGGAGGGGATGTCTTTGGAACATTTTAAGGGTCTCATTGGCAACGTGGTAAGAGGGTGTATGTAGATGCAATTTTTGCAAATAGCACTTACGCTTTAAAACTTGGTCATAACTGATGGGTTATTCATTCATGATCTATTTTTTGGGGTTCTTTTTATGTTTCTGTCTTTGTTTTATTATTTTGCATGAAATCTTCTCTTTTATTAGCTTTATGTGTCTTAATCATGTTAATATGATGTCTATGTCTATATGTGTGTTTATACCTATTAGTAAATAGGGTGCTTTGCATGTGCTAACATTTTATAAATGTACTGTTTGCCATGGTGCTGTTTGCATGTACTCAATTATAAATGTACTGTTTTGCTTGATTATGTCCTCTGCGTTTGCTTCAACCTAGTGCTGTCTTTAATTATGTTCATAATGTCATTATTATAGATGTGTGTAATGTATGTAATGTAATGTCGGTTTTCAATATGATTGTGGGCTGTGTCGCGTACACTTATTCCACATCTCCATAGGTACCATAGGATCATTAATGGACGCTGGCTGCTTCTGCTGCCACTATATCCATATCTTCATTGTTCTCTACTTGAATGTTTGACTTCACGTGACTTCTGGTGTGGATATTGTCAATGTCCAGTGTGAAGTCAAATTTGCATTCTTGTTTTTCCCAATACTTGTCTAGGGCTTTTTCAAAGTCAAGGACTTTTTTACAGTTTACAACTTTTTCAGGAAGGCTATTCCAAGTGTCCACTACTCTCTGGGTAAAGCTGAACTTTCTTGTGTTCAGCTTGGATCTCTCCTTTAATATCTTCTTATTGTGGCCTCTTGTAGTGGTTTCTGGCATAGATGGAAAGAACCCTTCTGTGACCTCCATATCATATATACCAGACATGATCTTGAATGTCTCTATCATGTCCCCCCTGATCCTTCTATATTTTAATGTTGGCATTTTAAGCTTTTGAAGCCTTTCTTTGTATGGGAGGTCTTTTAGCGAAGGTATTTGTTTTGTTGACCTTCTTTGTACATTTTCTACTTTTTCTATGTCGGCAACTTTAAAGGGTGACGAGACCGATTCAGCATATTCAAGGTGTGGTCTCACTAGTGCTTGAAATAGGTATCTGAAGCTGCACTGATCAAGATGGGTGTATGTTCTTCTTATAAGGCCCATTATGCTGTTGGCTTTATTTACCTGATTTTGTATATGTGTTGTAAAGGACAGATGTTCATCTACTGTTACGCCAATGTCCTTCTCCCCCTCTGATTTTTCCAGGTAAACTTTATCTCTTTTGTCGCTGTATAAATGATAGCTTTTTTCCCTGCAATTAGGTTTATTCTTACTTGATATGGTGACTAGCTTGCATTTATTTGGGTGAAATTTTAAGAGCCATTTATCCGACCAATCTTGTAGTCTGTCAAGGTCTGTCTGGAGTTTGATTTCGTCATCTTCATTTCTGATTTCTTTGTAAATTTTAGTGTCATCGGCAAAGAGGTATGTTGTGGAATCTACACATTCTGGCATGTCGTTAATGTAGATCACAAAGAGAATTGGACCCAGAACGCTGCCTTGGGGGATGCCACTAGTTACTCTATGCCTGTTTGACTCTACTCCGTTGACCGACACCCTTTGGGTCCTCCCTTCTAAGAAGTCCTCTACCCATCTGATCAGGGAGCTGTTAAGTTTATATCTCCTCATTTTTGAAATGAGTCTTCTATGTGGGACCTTATCAAAGGCCTTCATGAAGTCCATGTATATGGCGTCAATTGTGCCACCCTCGTCCATGGCAGCATCTTTGTCCATTCATCAATAACTTTTAGAAGTTGCAGAGTTGTCGATCTACCAGATATGAACCCGAATTGTTTCTTGCTGAACAAGTTGTTGCTCTTCATATGGTCTACTATTTGTTCTCTGACTAATTTTTCCATGAGTTTGCATACCACGCTAGTTAGGCTTACTGGTCGATAGTTTCCGGGGTCAGATTTTTCCCCCTTTTTGAAGAGTGCTGATATTTTCCCTTGCTTCCACTCATCAGGGATCTTGCCTTCAGCTAGTGATTGATTGAAGATGATAGTTAAGGGAGGAGCAATTACTTCTCTTAGTTCTTTCAGAGCTTTGGGATGGATTTCATCTGATCCAGGTGATTTCGTGGGGTTTATATCTTTTAATAGTTTCTGTACCTCCTCTACTTTAATTTCTTTGAGTAAGCTGTCTTTCTTTATTTCAGGATTTATATAATCCGCTTTAGATAGTTCACCTTCTGGTTCTTCCGGAAACACGCTACTGAAGAAGTTTGCCAGTAGCTCTGCTTTGTCGGACTTCATGATTATAGGCCTTCCACTATTATCACATGTCTTTAGCTCAGCTATACCAGTTTTTGCCTTTCTTTTGGAGTTTGCATACTGCCAAAACTTTTTGGGGTTTGACTTGACATTCTTCGCTATATCCTTTTCCATCTTTAATTTTGCCTTCCTGATAAGCCCTTTGACTTGATTTCTGAGTTTTGTAAATTCTTTGTATTTTTCTGAGTCATTTGTTTCATTATGTTGTACTATAATATTTACATTTACTACTATAGTTTATATGTATATCTCAATATACTATAATTGTAAAACTCATGACTATTTACCTTTTATTATATCTGTTTGTAATTGGGCCTTAACCATGTACATTTATGTGTTTGTGCCAATAAATTTGATTTGATTTGATTTGATTTGATTATTTTCTATTTAAAAGCTCATTAGAGCTTGTGTTATTGTTTTGTAACTGTACTGACTTTATCAATAAACATTACTTGACTTGACTTGACAAACTGTATACCTAAAGAAGAAAGGAGAAGAATAACATGATATTTTAGCTTATTAAAAGAAGAATAATTCTTCTAAAAAGCAATTTGAGGGAGACTGACTCCTTTCAAATTTGCAAATAACGGGAAAAATGCCTCACCATGGCTTCTTAAAAACTTTTCACAACTGTTTGATACGAAAAAAAACCTTTACAGCTGTTTTAATTGGGACATGAGTGTAACTCTTTATGCGGTGAATTTGCATAAAATTGTATTAGTTAAAACTCTCCCGCCATAATTAGTAGCATCAAAGTTGTTTCCCTTGCCACACTAACTGCGTTGTGATTGGTTACTTTATTTCACCGGAAAGCATGGCTGCTGTTGCAAATACACAATTTCTTTCTATTGGAATATTCGTCCAAAAACATTTTTAGTAATTGAAAATGGACGTTTAATGAACTTCAATTATAAATTGTGTCGAAACAACTAATATCCCCTAACAAAAATTGTCACTTTGCTTCCATAACAGTGTAATTTGCCACTCAAAAAATGTCTGAGCAGGTGAAAAAATGTTGATGATGTTGTTTGTTTTGTTTACAATCAAATCAAAATGACAGAGGTCGAATCTTCTGCGCCTATTCCTGGAGCTGACGAATTCATTGATGAGACCACAAATAATAATTGTGAGAATGGTGAAGCTGAGGAATCTCCTTGCATTGACATCATAATTAACAATGTTGTGTGTACCTTTAGCACAAGATGTCACTTGAATCTTCGAACTGTAGCTCTTGAAGGTGCTAATGTGGAGTACAAAAGGGAACAGGGTGTAAGTTTTTTTGGTTTATTTTTTTATAAAATTAGATAAACAAACTTCATAATTTAATTTTTTTATAAAGGCAGTGTCTCCCCGTCCCCGCATGTGGGGATGGGTAGCCTTTAGATGCTATGCGCCCCCGCTTCTAATTATCACGAAAAATTGTAGATTTTAACGAGCCCAAGCTCCTCCCAATTTACAATTTCTTAACAAAGCATGAAATGACTATAAACATGATAAATATTAGAAATTGATAACAATTCAATTCAACAATAAATAACCAAAGACATAAAGACAACAAAAAAAACATTAGAAGTACATTGTAGAGGAATTGTCCACATGATGAAATGAACTTCTCTGTTTGTGATCTCTTTTGATGTTCAAAATATTTATTACTTTTATAAATATATTTACAGCATCTTTATCCTCATGTTAATATCTTGCTTGGAGCAGATCAAGGGCTATATGATACTACAATGTATTTGCTATATTTAAATGATTTAAACATGTGGAACGTCAACTTTGAGCATCATGTAAGAATTCAAATGAACTTACATGTTGTACCTAGTTCTTGTATATTCAAAACCCACTTTTCAGATCAATGGTACATGTATTTTACACCACTACATTTGTATTGGTATCAAGCTGTAAAAAAAAAAACTTTTTTTTTAACCAAGTCCTCCTTTAACTAGAAGATTTTATTTATTAAGGGTGTCTAAAATAAGTCTTATTAATACACAGAATCTATATAGTTATTTACAAAATTAACTGAGTCAGATGTAGAAAAAATCTGTTTCAAATTGTGATTGGAATATTAAATAAGTAATTTATTTTACTTTATTTTTAGATGTGCAATATGAGAATACGAAGACCCTATACAACAGCTAGTATCTGGTCCTCTGGTAAAGTTACCTGCACTGGTGCTACAAGGTATGATAATTCTTCCGTAAATGGCTCTATTCAGTATAAGATGATCAGGTTGAGATGCGAGCACATGCAGTGATCTCACTGTTCAATTAACCAATAAAAACTGTCTGTACCGGTATCAATTGATGACATTGACCAATGAAATGCAATGTTATATAAAACTTTTGGATTTTAGAATTGAGCTACCTAGGGCTTCAGTCTACAGAAATTTAAGTTTTGCAGAAGAAATAGGTACTTGCACGCAATCTTGAAAAACAGGCAACGATCCATCACTCTAGATGGAATTTTTCTGGTCACTATTAAAAAGACTAAAAAAGCATTTCACTTGTGAAAGATCAGCTAGTCTTTTTCAAGAATAATGCAAGAACCTATAATTCCCTGAAACTAGAATTCAAGTCAATTCTTACTTAAGTATAGGTACACATACTTTTAAATATTACATATTAACATTATGTAAACGAAAGATGCGTAAAATACTGTAATTGTTACATGTACAAATGTATCACTTAATTTTATATGGGAGAGAACATGTATTTAAAAGTCTGTGAGTCTGTTCCAAAATATTGCCGCCAGTCACCACAGTGCTATTAAAACTTTCTGGTGAGAACACTTTTATTTGTCCCTTGTAAAATGATTATCTCTGTGGAGAATTTATAATCAGACATTACTTTATTATTGAAGTGAACCCTATGCAAAAATCGCTGCCAGAAAGTTTGCCAGAAAATTACAGAGGATTGGTTTTGATGTCAGATTTAGTAATTTCAAAGTAGTCAATGTATTAGGAACCTGCTCCTTGCCATTTAGAATCAAAGTGATAGATTTTGCTAGAAAATATCCAAAGGAAGTCAGGTAATCATATAGTTCTAGGTGATATTATATAAACATCTAAAAGAAAAGTACCTTGTGAAATCTTGATACTGTTGACTCTAGGTGTGTGGTCATTGCACACATAAAACGTGACAAACTTTATAAGCTTATAAACAAAAGCACCTTTTAACAATGAACTTGAGAAGCAAAGCAGAAATAGAAAACAAGAACTATATATACATGAGTTCAAGATTTAATAGTACAAGTTAGAGAACTATGAATATAATGCAGTGTTCTAGCTAGGATTTGAAAAGGGCAGGGTGCTAGGGATAAAAAGGGCACTTTAACGCGCGAAACCGATTAAAAAAAGGGCACCTTCAGGGCTCAAGCTACTTAAGAAAAATAGGGAGAAGTGACTTCTCTTTCAGATTGGTATTAGGGAGAAGTGGGAATTAAACTTTATATATACACGGGGTGAATGTATTTATAATATAATATATAGCATTTTGTAATACACTATATATTCTTTAGTTCATTTTAAGAAAACTTGTGGTTATATCATTTGTAACTGATATTTACTTATGATATTTTTGCATGCTGATGACCATGAACCATTTTCTTGCAATAGCACAGAGAGTCACGAGGTTTATATTCAATATTTGTCTTGTTTTCTGACAGGTTTCTATTTAAGATGTTTAAACAGAATGTGTAATTCACTTATAAGGTATTATTTTGAAGTGAACTTATTGATTGGGTTTTGTATTCAAAGTGGATTTCATATCACATGGACCTGCTTTGCACATCTAGGATGCTAAGCATACACCTCTGTCATCATCCTATACACAGAATGTAAACAAATTATCTCAATTTGAACTTTACAGAATTTTTTCTGATTGGTTTATTGATGAATCATCAAAATAACGAAGTATGGTTTAAAAAGAAAAGTTTCAAAAATAAACATTTTTTTAGGAATGCAAAATTAAGCAAACATAATATAAACTTGTTTTAGATTTAAACAATAAATTTGATAGAAAATGTGGGTAAAATGGTTGTATGTCTTAAATTTACAATAAAATATTTCTTTAAAGGGAGATAATTTTAAACTTTACTCATTCATTCTCAAATTGACAATTTTGACATTTCTTTTTTCTTTGTCTTTAAATAAACAGTCTTTTCCAAAATCAAAATAGTCATTGTCTAAACTGATAGAATAATACAATATCTAATAATTTCCACAGGGATTTTCAATGGGATTAAGTAGTTAACAGAAAATTGATTGCCGACGGCAAAATCCTTTGAAGTTCCGATTTTTCACACCTTGTAATTGCACAGCTTGGGGGCTAATTTTGACAAGTTTATGACCTACTTTGTTAATTATCCAAGCTAATCCCTTAAATAAACATTAAGGTAATCAAGGAATCTGTGGAAGTGGCAATTTTAACATAGGAAATATGAAAAATACAGAGGATTGCTCGGGCGACTTACGCGAGATCGTAGGGCGACTTGACTTCGCTTTTCTGTTAAAACGGACATGATATTCAACAAAAGGGCAGGGCGTCGTAAAAAAAGGGCAGGGCGCCGTAAAAAAAGGGCACATTGGTCAGCAAAAAGGCAAGGGCGTCATTGAATCAAGGGCGGGCGCTGCGCCCGATGCATGTGCCTACCGAGAACACTGTAATGTTACATATTAACGTGCTTATTGTTGTCTTTATAATTAAAAATATGAAACATTGAAATAAATTTGATAATTTGTCTATATTACTAGTGTGGATGTCATCATATGATAATAAAAAAATGAACTAATCAAATACAAGCATTTCATGAAATATCCCCCACAAAAAGAAATACAACATACTTCATCGTGTTAAAATGTTTTGTGTCATGTTTGTTGGCATACATGTAGTCTGTTGTTCTGTCTTCTTATCCTAGACATTATAGTTTATACTTTTTCATGAAGTTTTTTAGCTCACCTGACCCGAAGGGTCATGTGAGCTATTGTCATCGTTAAGCGTCCGTCGTCCGTCGTCCGTCCGTCGTCCGTCTGTCCGTCCGTTAACTTTTCTTCAAAGATCTTCTTCTCTGAAACCACTGAAGGGATTGCATTGAAACCTGGTATACTTGATCTTTAGGATGTCCTCTACCAAGTTTGTGAATTATATACATGTCGACAAACCAACATGGCCGCTGTTGCTAAAAATAGAACAGGGGGGTCAGACCATTGTTTTTGGCTTATAACTCGAAAAGTATAAGAGATAGAGACAATCCGAAGCAACCTTCCTTGTTCAACATCAAAAGCTCTACAAATCTTTCCATTGAGTTGAAGTTGTGAAACGACTCCTTATAGGAGTTATTGCCCTTTAATCATCAAAATTGACCATTTTTTCAGTTTTTGAACAATATCTTGAAAACCGTTAGAGCTAGAGGAAAAGTTAGCATTGCTGAATTGTTAAGCTCATTGAGATCTACAAAAATGATTTCAGTGTCAAAATTGTCAGATCAACCGTTTAAGAGTTATTCCCCTTTAACTGTTTTTATACGACCGCAAAAAATTTGCGGACGTATAATGGTATGATGCTGTCGTCGTCGTCTGTTAACTTTAGTGTATACACAATAACTTTAGTTCTAGTTATCCAAATGCTATGAAATTTGACAATGAAATTTCTTACCATTAAAGGATGGATGGGATTGATTTTGGGAGTCCCCCCTTTTTTCGTTTGGAAATTAAGGGCCAAAAGGAGCCAAAATTGTAACTTTTTTGTTTGTTCTTACAATAACTTTTTCAAAATCTTCTCCTCTGAAACTACTGAACAGAATTCAATGAAACTTTGTATGATTGATCATTAGGGTGTCCTGCACTATAGTAATGTTTCAATTTCTGATTCGTATAAAAAAACATGGCCGCCGTGGCTAAAAATAGACCAGGGGGGTTAGACTACTGTTTTTGGCTTGTAATTCAAAAAGTATAAGGGATAGATGAAATCTGATGCCACCCTACTGCTTCAGGATCAAAAGTTCTACAAAAGTCTCCATTGGGTCGAAGTTGTCAGAAGACCCCTTATAGGGGTTACGGCCCCTTAAAGGTGAAAAATAGCATTTTTTCATGTTTTTGCCCTATAGTATGAAAATTATTGCAGATAGCAAAAAGCTGTTGCTTGCTTAATTGTTCAGCTTATTTAGCTCTACAAAAAACTCCATACGGTCGAAGTTGTCAGATGACCCCTTATAGGGGCTACAGCCCCTAAAATAATGTTTTTTTCATGTTTTTGGCCTATGAAATGAAAACTATAGCAGGTAGAGAGAAGCTGTTGCTTGCTTAAATGTTCAGCTCATTTACACAATTAAGAATTAATTTTTGTGACCCCCCCTTTTTCCCTTATTACGTAATTAGGGGCCAAATGGGGCCAAAATCGAAACTTTTTTATTTGTGGTCCGATTTAAAAATTTTTTTTTGCAAGTTTATTCTTGTCAGGTAGTGAATCCAAATTTGAGAATTAATTTTTGTGATCATCCCCTTTTTCACTTGTTTTGTAATTAGGGGCCAAAAGAGGCTTTGTAATCAAAACTTTTTTTATTTCTGGTTTGTTTTTGAATTTTTTTTTTGCAAGTTTATTTTTGTCAAGTAGTGAATCCAAATTTGAGAAATTATTTTTGCAACCCCACCCCTTTTTCACCTGTTACATAATAAGGGGCCAAAAGGGGCCGAAATTGAATTTTTTTTTAATTCTTGTCCGATTTTGACAATTTTTTTGCAAGAGTAGAATACAAAATTGAAAATTTATATTTTTACCCCCTGGGTTGAAAGTCCACCAGAGCAGCATGTGTCAAAAACCTTTGTCAGTCCACCATGGGCTGCATGTGTCCAGAGCAATAGACTATCCATATTGGGCCTAAAATGTACAGGGTTCAACATGTTGCGGTCGTATCATGCTGCGCTCGGCGAAGCTTTTTATTTTCCATTAATTTACACTGATTTTCAAAAATCTTCTTCTCTGAAACCACTGAAGGGATTGCATTGATACTTGGTATACTTGATCTTTATGATGTCCTCTACTAAGTTTGTGAATTATATACACGTTGACCAACCAACATGGCCGCCCTTGCTAAAAATAGAACGGGGGGGGGGGTAAGACCATTGTTTTTGGCTAATAACTCGAAAAGTATAAGAGATAGGGAAAATCCGAAGCAACCACTCATGTTTAGCATTAAAAGATCTACAAATCTCTCCATTGAGTCAAAATTGTGAAACGACTCCTTATAGGAGTTATTGCCCTTTAATCGTCAAAATTGACCATTTTTGCAGTTTTTTGACAATATCTTGAAAACCGTAAGAGCTAGAGGATAAGTTAGCATTGCAGAATTGTTAAGCTCATTGAGATCTACAAAAATGAATCCAGGGTCAAAATTGTCAGATTAGCCATTTAAGAGTTATTCCCCTTTAACTGTTTTTTTCCATTAATTTTTACTGATTTTCAAAAATCTTCTTCTCTGAAACCACTGAAGGGATTGCTTTGAAACTTGGTAAACTTGATCTTAAGGATGTCCTCTACCAAGTTTGTGAATTATATACATGTCGACCAACCAACATGGCCGCAATTGCTATGGTCCTTATAGGAGTTATTGCCCTTTAACTGTTTTTTTCTATTAATTTAAACTGATTTCCAAAAATCTTCTCTGAAACTACTGAAAGGATTGTTTTGCAGCTTTGTATTCTTGAAAGTTTGTGAAATTATTCAAACTTTGACATAAGAGATCAGGTGAGCGATTCAGGCTCCTGGGAGCCTCTAGTTTTTATAGCGAACAGTTCTAACAGTTATGGGACATCTATGAATCTTAAACACAATTGATTGTTCTGATGTTCAACTTTCTTGTTTATATACAATAGACATGCTGCAAAAATATTTATTTTCTGTAATTGCATAAATTGACCTTAAAGTCATAATAACGTAACAAAAACTTGGTCTATATTAATTTTTCTCCCATTCATTACCATGACAACCAAGTGGTTTAAGTTGCACACACAAATTTAGTCACTATAGCTAGATGTTAGTTGAATTTATGCATGAGTTTTTTTGTCATTTCAAAGTTTAGACATTTTCTCTTAAATTTCTCTAGAGAAACAGGCTTTTCCTCTGATAGTCATGGATTTCTGATTTCTCCACCATTGATCTTTATTTTTTATTTGAACAAACTTGTTAAGGCTTCCATATATTTAAAAATTGATAACTACATGAACATGTATCTTGTGGTGGAGAAATCATTGAGTCCACTGCTGAATGAAGGGGAACCTATATTTATACATTTTACATGTATATAATGATAATAGTTTTTAGCAGGACTACTCTTCCAATAATGTTTGAATGAACATACATATAGTGTATCAAATTGTTCCTTAACCCAATATTTCAAAACTCAACTTTACCTTTAAGCATTATAAAGTTAATATCTTATATTCTACAGTTATGAACCTGAACTCCACCCAGGAGCAACATATAAGATCAAAGAACCTAAAGCCACACTCAAGATATTTACCACGGGGAGCATCACTGTTACTGGTATGCTATTACAGAAATAAGTTTATTTGCTAAACCATTAACAGGTCTATTTTCATTGAAAAACTTTCACAAAATGAAAAAGAACTGACAAATGATTGTGCCTTTAACCTTGACACATGGACTGCATTTAAGACAGTTGTTCTTGATACCAGTGCATGTTCTTGGATCAATTTTAGAACACAACACCCAAAAGGATTTTTTGTTCCAAGTATTTACACCTGTGAGGGTGTGTTGTGAGTTCCAAGAACAAACATTCAAAATGGTGGTTTGAGATTTTAAAAAGAATATTAAAGGTGTTTATTTTTCTAGTAATGTATTAAAAATATTAAATTATAAGGAGTGTATCAAATTTTGAGAAAAATTTTATGATATGACCAGGGTTGGAGCAAATTCGATGAAGTCGGACATTTTTCATCTTTTCTTTATGTTCGCAAGTATTTTTGGCACCTCAACTGTTCATGTCATTCCAGTGGTGTACCTGTGACCAGGGAAAATGTTTGTACTCTAAAACAACTGTCTGGAATGCACTCATGGTCACTGATCAACCATTGGCAATGAGCCTGAATGCCAGACAACCCGGCCCGAAGACAAGTCGGCCCGGGACAACTCGGACCGGTCTGTAGGACAACTCGGCCCTCTATAAGACTTGTCGGCCCGACTTTAACCTGTTCATATCTTTAATGGAAAAGTGAGAAAGTTCCAATTAAATGTTATAAAATGTTGCTCTATTTCAATGTGTCTGTCATGTACATGATTTTGATCTAAAAAAAACTTTAATTGAAGAACGAAATAACATTTTTTATTTGAGAAAAGTAGAATGACTTAAGAATTAAAGAATAAACAAGTTATCTTTGTTTGTCTACAGCCCTTTTCACACAAATTTTTTTTTTCCATATTTATACTCAGAGTGTTCATAGGCATATTTCTTATTTTATGAATTGCTGGGAAATAAAGCTGAAGATAAGTAACCAATATTTTGCAAAATGAATTATTATGAAGTCAAAATCAGAGAACTAGAAAGAATTAAAGTTCAATTAAGTGGATATTTCATGAAATTCACACCAAATTAACCAAATACCATTAATGAAGTATTTGTTCATGTGAGCTATTGTCATCGTTAAGCGTCCATCGTCCGTTAACTTTTCTTCAAAGGTCTTCTTCTCTGAAACCACTGAAGGGATTGCATGTCTTCTTCTCTGAAACCACTGAAGGGATTGCATTGAAACTTGGTATACTTGATCTTTAGGATGTCCTCTACCAAGTTTGTGAATTATATACGTGTCGACAAACCAACATGGCCGCCGTTGCTAAAAATAGAACAGGGGGGGTCAGACCATTGTTTTTGGCTTATAACTCGAAAAGTATAAGAGATAGAGAAAATCTGGAGCAACTTATTTGTTCAGCATCAAAAGCTCTACAAATCTCTCCATTGAGTCGAAGTTGTGAAACGACTCCTTATAGGAGTTATTGCCCTTTAATCATCAAAATTGACCATTTTTTCAGTTTTTGGACTATATCTTGAAAACCGTTAGAGCTAGAGGAAAAGTTAGCATTGCAGAATTGTTAAGCTTATTGAGATCTACAAAAATGAATTCAGGGTCAAGATTGTCAGATCAACCGTTTAAGAGTTATTCCCCTTTAACTGTTTTTTCCATTAATTTACACTGATTTTCAAAAATCTTCTTCTCTGAAACCACTGAAGGGATTGCATTGATACTTAGTATACTTGATCTTTAGGATGTCCTCTACGAAGTTTGTGAATTATATACACATCGACCAACCAACATGGCCGCCCTTGCTAAAAATAGAACAGGGGGGTCAGACCATTGTTTTTGGCTAATAACTCAAAAAGTATAAGAGATAGGGAAAATCCGAAGCAACCACTCATGTTCAGCATTACAAGATCTACAAATCTCTCCATTGAGTAAAATTTGTGAAACGACTCCTTATAGGAGTTATTGACCTTTAATCGTCAAAATTGACCATTTTGGACAATAACTTGAAAACCGTTAGAGCTAGAGGAAAAGTTAGCATTGCAGAATTGTTAAGCTCATTCAGATCTACAAAAATGATTTCAGGGTCAAAATTGTCAGATCAGCCATTTAAGAGTTATTCCCCTTTAACTGTTTTTTTCCATTAATTATTATACCCCCACTCGTAAGAGAGGGGGCTATATTGCAATCACCTTGTCCGTCCGTCTGTCCGTCCGTCTGTCCGTCCGGTTCAATTTCTCTGCTTCTACTAGATGGATTGGTTTCAAATTTGGTACACAGCTTCAGCATGATGAGTTATACTATGCCTACCCTTTCCAAGTCAGTCCATGGTCTACTTCCTGTTTTCCAAGCCGACTTAGACTTTTTTAGGGAAAAAAAATTTGAAATGTGAAATTTTTCGTAACAGATTTCTCAGCTTCTACTGGATGGATTGGTTTCAAATTTGGTACACAGCTTCAGCATGATGAGTTATACCGTGCCTCCCCTTTCCAGGTCAGTCCATCATCTACTTCCTGTTTTTCGAGCCGACTTAGACTTTTAAGGGTAAAAAATTTGAAAAGTGAAATTTTTCGTAACAGATTTCTCAGCTTCTACTGGATGGATTGGTTTCAAATTTGGTACACAGCTTCAGCATGATAAGTTATACCGTGCCTCCCCTTTCCAGGTCAGTCCATCATCTACTTTCTGTTTTCAGAGCTGACTTAGACCTTTTATGGGTCAAAAATAGACAATTTTTCGTAACGGATTTCTCGGCTTCTAGAGAAGGGATTGATTTCAAATTTGGTATACAGCTTTAGCATGATGAGTTGTACCGTGCCTCCCCTTTCCAGATCAGTCGGTCTTCTACTTCCTGTTTTCTGAATGGCCGAGTGGGGGTATGCTTAGCACGACTAAGTGCAACCCCTTGTTTTAACTGATTTTCAAAAATCTTCTTCTCTGAAGCCACTGAAGGGATTGCTTTGAAACTTGATACACTTGATCTTTAGGATGTCCTCTACCAAGTTTGTGAATTATATACATGTCGACCAACCAACATGGCCGCCATTGCTATGGTCCTTATAGGAGTTATTGCCCTTTAACTGTTTTTTTTTCTATTAATTTAAACTGATTGCCAAAAATCTTCTCTGAAACTACTGAAAGGATTGTTTTGCAACTTTGTATTCTTGAAAGTTTGTGAAATTATTCAAACTTTGGCATAAGAGATCAGGTGAGCGATTCAGGCTCCTGGGAGCCTCTAGTTTAATTTTACTGAATCGGGCTGAGATGTCTTTTACCGGTCTGACTTGTCTTAAAATCTGGCCCAACTTGTCTGGCTACCATGAGCCTTAAGTACAAAAAAATTTAGATCAAAAAGTTATATTAAAAAAATCAAAAAGCAATGTAAAGGCATAAACTAAGTTTTCAAAAATTGTGACAACTCTCTCTGCATATAGTTTTACTCATCTACATCCAAGAGGATTTCAGTCAAGCTTTTCTCAGAAACAAATGGGAATGATTGGAAATTTGGCAGGATGGTTAAAACTTAAGTTTGATGGTTATTGTACATTCCAAGCAAATTTCAGACCTGTCAGACTTCTATTTCCAGTTTGTGACTGGGATTATATGATTATTAACTTGAAAATTTCTGTCAAGCTTTTTTTAAGAAACTGTACATGAACATGATTTGAAATTTGGTAGGGTGGTTTAGTAGGACAAACTGTACTTTCTAGATAATTTTCAGCCCTGTGGTACATCTACTTTTTGTTAAGGGCCCTACAAGGGGCATCTGTATCCAATTGGACAAATTTCCTCTTTACAGTACACCAAGAGACATACCGTGACTGAACACCATGATAGTGGTACACCACTCTTAGAGACATTACAAATATCTTTTTTGTGGTTAAAAAAATCTATAAAAAATCATTTTACATTTAGAGGGAATGGTTATACAGAACAATTTACAAAAAGAATTTTAGACAATCTTGTTTAATTAAAAAGTTATGGGCTACAACTCTTAGAAATTTGTACCACTATAACAGTGTTCAGTCACGGCATGTTTCTTGGTGTACTATATTTTATACCCCCATGTGTAAACAACATTCAGATGGCTAAAGAACATGTTTTGATTCAATTTTTATATACCCCCCCCCCCCCATGTGTAGAACTTTTATTCTGTTTTGATGTTTACAGTCCCATGTGTAGACAATGTACAGATGGCACTTGAATGTTAAACTTTTATTCTGTTTTGATTTTTACAGCCCCGTGTGTAGACAATGTTCAGATGGCTGTTGAATGTTAAACTTTTATTCTGTTTTGATTTTTACAGCCCCGTGTGTAGACAACGTTCAAATGGCTATAGAACATATATTTCCTTTAGTGGTAGAGTTCAAGGCGGCTAAGAGTGAAGTGAGTGAGGAAATTATCATGAAAGAGGCCAGGTTTATACAAAAACACAGAGTTGTGAAGCCTAAGAAACCTATTAACAAGTACCAGGAAGATCTGGAGTACGACGAGGACTACGACTCGAGTGATGAAGAATTTGATAGCGAGGAAGACTGAATGTTAATGAAGATTTGATATTATTTCTAAAGTGCTGTTTTTATGTCTCTACAAAACGACATTAATTTGTTAAGTTTAACTGTCTACTCGAAGGTGTGACTTACATGATCAGATTGTTACAGTAAATATAGTAATGTGGGTCTGATGTGACTTAGTATAGGTAACTTTTTCACATGGATTTTTCACAACTTCTCCGGTTAATGTTGTGATGAATCAAACAATTTTTTCAACGATATATCTGCTAAAATAATCATTGACTGGATCATGTTCACATGTTTTTACCCAAGCATTTAAGTACACATTAAATGCTCCAGAAACACAAAATGAAACAATTTCTTCAGCATACTAAAAATATAAGATGTTTTTTTTTTCTTGGATTACCTGTACCATCCAATAGGAAATGTTGACATATACATGTATTATATTTTGGATAAGGTAGCTTGTTATATCTTATGGTTTAAATTTTTAAAGCATGTTAGGAAAAATCACTCAAAGTCTGATTTCCTTTGTAAGGGTTGGTCAAATACTTTTCACAAGTTTAACAGAACAAGCTTGACAAGTAAGAAATTATATCTTCTGCTAGTACTTCTTTGTTTTATTGATTTGCAGTTATAGAAAATTAATTAATGATCAAAATTTCTAAACCATCCAAGTTTGTAAGAGTAATGTCACTTAGAAGTACTGCACGCTTGTTCTTCAATTGATTTATGAAGCAAGGGAGCCAGTACCAGCATGGTCAAAATCTCCTCTTATATTGCCTTCAAGCATTTGAATCTTTTAAACGACCCAATGATCACTGATGTATTCTGATAATCATTGTCACATTAACTTAAGAGATTTCAGTGTTTGTTCTTTTAAATGTTATTTGTTTGTCTCTCTCTGTCAATGAAATCCTTCACATTCAAAACTGACTTGTCTTGTTCAGGTTGTAACTTTCCAGGGAAGTTCAATTGAAAGAAGACATGTAATGATTTCAAATAACTAGGATTGAAACTTATAAGATATTCTATGATGTTTACAGTCAGTTGAATGTGGGAAAGAAATGTGTTCTAAGATTTTATAACTTCAGTTCATTCAATTGTGTACAAGTAAATCAATAAAAAGCTTTCATATAAATAGATTGGGCATTTATCTTCAGACTTAAACTTTTAGGAAATTTCTGACCTTAAACTTATAAAACCTATTATATTGTATAAGGTTGATTATTAAGGGATGATAATTCATTAATTCCACCTATTCTATTAAATTACTGGTTTTCTTTAAGATGAGAGTCACAGAAATATTAGTCAATTGTATCAAGAGATACAATATGAATATGATAAAGTGAAAATTACATATGCAAAAATAAAATCATACCTTTATTTTTCAAGAAAAACACAAAATTTTATAGTTTTGAAAAATACAAACACAGTAATTAAGTGTGGGCATTTTTTATCAGTCTTTATTATTGGGTGGGTTTCTTTAATTTAATGATAAACTTAACAGTTAAACACTTTTGAAGAAATACTTTTCTTCTTTCAATTCCTGTATTTTCACAATAAGATGGAAAAAACCTCTTGGTTAATAACATAGAACTACTCATTTACATTATCCTTGCTGTCTCACAATTAACTCTTTACTGTGTTCTGGGGTCCTAAACTTTCCTAATAATTTAATGTTATCACAAATGAAGATTTAACAAGTTTGCCACCATCATCACTCTATCATTGTGTATATACATTGTATGGATGTGTCTTTTATTATGTACTAAATGGGAATGTTAATGTGAAAGGACTCAGTTTTTTGTATTCATTAAAACATTATTTTCAAGTCTTGTGTCTTTTTAAGGAATCAAATGAAATAATGATCAGAATTACATCAATTGTTCCCTTTTTAGCTCACCTGGACCTTAAAAAGTATAAGAGAAAGATGAAATCTGATGCCACGATACTGCTTTAGCATCAAAAGTTCTACAAAAGTCTTCATTTTGTCAAAGTTGTCAGATGATCCCTTATAGGAGTTACAGCCCCTTAAAGGTGAAAAATAGCGTTTTTGCATGTTTTTGGCCTATAGAATGAAAACTATTGTAAAAAGAGAAAAGCTGTTGCTTGCTTAAATGTTCAGCTCATTCAGCTCTACAAAAGTCTCCATAGGATCCAAGTTGTCAGATGATCCCTTATAGGGGTTACAGCCCCTTAAGAATGCTCGCTGGTCTTGTTTTGGTATTTCTGTCATTTTTTTGGAATCCTCTGGATTTTACCATCAAAATAGGGTTAAATTTTTTGCCCACGAACCCCCTATTTTCTTGTTATTAATGTATTAAATATGTCATAAAGAGGTTATAGACAAACTTTTATCAAATCCTATTTATTCTGTCATGGGTTTTAACAGCTTAAAAGTGCTAATGCTAAACCTATGAAAAAGTCGGAGAAAACCTTTTCCCGCCAAAACTTAAAACGTCAATTATCTTGAAAACGAGGTCACGAACCTATCAAAATTTTTTGCTTATTTTATACCTTTTACTATTATCTTTTCATTTAAGGCTTCAAATTTGAAACCTATTTATTTTCAATAATAGTAGCGAACATCCTTAAAGGCAGAAAAAAGTGTTTTTGGCCAATAGAATGAAAACTATTGCAGATAGAGAAAAGCTGTTGCTTGGTCAAATATTCAGCTTATTCAGCTCTACAAAGTTCTTCATAGGGTTGACATCAAGACCAGGTGAGCGATTCAGGCTCCTGGGAGCCTCTTGTTGGTATTGCATTATGGTTCTGGTACTTGAGGGGGTTCTTGTCATAGAATAAAATGCACATAAAAGTTCACTTCCATAGAAATTATAGAAAATTTATAGACTCCTCATAAAACATAATTTTGGAACAAGTGAAATTGTTTGGTTTACTTGTTTCTTTACTAAGATCTTTATTAAACTGTGAACCCTAAAACATTGAATGAACTAATAGTTGTATTTACACCCCAGTTCTATTGTTTAAAGTCGAATTTCATTTTCAGAAACTTTCTTTGTGTGAATAACTAATATCCAACATCTCCATAATTCATTTGGAGATATCTCCAATTCATTTGAAGATGTCTTCAATTCAATTACACCTATCTTCAATTGAATTATACCTATCTTCAATTCAATTATTGATATAGAGACAATTGAATTGAAGATAGGTTTAATTCAATTGAAGATGGGTTCAATTCGATTGAAGATAGGTTCAATTCAATTGAAGATAGGTTTAATTGAATTGAAGATAGGTACAATTGAATTGAAGATAGGTACAATTGAATTGAAGATATCTTTAATTGTGCTGAATTGTACCTAGGTACAATTGAATTGAAGATAGGTATAATTGAATTGAAGATATCTATAATTGAATTGAAGATAGGTATAATTCAATTGAAGATAGGTATAATTCAATTGAACATATCTTCAATTATTTGAAGATAGGTACAATTAATTGAATATATGTTAATTTGGCGTTCCATATATTTCGAAACAAAAGAGATGGACGAACAAATGGACAGACAGACGGACGGATGAACAAACGTATCCGACGACTATATGCCCAATAACTTTCGTAGATGGGGCATCAAAATGGGTCAAAGGTAGAAATGGCCGGATTTCGTTAAACAGGTAGTAGATAAACAAGAGGCTCCCAAGAGCCTGAATCGCTCACCTGAACTACACAGATACATATATTTGTAAATATTATTGTGCTTAACCATATGCGATTTAAATTTCTGAAATATCTTGGTTAGTTTTTAAGATATTGGGCTTAATAAGTGCAAATTTGGCAAAAATTAGGAAAAAGAACAATAACTCCCACATCAGCAGTCAAATCTTTCTAGAAATTTCAGGACAGGTAAATCTTAACATGCTGTTTTATTTTAGCCATGGTGGCCATGTTTTTTTACGAATAAAAAATCTGACAATAGAGTTGTAGCTTATAAGCTAATAAACAATGGAAAATGGTAAATTTTGACGCTTTAAGGGCAATAACTCCTAAAAGAAATGGTTCTACAGCTTTGACCTAATTACATAAAATGTAGATCTTGATGTGCTTAATCATATGCAATTTGAATTTTTAAAATATCTTGTATAGTTTTCAAGATATAGGGCTAAATAAGTGCAAAATTTTCAAAAAATCCAGAAAAAAGGGCAATTACTCCTATGTCCATTGTTGGATCTTCTAAAAAATTTCAGAGCAGGTAGATCTTAAGATGCTGATCACTTTTGTCACCCATCAAAATTTTGATATCTGTAACTATTTTTGAGTAATTAGCAAAAAACTGCAATTTACCCCTATGTTCTATTTTTAGCCATGGCGGCCATATTTTTTGACGAATCAAAAATCCGAACGATAGAATTGTAGCAATTATGCTATTAAGCAACTGTGCTAAGTTTGGTTGAAGTTGGATGCATGGTGTTAGAAAATTTCATCTTTGAAATTCAGGGGAAAAGTAATGAAAAATAGTAAATTTTGACGCTTTAAGGGCCATAACTCCTAAAAGAAATGGTTCTACAGCTTTGACCTAATATATGAAACGTAGATCTTGACGTGCTCAATCATATGCAATTTGAATTTTTAAAATATCTTGTATAGTTTTCAAGATATAGGGCTAAATAAGTGCAAAATTTTGAAAAAATCCAGAAAAAGGGCAATAACTCCTACATCGGTTGTTGGATCTTTTTGAAAATTTCTGGGCAGGTAGATCTTGAGGTGCTGATCACTTTTACCCTTGCCAGAATTTTGATATCTGTGACCATTTTTGAGTTATTTGCAAAAAACTGTATTTGACCCCCCTGTTCTATTTTTAGTAACAACGGCCATGTTTTTTGACGTATCAAAAATCCCAACGCAAACTTTTTGCACAATACCCTAAGGAACAACCATATCAAGTTTGGCTGCAATTGGCCAAGCAGTTTCAGAGAAGAAGATGTTTGAAAAAAGCTAACGGACGACGGACGACGGACGACGGACGCAAAGTGATAGCAATAGCTCACCTGACCCTTCGGGTCAGGTGAGCTAAAAAGGAAGTAGATAAACAAAAGACCTGAAATTAATTCAATTGCATGGAACCCATGCTGATTACTAAATATCAAAAGGATGTAATAAGAGGTTGCTGAGAAAACTGTTAAGAAAATTATCCACAATTGAACATTAATGCAAAAAATTAAGTAAGTCGACAAACAGGAAGTAGATGAGAGTAAGACTCTTAATCGAACCCCACGCTAACGGACATTGTACTGCATATCAAAATACAAAATATCAAATTGAAATGAAATAAATTTTCTTCAAACACGCAATTTCCTAAACTAAAATTACCTGCTCTCAGAAATTAATGATATTCAAGGGACAGCAGCCAAAGCACACCCGTCTTCCCCGATGGTCATATAAAAACTAAATGAATCTTAAAGATAATCAGTTTAGAAGTGTTCGCTGTTTAAATTAGCATGATACAAAATCATCGGTTATTTGTAAAGTAATTAATCTGTTTAACAAGTTGATTAATCTGTTTTAATCCTAAAATCATCTCAGTTGCTTAATGTCTTGAATTAAAGATGCCCCTGTGTGGGGAAGAAAAATTCAGAAACTCAGTTTTATAATTAAAGCCACATTTTATTGCTTTCTATCAAAAATTTATAATCTAGTTTTGTGCTAAATTTACTGGGGTGTAAGTTAGTTATACTATTCGGTATACGGTGTTTCTGGATAAGAAACCCACTCGGACCTCCGGTCCTCGGGGTTTCTTATCCAGAAACACCTTTACCTCATGGTATAACTATTACTGAAAAGCATGCATCTTTAAAAGGCTTTCAACAGCTAGACTTTTATACTAAAATCAGGAAAGGTATAAAAGAGTGCAAAAGCACTATAATAATGAACTGTTGTTTAGAAGGAAAGAGGGACCAAATGATCATTTAAATGTCAGAGTTAAAAAACGAGATAAGTCAATAGACACAGAAGACAACAGCTCATTGTAGGACACATAAAAACACAACTAAAATGTAATCAGCAAATCAACTCCAGTCAAAAGCCCACTGAAAGGAGAGTGAATTGAGCAATACCTACCTGTTGCAAAGCAAAACACTTCTTAATCTCTTTAAACATGTTTAGATATATTTGTTTAAATTTACCAAATAATGCCAATTGAACAACTACTGTGGCTGGGAATATAAAATTCTGCCATCCCCACACTTTTGTGGAGAGTCGTCATTTTTAACTCAATTTAAACATCTACCACTTTAATACCAGTATTTGAGGAAATTTGGTATGTAGCAAGTACACCAAATTTATTTGTGCAAATAAAGGTAATAACAAAACTACCGAACTTGAATGATCAATCTCATAGTCCAGAGAAAATGACAAAAACGAATCAGTCATACCGGAGCAATGGTGGATCGCAGTGGTCCTGACTTGGTACAGGCATTTCAAACGAAATGGTGGGTTAAACCAGGTTTTATGGCGCCAAACCTCCCTCTTCCATTGCGATCTTAGGATCCGGTAATGACCATAGAACACAACATAGTTGTGAGACACAATAGGGATATTGAGGTGATCATCTCAGTACAGCAGACCAGTCAAACACTAATGAAAACAAATAACCACCATATATTTTAACTCAATTTTGAACTTTTCTACTAGTGGCTGATAACGAAGAAAGAATTTTTTAGGGATCGTATGAGACGTATTTTCTTATAGCCCTGCTCCAAAAGTCGGTCACGAAGAAATCGATGTCTGATAAAAAAATCTGTGAAATGTGTGCATGCTCTGGCATGTCGAATAAGTTGTGAAATGTAAGCACCGTATGCAGGGGAAGTAGGTATATTGCTCTGTAGATTTGGAAAATTGATAATTTGAAAATTAAAATCGTCTCGTTTATCGTAAATTTTTGTACTGAGATGATCACCTTGGTCAAATTCGAGGTGCAAATCCAAGAAAGACGTGAAGCTATTTGATTCGGTGGTATCTTTAATCTCCGATTCTGGAGGATATATTGAAGGAATCCATCTACCAAATGAAGTGTTATTGACAGAAATGACATCATCAATATATCTGAATGTAAGATTAAATGACCTTGCATCTTCCATCTTCTTGTTCTTTACGAGTCCCTGAAGAAATTCAGTCTCGTAAGAGTATAATAACAAATGGCGAGGAGAGGAGCACAGTTTGTGCCCATTGGAATGCCGATTTGTTGTTGAAAAATCTTTCCTCCGAAGGTGACAAATATGTTGTCAATGAGGAAATCAAGCATACTGCAAACTTGTTCCATTGTGTAACAAATTTTATCTTTGAAAGATGTTTTGAAAAAGAATGTAGAATTATAACCCAAAACAACAAACTTCCTAGAGTTTGAAAAGTAGAAGAAAATGAGATGTGGAATAAGTGTACGCGACACAACCTACATTATAAACGTATATTTTAAATATCCACAATGGAAAACAGCCAGCAGCCTTCAATGTGACCAGCGGTCGCTGCTCGCTGTTTTTCAATTGGCCCCTGGATTGAAAATAAAATACATATGATTCAAGCCCAATCCCAAAGTGCATTGAAAGACCCTCTTCTTGACAAAAAACAATTAACAAAAATTCGACTAAATACAAACATAAGCTTTGATAAAGATTCCTGGCTTAGGACAGGCACATTAAAATGTGGCGGGGTTAAACTAGTTTTTTGGCGCCAACCTTCCCCCTAATGATAATCAATAACAAAGCACAAACAGGCTTTTTCGAGAAGTTTTTTCGGGCGACATTTTAGTTTTTCGTGTGGCAAGGTAGTGTATAAAGTTGAAAAATCGAACGTTTTCTAAGAGTGAACCTCAGAAAATGATCTAGATTTAAAATCTTTTGAGTTCTTCAAAATCCACATATGGTTAATTCCACTACGATTATAAATAGTGTCGCAGTATGCTTGTTGACATTCTTTGACAACAGACAAGATCTTTGTGGGTGTTATGACATGAGTTTTAATGCACCTTAAGGTATGAGCATTAAATTTAACTCATGGCCGTCCGGTCAAACTTTTCTTTGCAACTGTTCGTGAGAATGAATTGAAATTTAACAAGGTTTTTTTGCACAGGAAGTATTGCAACATGTTTTATAAATGACACCTTAATCATATGTTCTGATCTTTGCCCTAATGGTGAACATATGTTAAAAGAAAAAATTAAGAAAATGTTTTTATCATATAGATGCCAAACTTAGGATGAACAAATATTTAAAAACATTTGACGAACATATGTCTAACAAAAGTTACAATATTTCCTGTGCAGTGTGGCAAACTGAAGGCCCTAAACGACTTTCAGACCTGTCGAACCACTACTTCCTGTCTGGGACTAGGCCACTGTGTAACCATCAAGCTTTTTTTCAGAAACCGTACACGAGAATGCTTTGAAATTTGGTAGACATGTTCAGTATCTAAGACAAACTATAGGCCCAAAATGTCTTTTAGACCTGTCTAATCACTGGTTCCTATTTGGGACCGGGTTGAAATGAAAAATTGCCGTCAAACTTTTCTCGGAAACTGTATGAGTTGACAGGGTTGTTCAATATGAAAAAAAAAACTGTATGTCTTAAGTGATGTTAGTGAACCAATCTGTAAAACTTGTAGGCCAGTCAGATTTAATTTTCACTTGTAACCGCCATTATCGTTCATCAAGACACAGGGTTCAAGATATGTAAGGATTGTGCATGTGTTTTTTTTCTGCAGGAAGTGATCCAAATTTTATGTTAATTTACATAGGCAAATCGATTATATTTTATGCAAAATATAATCAGGGATTGTTTTGGACATCCCTGATATGTTTAAAAAATACTTGAAATATTGCAAGAAAAAATAAAATTCATTTTTAATGTCTATACACACAAGAATTTTAACTTTACAATGGCAAGCTTTGACTTGTGTCCAATCTGAAATTTATGGACTATGCGCGAATCTTTTTCTCAAATTTAGTTTTGTCTACTTTGAGTTCTTTGTTTACATCTATAGGCTCTGCAACTTTATACAATTTATGCCACATACACGTGAATTACGAGCATTTGGCGTTTAACAACTTGCAATCAGTGTATTCCACCACAAAACATAATATCAGGTGTAGAGATGAAGTATCCGTTCTAAGTTTTGTACAAATTAAGGTCATACATAATATTGTTACGGAGACTTCGTTCTGAAACGTTTGATGCCTTCCGTTACGTTCTTCTTCAACAATCTTAGCTGGATGACGGCAATAGGCAAGTCGGACACCAGCAGAAGAACAATCAGTGAGATCAGAATGATGATAGCAGCCGACCCGATACCACGTGAGCTCGGGCGATGATCTGGGGCTGATATCTTGGTGTTTTTGTAACTTGATAAAGTTGTTTTGTCAAGTGTAAGTTCGTTGGTGAGTTGGTTCAGTCGTTCTTGAAGGCTTTCGTTTAAAGGTGTAAAATTAGTATCTACAGAACAATTACAGTCACAGGATGTACAGTTGTTCTCTGAAGATACAAAGGTTAGATAAGTAATACAACGACGCTCGTTTTGAGTTTCTCGGATTTGAATGACCAAAAAATAAATATCAAAAGATGAAAATTTTGATTTGTTTAACAAAACGTATATGTAATAACTTCGAAATGCTGATAATGGAGACTGGCCTTGTAAAAGCAGGGTTTCAACAGATGTGAATCAGTTGATTGTTTATATAAGTCGATAAATGTTTTAATTCTACAATGTATTCTTGCTGTCATCGTGTTTTTAAGATTCTATTATGGCGACTTTCGATAATGTTTTTGCTTTGTGTAATTGAATATTGAAAGAGAGCATTTCGAATGCTAACGTCCCCTTTGCTTATATGTTACAATATAGTGGATTTTTCCCTGTTATCACCCATGTCTCTAAGTTATTTCATACTATTCATTTAATATTTTCACTTTCCAATAAAAAGCATATGACTACTTAAAGTCCCTTAAACTTACCAGATGAAGGTTGATGATAAAAGCATCTCCTTGTACCTATCGCTAATCTGTTAATGTTAGTAACACTACAAACCTACAAAATATTTTTAAAAATAATCTTATCAAGAAGTGATTCTTAAACACAGAAAAGATTTAATGCGCAAGATTTGTCGTCTAGTACAAAACCCACAAAAAGTATTTGCTGTCAACCTCATAATACTTGGAGAAGCATGTGTTATACAAGAGAAGATGAATCACACTAAAACCAAAGGTTTAAATTTAGAGGAACTAAAGATCAATCACACTAAAACCAAAGGTTTAAATTTAGAGGAACTAAAGATCAATCACACTAAAACCAAAGGTTTAAATTTAGAGGAACTAAAGATCAATCACACTAAAACCAAAGGTTTAAATTTAGAGGAACTAAAGATCAATCACACTATAACCAAAGGTTTAAATTTAGAGGAACTAAAGATGAATCACACTATAACCAAAGGTTTAAATTTAGAGGAACTAAAGATGAATCACGCTATAACCAGAGGTTTGAATTTTAGAGGAACTAAAGATGAATCACGCTATAAACAGAGGTTTAATTTTTAGAGGAACTAAAGATGAATCACACTAAAACTGAAGGTTGAATTGTAGAGGAACTCAAGATGAATCACGCTATAAACAGAGGTTTTAATTCCAGAGTAACTAATGATAAATCAATTTTTACCACAGGTTCAATTAAGTCTTCGATGACCTAATGCTGATAACACTTACCAAAGGATTCAGTTTCAAGACTCCTATATTTGCTGCTATATTATCTCCTTCTTTGTACAGGATAATTTTCCTCATGCTGTGGACGGCTGAGAAATGTCCTGATGGACGTTGTGTCATCTGGTAGAGTTGGGTGTCACCAGGAACTAGCGAGAAAGACATGTCACCCCTGGTGTTGGTACAAACAGCAACGACCTGGATGCCGAAGTCGGAGGTTATTACCATATCCTTCGATTCTAAATCTAACAAATTTGAGTAAGAAATCTGATAATCAGAGACTGTACCAAATTCATCTTCAACTTTCACAGCTGTGTTTTTCTCAAACCCTACCAGTCTATAAACGCAGGTACCGAACCCATCAAACGAAGTAAGATCCCGAACTTCGTATTGCATATCCCAAGAAACAGCCGGAATAAGCTGCTCTAAAAATATGTATTCCTCGGAGTACCCTCCACAGTGAAGTTGGAAAGGTTTGGTACCTCTGATTAGAGTGCCACTCAAGTCTGTGGTTGGCGATTCTAGAATGATAGTTTTGATATCCATCATCTGAATAGAGTAAAAATCATTTTGAATAATATTTCCATTCAAAACAACATTCGAACTATTTTTAAGAAAAATGCGGATAACAGTTGAAGTGTAAACAGTTGTAATGTAGCAAAGGTTAGCCTGTGTCTTGCTTGTGTGATATGTGACTGCCATATACTCATAGCCCAACACGTTGAACGGTAACGCTAAATACGAAAACAATCCTCGGTATGACGACCCTGTGACGTACACTGTCATCAGCGTGGTAGAGGAGATACGGACTAAACCTGTCGACAATGTCTCTGTAACGTTTATAGCATTAAACATGAGCGTATCGTTACAAGGAAAAGACTCCATGACCTCCTGTTTTCCGTGAGATATGTTAGTTACAACCACAGTAGCTGCACCATGACATGCTATCAATAACTTGATGGTTGAGTTAGCTGGTAGAGGAAGGACGAAATCTGTTCCGTAACTATCCGTAACACTGTCTGCATAGGAAGAAAATAATGTTTAGAGTAAGATTAACATTAAAGGAAGAAAACGGTTACGTTAAAACCGACCATTAGTAGAAGACAATCGTTTTTCCTTTGATAAAATCTTATGTTAAATTATTCTAAGACAGAAATTGTTTTTTCTAAAACGAATTGCAAGCTTATCACGAAACCACTAAAAATCAACACTTGTAACTGACTAGAACAAGCTCTTAATAAGTAAATAGATTAAAATAATTGTAACAAGTTTACCGTTTTGTTGTGTGTTGTACAGTATACTTGGATAGCTGTAGTCTTCTATTTGCTCCTAAAAGGGTAAGCACATACATTAAAGAGCGTAAACTAAAGTTGGGGTTCTGAAACCATACTATATGTGATGTCTAATGAAGTTGTAATAACGTAAAGAATATTAGTATATGAGAAATGAGATTTGAAGAATTGATTAACCAGGCTCATAAAATTTGCTGCAAAAGAGATTGGTTTGCACGTTGAACATTCATGAGGAGTGTTCTAAGGTGTGATCGAACACATATTTTTTTTACACTGTGGTATGCAGTACTTACTTGGGAACTTTCACCAATAGATATGACTTCCATGGAATCTTCTTCATAAATCTGGACAATCCCAAACCCCGTTCCGTTTGTTGTTACTAAACAGTCAGTGTCACGGAGGAGAAGAGAGGTTGTGAAATATTGGTCACCATCTACGTTTACAGAACCGCTAGATGTCGTTATAAGGCTATCGCTATTGTTTCTACAGTTCCAAAGATCCGTCCCTGTTGTAGTTTGAAATAATAATTGTAATTTTGAGGTTGTGTTCCTATTTAAGCAAACAAAGTCTTGTATGTTACTTGGGTGTGAAATAAGAAATGATCTATGTAGTTGGTTTATGTCGGTAGGAATACCGCAGTATAGTATAAATAGTGGTTTTGTCGCTTGTACAGATATGACATCATGACCTTGGAGCACGACCTTCACCGTAGTCCCCTTTTGTTTGACCTTTGACATTGGAAAACCAGAAACTGATATATAATTATCGCTTTGGGCTGTCATGATAAGAAGAGTTTCTCCTAATGATGTCTCGTTGACAGGAACAATGGTGTATTTACTTTTCCATAGGTTGGTAGGGGGCAATGGCAACACAACTAAATCGCCTGCTTCAGCAAAGACACAAAACACTGTTATGGTAACATTGCTTTGAATGTGGGCCCCTGTCAAATCACAGTCGCAATGGAGATAGATGCCTTCGTCTGTTAGACCAAGGATATGTTGTTCCACAGTAGAGTTTACTGACATGCCATTTATAGTCAGGTTATACAGAAGATGACTGTCTAGAAAAGACAAAGTTAAGTTAGCAAAACCATCTACACTGCCAATATAAAGCCCACAGGATTCACTGAACAGACAGACGACATAATAATCCTGACCAAGGTTCTGCTTCTCTAAGGCTCGATACTGACGAAAAGCTGATGATCTGACACGAAGGTTAACGTCCTCGGAACAGCAGAGTGTAACGTACGTTGTCGTTATGTTCAGCAGTAACGGAGATAACGAGACTGTATAACAAGGACTCGTAGTTTCGTTACTATAATCTAGATGGTGTGAAATATGTTTATTTATGGTTATATCTAGACTTGGAGAGCTAGAGGTCAAGTACAAACTGTATTCAGTGTCTGGTAATGTTGGTTGGTAGACAAAATAGCAAAATTCTGCAAAGTTCCCTGAAAAAGACACGTAGATAATGATGAAATTGGAGCATAAATGATAAATCCATTAAAAATGGTAAAGTTAAAATTTGCGATTTTTGTTGTAAAATTCTGTTTTTAATCAGAAACCCTGAAGAGAACAATTCGGCATTTTTATCTTTTATGTCTACCAGGATGGCTGTGATACATGTCACTTAAAGTTTAATGTTTGACAAATTCTTTTAATACTTCATCATTTTTGACTGAAATCGCTATTTACTGGTATTCCTTATATACACTTGGACATGAGTTAAGGACCAGCGATTTTTTAAATTTTGAACAGTTTTGTTGTCATATTTTCGTACAGAAGCAATTACATTTGATCAAAATCCTGTCTGGTGGTAAAAGACTAATATGTCTGCCAATGTTTAAACGTTTAATTACATTTGTGACCAACAGTGGACTATTTTTTGAAGATTGGGAAAATTACAAAGAAAAAATCCAGAAAAAGTTTGCAGCAAAAATTGTCTGTAATTATGAATTTAATTTGTTCCCGAATAGGTAAAAAATGACCTAGACTTAAAGAACTATCATTTCTCAACGTAAGAATAAAAATTTCAAGTTCGATATCACTCTTTTTTTTTACATATTGCGAACAAAAGTATTCCCCTATATTTGCCTATTTTTTCACCTAATAAAATTAATTGCACATTTCCAGACTTTTGTTAGAATTATTTCTGTTATTCTTGATCAAATCACAAGATGGTTCGATGACAATTCTATTTAGGTCTTAGTTAATTTTATTTGATAGGTTTAAGATATAAATTTGGGACTTTAAAAAAATTGTTGATTTTCAAGTGGTCCCTAACTTTTGTCCAAGTGTATATATATATTACATGTATATACTTTTTCCTTCATTTTACTTGTGTGAAGTTTTTGCTATTACTATTTGCATTTTAGTTGTGTAGGTTTTTTGATATTTATATTTGCATTTTAGTTTTAATGTAAAGCGCAAAGAGTTATGCAATGATGCACAATATCAATGTTGCAATAATATTAAAATCCCAGTTGTTCTAAGTCTGCTAGCTATAAGTAAAACTGCAGCCAGAAGAATTAGCAGAATTGTGACATTTAATTCACTGTAATTGCATACAAAATGTTGCATTACACTTTTCACGGTCATTCAATTACATATATCAAACAGAATATCATGCAAATATGAATTTTTTAACAATTTTCATCTTTTAATTGATTACATGTTTGATGTTATCAGCAACGTGGAACTAGCTTTTAAAATCATTAAATAATATATTATATAAAACCTAATTAAACAACCCACTTTAAAAAACCTATCTGTAAAAGTTTTTAAAAATCGTTAGGTAGATGACTTCCTTTATTGAACAATACAAAAATTATATATATCACGGTAAAACAAAACCCTTGTCCTGATAGCTTTTTGTTTCATTATTGTAATTTAGAAATATAAACAAAGGAAGCGGAGCTAATGACATGGCTACTTCCCCGTCTTCTAATTTTATATAGGATCGATCTAATATAACGAACCTCTCCACAAAGAAGATATAAGCACCAAACAAACCAGGCCATGACGTACTCTGCTCTCCTGAAACAACAAACAAAGATCTATTGTATTTATTGTTTATCATAGCTGATAATGACTGTGCGTTCTGTAAACTTTCATTTCTTTATTAGGAAGAACTTTTCACAGTCAAGTTTACTTTAGCTGATAATCAATTTCTATATTAGCTGTAAAAGATTCATTTTTTTTTGTTTCTCGGCAAGAGAGAAAAGGACAGTAAACCAAACTAATTGCATACAATAAATTACATACTATACTTAAATAAATTATAATTCTATTCTAAAGTTACAGTGCTGTTCTAGTTTGTGCTTACTGGTTTTGCCTTTGCCCTTTCGGACTTTTGAAATTCGAATGTCCCATTTAGTTCATATGGTGTTTTTTCTCAGATGAGATAATCCAAGTTTTAGTTAAGAAAATTGATGTTATTCTGTAATTCACATTTTGCTCCGTTTAAGTCGCTTTATCCTAGACCTAGACTTAGCTCGGTTGAATATGGAGGGGGTTCATGGTCAAAACTTTTTATTTCTAGATAATGAAATGTTTACTGTACAAATTACATATTTCAAAAGAGGCGATATTAACATTACATTTTTTTAAAATATGCAGAAATCAAGATTATTCCATTACTAATTCGAAATGGTTATTTAAAATATATGACGACTCGAAACAAAATATGCAGGTTTTCATACATATCAATAAATAGTTAACTGTTACAACATTATGATGTAGAATTATTCCTGTAAATGTATATGTCCTAGTTGGTTAGTGAATTGTAGATTCTTATTTTGGTTTTGTGTTCAATTTATGACTGCAGACCATTATTGCAAAATTGGTGGGAAAGTTTACAATGAATTTTTAAATATTTGGTATAGAACGACCTACATATATCACGGGCTCTTGGTGCAACATCCAGGCACATGAAAATTTTGAAGTCTTTTTTTTTCTTTTTGGATGGCTGCGTTACCAATATACGATATTGAGATGTGGAATAAGTGTACGCGACACAACAAACATAAACAAACAGCAATTCAAAAAATCACAACGGAAAACAGCAAGCAGTCTTCAACATGACCATAGGTCACTGCTTACCGTCTTGCATTGGCCCAAGACTTATAATACAATACAAAAGTATCAAAACCAATCCCTAAATCATCAACGAAAGACTCAATTCTTGACATAAAACAGTTTACATAGAATGACAAGGACAAACAAAGGCTTTGGCAAAGTTTCCTGGCTTAGGACAGGCACATATAAAATGTGGCGGGGTTAAACTAGTTTTTTGGATCCAACCTTCCCCCTATTGATAAGCTTGCACAAAGCTACATATAAAAAAGTTTATATTTTTTGTTCTTTTATTTGCATTTAGTTAACTTGGCAGTTACTTAATTTGATTCAGCTAGTTAAACTAGGATTAATTACCTAAAAGAAGCTTTTTTATAATTCAGTGGTTATGGTTCCCCTATAATGAACGTTAATGCATACATTCTTTATATATAGATATATATATAATCAAAGAGAATAGGAAAGGTCACAATAAGACCAGTTTTTCATTGTGATCATAAACCCTGTCGTACTACCATACACAACGTAAGCTAAAAGAGCTCATTCCTCCACAACTGATTATAAAAGTGTTATCTAATAAAATTTTGAATTTGTGTACTAACGAAAGGAAAACATTTTTTAGGAGATTGTATATTGTTTGACAACATTAATGCCATTAATGATTAAACAATCAGAATATAGGTCAATATACGGTTTCCGAGACAATCAGCGGGACTCTTGTATATACAACAAGAAGCAACCAGAAGCTATATTCATAACATGCATTAGGCTTTACATATGATTTGCTTGATATGTGGATAGCCTTTAGGGTGCCTTTTTTGCGAATAAAATGCACCATTTTAAGAGGTTTTATTACTGAAAACGCGGAATAAAAAAAAGTAATTAATACAAAGAAAATTTTGTAATTGTAAGTTAAAGTTGGTGTCAAGTTATGCTGAATGTATAATTAATACAAAGAAAATTTTGAAATTGTAAGTTAGAGCAGGTGTCAAGTTATGCTGAATGTGCATATTTCCAGAGGTAACTCATCAGTCGCCTTTAATTCGAAAGCAACAGGGAGGCAGAATTCCATAAGTATTAAAGAGAATTGCTTGTAACCGTGCTTGTATCAACTATGTGACGGACTAGTACAAGAAACCCTAGTTTCAAATAAAAAACGATAAAAAAATTCTATTGCCAATTTATCTAAAACGTGATTGATATTAACACTTATAAATATTTTGGCACCTAATAAGATAACACTTACCATGTTTAGTCAAGTTATGTCCTAGCTGTGGCCGCCAGCTCTTGAACTTTCAATTACCGCTACTCTGATCCTAATCAAATGTTTGTAGCCTCTCCGGTGGATCCATGACGATGTAGAATTTGATAATCAACAATATTTACAGAGCCATTCAAATTGTTTCCAAACTTTGGTTTAATTACAATTTTATTTTCAATTTTAGGTGATGAGATTTAAAGGCTGGGTTTCACTCTAATTAGAATTAACTATATTGAACGATGAAGCAGATTGGCCTATCATACAATTCATTACGCTTTAGTTTTCAATAGTCAACGACAGTTTGAAATAATAAAACATGCTGAAAAACATTAAAGGATCGTATGGTAGAAATTGATACTGACTTAATTGAACAATTAAAAAACAAGAGAATGTCTCTTCTATCTTGTACAACGAAATTGATAGGATGAACTTTTGCATTGAAGATAATACAGACAAGCACGTTAAATTGTCTGTATATAGTCAGGATTGACTGATCTGCCAGACAAACATTCTTAAACAGGGGATCAATTAAGATACATAGGCACTAATCTCATCTCTCTGATACTTTTGAAATAGAGGGAAAACAGGAAATTGTCAAATAGAGTGACATTTAAGGTAAAATGACTCGCCAAGCAGCTAAATTGAGAATTTTTGAATAACTTGATATAAGCTGAATAACATTGTCTTGTAATTTTTTTCTCTACATTGGAAGACTACAAAATATTAGGGCGCGGGACATCTAGAGATTCCGGTATGTCCGTCCGTCTGATGGTGGATGGGGCTGCATATGTGTATAAATACGTCACACTTGAGGCTTTTTTCAGCGATCTAAACTTCTTTTCGTAAACCCTGGAACTAAACAAGAGAGCCATTGGTGTAGTGGTGAACGCTCGGGCTACTAACAACAAGGTTCGTGGTTCGATCCTCGTCCGGGACGAACATTTCATGAGCCGATCTTCCGACGCTCTCTTGACACCATTTGCAAGGATGGTCTCAAGAAACGATGCTAGTCCTTCGGAAGGGACAAAAAAGTGATCCCGTGTATGGGGAGAGCAATACCCCGTGCACGTTTAAGACCCCTTTGTAGAGTTCGATAAGAGTAGGCTCAATGAGGCCGTTTACAAAGGCCACACTCGTAAACTGCTAGCTGGAGAGGGATTTATAGAAGCATTTAGCTTGTTTCCCAATCCAGGATAAATAAATATGTTTAAACTAATCTATATGAAACTTTATACACAGTTACATCATGATATAAACTACCAACCATGTGAGATTTGGAAAGATAGTCCGAGTACTAGTGTATCATGTACCCCAGATTGTCTGTTTATAACTCACGCATTAGGGTTTTCTTTATAATTCCTGCATTAGGGTTTCCTTTATAACTCGCGCATTAGGATTTCCTTTATAATTCGCGAATAGGATTTCCTTTATAACTCGCGCATTAGGATTTCCTGTATAACTCGCGCATTGGGATTTCCTTTATAATTCGCGAATAGGATTTCCTTTATAACTCGCGCATTAGGATTTCCTTTATAACTTGCGCATTAGGGATTCCTTTAAAACACGCGCATTTGGGATCTCCTTTATAACTCGCGCATTAGGATTTCCTTTATAATTCGCGAATAGGATTTCCTTTATAACTCGCGCATTAGGATTTCCTGTATAACTCGCGCATTGGGATTTCCTTTATAATTCGCGAATAGGATTTCCTTTATAACTCGCGCATTAGGATTTCCTTTATAACTTGCGCATTAGGGATTCCTTTAAAACACGCGCATTTGGGATCTCCTTTATAACTCGCGCATTAGGGTTTCCTTATATAACTCGTGCATTAGGATTTCCTTTATAATTCGCGCATTATGGTTTTCTTTATAATTCCTGCATTAGGGTTTCCTTTATAACTCGCGCATTAGTTATCCTTTATAACTCGCGCATTAGTTATCCTTTATAACTCGCACATTAGGGTTTCCTTTATAACTCGCGCATAAGGATTTCCTTTATAACTCGCGCAATAGGATTTCCTTTATAACTCGCGCATAAGGCTTTCCTTTATAACTCGCGCATTATGGTTTTCTTTATAATTCCTGCATTAGGGTTTTCTTTATAACTCGCGCATTAGGGTTTCCTTTATAACTCGCACATTAGGGTTTCCTTTATAACTCGCGCATTAGGATTTCCTTTATAACTCGCGCATTAGGATTTCCTTTATAACTCGCGCATTAGGGTTTCCTTTATAACTCGCGCATTATGGTTTTCTTTATAATTCCTGCATTATGATTTCCTTTATAACTCGCGCATTATGGTTTTCTTTATAATTCCTGCATTAGGATTTCCTTTATAACTCGCGATAAGGATTTCCTTTATAACTCGCGCATTAGGATTTCCTTTATAACTCGCGCATTAGGATTTCCTTAATAACTCGCGCATTAGGATTTCCTTAATAACTCGCGCATTAGGATTTCCTTTATAACTCGCGCATTAGGATTTCCTTTATAATTCGCGAATAGGATTTCCTTTATAACTCGCGCATTAGGATTTCCTTTATAACTCGCGCATTAGGGATTCCTCTATAGCACGCGCATTAGGATCTCCTTTATAACTCGCGCATTAGGGTTTCCTTTATAACTCGCGCATTAGGGATTCCTCTATAGCACGCGCATTAGGATCTCCTTTATAACTCGCGCATTAGGGATTCCTCTATAACTCGCGCATTAGGGTTTCCTTTATAACTCGCGCATTAGGGTTTCCTTTATAACTCGCGCATTATGGTTTTCTTTATAATTCCTGCATTAGGATTTCCTTTATAACTCGCGCATTAGGATTTCCTTTATAACTCGCGCATTAGGATTTCCTTTATAACTCGCGCATTAGGATTTCTTTAATAACTCGCGCATTAGGATTTCCTTAATAACTTGCGCATTAGGATTTCCTTTATAACTCGCGCATTAGGATTTCCTTTATAATTCGCGAATAGGATTTCCTTTATAACTCGCGCATTAGGATTTCCTTTATAACTCGCGCATTAGGGATTCCTCTATAGCACGCGCATTAGGATCTCCTTTATAACTCGCGCATTAGGGTTTCCTTTATAACTCGCGCATTAGGGTTTCCTTTATAACTCGCGCATTAGGATTTCCTTTATAATTCGCGCATTAGGATTTCCTTTATAATTCGCGCATTAGGATTTTCTTTATAACTTGCGCATTTGGATTCCTTTTAAACTCGCGTATTAGGGTTTTCTTTATAACTCTTATATTAGAGTTGCCTTTATAACTTGCGCATACGGGTTTCCTTCGCACTTTATCTACACCAAACTTTTTACACTCATACCTATATCAATATGATAGTTCTGCCGGAGAGTTCGTGGTAATTAAACATGATATCTAACAGATCTTTTTACTACAAACAAACATCATCATCAAAGAATATACAATTCGATTGCATCCATAATTTATTCTATCAATTTTAAAGTAAAATTGATTCATTAAACGGTTAAATAATTTTAGATACTATAACAGTGCACTATTTCATGTTTACAATACTTGTAAGCTAACATTTATCAATTTTTTCATGGCAATATGCAGGGTTCATAAAAAAAGTGATCCAGCGTTCTATTGAGTTATCTCATTTTTATTGGAACAGGAATCCATAAAGCACTGTTTTATAATAGTTATGTTAACTTTGATAAGCCATTGTCTTATCTCTTCAGTAAAACATGGCGAAGGGTCTTGTATACGTTTATATAATCGTTTGTCTGTCGGGTTCTCCCGGCCTACATCACAAGAGAGGACCGATGTCGTCGGTTGTCGAAAGAGGATGTCCATTTCTTAGCCAGTAGGTATATAAATGATGTAGGCAAAATGATAGAAAATGCTCTAGTTGAATGTTTGAGAGAAAAAAAACAAACAAAAACAAATTTCAGTTAAAATTTAAATAGTTTTATAGCTCTTGGTTAGAATGCATGGTGTAACTATCGATCAATATCTGGTCCATTGACAAGTAGTTCAGACAATATCTTGTTAGAATTATCGTGTTCATTGACAAAAGAGTTTATCTTGACAAAGATTTCAGACAATATCCGGTTCTTTTGACAACATTCGAGTCAATATCCGGTCCATTGACAAGGAGTTCAGACAATATTTTCTTCTTTTGACAACAGTCAAGACAATATCTTGTTCATGGACATTAGTTTTGACAATTACTTTTTTTGGACAACTACCGAGACAATATCTATTTTCTTTTCACAAGGATTAAGACAATATTTTGTTCACAGACGAATGGTTCAGACAATATCCTGTTCCATTGACAAAGAGTTCAGACAATATCCTGTCCCATTGACAAAGAGTTCAGACATTATCTTTTCCATTGACAAAGAGTTCAAACAATATCTTCTCCATTGACAAAGAGTTAAACTCGTGAATAGTTTTGACAAATATTGTTATCTTGACAACTAACAAGACAATATCTTTTTTCTTTTCACAAGAAATAAAGACAATATTTTGTTCACTGACAAACAGTACAGACAATATCGTGTTCTTTTGACAACAGTGAAACCAATATCTTATTCATAGACAAAGAGTTCAGACAATATCTTGTTCTTTTCACAACAGTCAATAGAAAATAATGAGATGTGGAATAAGTGTACAAGACGCAGCCCACAATCAAGCGGCAATTCAGAAAAAAAAATGGATAACTGTCAGCCGCCTTCAACGAGGCCAGTAGGGACTGCTCGTGGTTCTGCAATTGGCCCATGGTCTAATAAAATGCATATAATTCAAATCCAGTCCTGAAATAGTCACAGATAGACCCCATCTTAACAAGGAACAGAAAACATCAAGAAGAAAAGTACAAACAAAAGCTTTGTCAAAAGATTCCTGGCTTGTAACAGGCACATATAATATGTGGCGGGGTTTAACTAGTTTTCTGGGTCCAACATTCCCCTATCAATATTCATAGACAAAGCACAAAAACTAACAAATAATAATAATTTTAATAAAAATCAAATCGATCAAACCAATATCTTATTCACGGACAATAGTTCAGACAATTTTTTGTTTACTGATATGAGTTCAGATGATATCTTTCGTTAACAAGAATGCAAACGATATCTTGTTCATTTGACAAAAGTTCATTTGACATACGTTCAGCGTCATTTTCATTTGACAAGGAATCAGATATCTTGTATATTTGACCAGAGTTAAAGCAAATACAATATCTTGTTTATGAACAGTACTTCAGACAATATCTTGTTCATTGATAAGAGTTCGGACAATATCTTGTTCATTGATAAGAGTTCGGACAATATCTTGTTCATTGATAAGAGTTCGGACAATATCTTGTTCATTGATAACCATTATATGATTGATTGATTGTTGTTTGCTTTGCATCCTGTCGGTGATCTTTCAGCCATCATCAGGACAAAAAACAATTTACAATATATAAATACAATTTGGATATAAAACTAAGTCAAAAGACCGAGAAAAAAAAGGGAACAAAATCGTGAAATAAAAAACTTAAAACAATAAACAAATTAAAGAAAAAGAAAACCAATAAAAATATTGAAAAGTTTAATTAATTTAAAACGATCAAAAAGCAGAACTAACTCTTACAACTTTGAATACAATTGAACCTGTTTTAAAAATTTGATAATGGCATTTAACAGCATCTTGTTCATTTGAAAAGCATTTAGACAAGACCTTTTCACAAGCGCTTAAACAAAACCTTTTTTTCTTTTGACAGAAAATATCTCGTTAAGTTTCAATGTGTTCTGACAATATCCTGTTCATTAACAAGAGTTCAGGAAATAGCTTGAGCACTGAAAAGAATTCAGACTATATCTTGTTCATGGACAACGAGTTCAGACAATATCTTGTTCATTGACAGACAATATATTGTTCACTTTACAAAGAGTTCAAGCAATATCATGGTAAGTGAAAGCAACCTCCAGCTCAGATCCTCCCATTGGTCAACCAAGAATTACCAGTTATGTGTCAAGGACCAACTTCACACCAAGTAAACAATCAACTAGTACTGGATTGTTAAAATCACCTGTGACCCCAACTGAAGAACTGCATGATAAAGAAGGGAGAGACTCTAAAAAGAGCAAAAACACTGGTTAACATTCACAAAGAAGTAATATGATGTAAATCAAAAGAACAATTTCTTTTATTTTATTATAAATTTATGGCTCAAAATGTACATTAAAAAAAAACAAAACAAAATATTTTGGTTTATGATTGTAACTCTGAAATTATATCTCAATGTAGTTATTTATCTTTTAGTAGATCCTTTCCATAGAAATACACCAAAATTTTTCTGTCCTTTGAAATTCAAGTGTCTTTATTCTATTCCTTTCAGTATTCAGATTTACCTAAAATATAAATATTCAACAATATCAATACTTTCCAACTTTTGCAATTACCTCCCTTTGATAACTTGTTACAATTATCAAAATTTACAAAAAATATCTAATATGCTTTGGCATTCAAGGTACAACTTATTTTCCAAAAATATATGTATATCTGTATATATGTGTGTCTTGTCCTTGTATTTTGTATGCTCTTTGTATAAAATTGTGTATTGTTACTTCTGTATTTCGCTAATATTTAGCATATTTTGTTTTATGTCATGTATGTATATGTTTTTTGAAAGATCTATCTCTGAATGTATATGGTACATGTCAGAATATGATCAAGAAGTCACTATGATGACCCTAAAAAACCTAAATGAGGTGGTAATATATAAATATTGTGATACTAAAATGATAATAATGACTATAAGATTCATAACATATAAAGATGATAAACTTGAAGTAAATTGGTGTAAAGTTTGTAGAAAGAATCCAAAGAAAGATAACTCTATTTCTTATATTTTAAACTCACCTTAAATATGACATCTGCATACAAAAATAATCTCCACATTTGCAGTATTAACTGTAAAGGTCTTCAACAGTCTGAAAAGAGAAATAGGCTAATTGAATGGTCTAAGCAACAAAAAATTGATGTATTAATGATGCAAGAGACACATTTCACTGAAAATTTGAAATCAAAATTACAAATTGAATTTAATAATGGAGATATGTTTACCAGTAATGGAACTAGCAACTCACGAGGAGTAGCTATATGGATTAAGAAAAATACAAATTATAAGCTTATTGATCAACATAGCGACAATGAAGGTAGACTAAAAATTCTAAATATCGAAATAGAAGATTCTGTTCTTTCAATAGTAAATGTCTATGCTCCCAATGATCCCAAAAACAGAAATAACTTTTATAAGAATGTAAAGTCACATATAGAAACTTATTGTATTGGTTCACTAATTGTCGGAGGTGACCATAATGATATCCTTTCATTGAAGGATTCCAAAAATAATAAAGTTAAAAAAATCAACAAAAAACCGGTTTCAAATCTAAAAATTCTTATCAAGTCCCTACACCTTATTGATGCATGGCGAGAGAAAAACCCCGGTAAGATTCAATACACATGGTGTAACAAGAACAGGACAGAATCTACCAGAATAGATTATTTTCTTGTGAGTTCAGAAATCTATAAAAACTGTACATCAAGTGACATAAGACCTGTCATATTGAAATATACGGACCATAACTGTATTTCCATAAAGTTAAATTTAAAAAGAGGCGTTAAAGGTCCAAGTTATTGGAAGTTAAATGGAAGTATTCTTGACCAAGATGAATATAAATTATTAATAAAAAAACTTATTAAAGAATACAATATAAAAACAAATATGGATTCAAATTTAGATCTTTTATGGGACAATTTCAAAATTGAAGTTAGAGATCTAACTATCAAATATTGCAAGTCAAAGGCAAAATTAAAAAAAGATAAAATTAATATTTTGGAAAAATCATTATATGAACTAAATGAAAAGGTAGCTTTGAGTAATTCAATGAATCTAGTAAAAGAAATTGAAAAAGTTGAATCACAACTAGCGAATTTGTATACAGAAAAAATAAGGGGTCAGCAAATAAGGTCAAGAATTAAATGGATTGAAGAGGGAGAAAAGAATTCATCATATTTTCTAGGTTTAGAAAAAACAAGGCAAAGTAAAAAGACAATCACCCAATTATATGATAACGATGGAAAAATTACTACTGATCAAGATAAGATTCTTCAATTAGAAGTTGAATTTTATAAACAATTGTATAGTACATCTAACCCAAACGAAGATGAAATACAAACTTATCTCAACAATATTGAGGACTGTAAAAATGTAACTATAGATGACGCCCATAAATGTGAAGGAGAGATAACAATTGAAGAGTGCACTGAAGCTATATTTAAAATGAAATTGAACCGAGCACCTGGGACAGACGGACTAAATGTAGAATTTTATCGTACCTTTTGGGAAGACTTAAAAATGTTTATAGTAAAAGTTTTTAACTATTGCTTCAAAAAAGGTCAACTAACAAACACTCAAAAGATCGGATTAATTTCTCTCATATACAAAAAGAACGATCCTCTATCCTTAAACAATTATAGACCTATTACCCTATTGAATTATGACATAAAGTTATTAGCATATACACTTGCACAAAGGTTAAAACCTATTTTACCTAATATTGTACATTCCGACCAAAAAGGATATATCAAAAATAGATATATTGGGTTTAATATTAGGCAGATTCAAGACATTATTGATTACTCAGAAAAATTTCAAGTAAATGGAGCTATATTATTTCTTGATTTTACAAAAGCTTTTGATTCTTTAGGCCAAACAAAAAAGTATGTGTGTTTACTGTCACATGCTGAAAAAAATTAGGGTCGGTAGATAGGAAATTATTTTTTTTTATATTTTTTTTTTACATTGAGTCTATGGGGGCAGCTTTGTGACTTTAACAGTGCTTAATGGAAAATGCTCAAAAAAACTTTAGGGTAGGGGGGTAAAAATTAGGTAGGGTCGGGTGACAGTAAACTCACCTACTTTTTTTTTTGGCCTTAGAGTGGCCGTTTATGATACAAACTTTGCAAAAATTTGGATTTAAAGAAAACTTTATTAAATGGGTCAAATTAATGTATACAGACATAAAAGGATGTGTATCAAATAACGGTTGGATATCCGATAAATTTAACATATTCAGAGGTATTCGTCAAGGATGTCCTCTATCAGCCCTGTTATTTGTCTTATCAGTTGAAATTATGGCAATTAAGCTAAGGGAATATACTAACCTAAAAGGATTAGAAATTAAAATAGATGGAAAGACAAATACAATAAAAATATGTCAACTTGCCGATGATACAACACTGTTTTTAAGCTCAAAGGAAGATATTAGCCTAGCACTAAACATAATAGAAATCTTTGGTAACTATTCTGGATTAAAATTAAATCGTACGAAAACTGATGGTATCTGGTTGGGAAGACTTAAACATTGTAAAGAGAAACATTTTGAAAATATAAATTGGTCAAGTGAACCAGTAAAATGTCTTGGAATATATTTTGGTTATAATAGTCTAGAATGTCAAAATCTTAATTTTAATAAACAATATAATAAATGTGAGAAAATATTGGAAGACTGGAGAAAAAGAAACCTAAGTCTTATAGGAAGAATAACAGTTGTTAAGTCACTAATTTTACCTAACTTGACATACATAGCTTCAAATATTGTCATTACCCCAGAATGTTTACAAAAGTTTAAAACTCTCATATACAATTTCATTTGGAAATCAAATAGAGATCGTGTCAAAAGAACAGTGTTATCCAGAGAATATCTAGAAGGGGGACTAAAAATGATTGATATTGATATATATATTCAATCAATACATATAGGCTGGATTAATAAATTATGCTGCAATGATAATGAAAATTGGAAAATAATTCCAAATTTTTATATGAGAGTATTTGGTGGAACATCTTTAGTTTTTCAAATGAATCTCAACACGGTAAATGATTTAAATAAACAAGGTTTTCAAAATATGCCAAAATTCTATCAAGAACTTTTAAAATCGTGGATAAGAGCAAAAGGAGTCGCGACTAAAACACCATCAAATTTTATGGATATAAGAAAACAACTGATATGGGGAAATAACTTAATAAAATTTGAGGGTAAATGCCTTTTTTTTAATTCATGGATTAACAGTAAAATACTATATGTCAATGACATTTTGGACAGAAGTGGGAAAATCTCAGATAAAGTAATATGTTCAAAATTAGAAAATAAAACCAATTGGATTAGTGAATTTACAATGCTAAAAAAAGCCATACCTAAACAGTGGATAAATGTTTTAAAAACTGAAAAATCATGTCAAACTCAAGTTAACATAGCAAAAAAAACATCTATAAAAATAATGTATGATAAACCACTTAACAACTCCACGCGTACAAAAGATATTTACAAAATCTTAATAGATATCCAAAATATCAATGCAAAGCCAACTGGTTTCACAACTTGGGAGAGATTATTACAGGAAAATATAAGTATGTCTACTTTTGAAAAAACACTTGCGTATATTTTTAAACATTTAAAAGAAAATAAAATGAAAATGTTTAGATGGAAGTTACTTCATTTTATTCTACCATGCAACTTTTTGTTAGCAAGGTGGAAAATTACAACAAATGATTTGTGTTGCCATTGCCATTTAAAAGAAGATTATTATCATTTCTTTTTTAATTGTAAACCAGTTAATGACTTTTTAGTGGTAATGAGTGATTTATTGTTATATCTTGGATATGATAAACATTTATTAAACATTAAGTCTTTGGTTTTTGGATACAAAATTTGTGATCAAGCTTATTATGACATCAATGATTTTTTAACTATCATGTACTTTTCTATTTATAAGTCATATTTTCAGTCAGAAAAAAAAACAAAGAAAATCAAAATTTTATCAACGTTTAGATCCGAAATCATTTCATTTCTTTTAGTCAACAAAACAGAAAATAGATTAATATCAAAAGCTAAGTATTATTTGACAGAAAGAGATCTGTAGATGTACAAGTCATGTGATCTATTTATAGATCAATGACGTAGACAGAAATATACCGTTATTTCTTTAGCCAAGTTTTGGTTATGTTTATTATAGATTTGCTTTAATTATTTCTCTTTAAGTATATGTAATAAGTCTTACTTGCAAAGCATATATTTAAACATTGTGTTTGTGGGGAAAACTGAGAGATAGACCCACAGGGGCCCGAGGTTAGTTTTGGGCTAATGATATATAATATACGAGAAGGGAGGCCACTATTTTTGGCCCAAAAATGAAATTCCGAGATTTAGACCTTTCTTTGGAAAATAAATGGGTTTCAAATAATCTTTACTCTTCATTTAACTCATTCGCGTTCTTTTTCGGGTCGTTAAACGGCAATTCCATGTAGTTCTAGCCTTTGAGAAACTCCAAGCGACGTTGACAACTGATAGAAGGTCTTACTTCCGGTTCGTCAGGGCTAAATTTTAAGGTGAGATTTCATTGGTCGAATCCATTTCATCATCAATATTGACATTTTGCCGGGAAAGTTAAACATGGCGTATGTAGAAATCCAACACACTGCCGAAAATGGGCATAATATAGTAATATCTGGCCAGGCGGGCACCGGAAAGTCATTTATGCTTAAGAAACTTTACAAATATCTACTCTCAATTAATAAGAAAGTTCAAATAACAGCAACTACAGGTATTGCAAGCACCCTGTTGCCTGATGCTAAAACTGTCCACAGTTTCTTTGGATTGTTAGACGGTCGATATACAACACAAGAACTCCTTCATAAAGTGAAATATGATGACAATTATCACATGATAAAAGACAATATTATTAAAATTGATGTTTTAATGATTGATGAAGTTTCTATGCTGTCAGAAAAGATATTTAATCAGATTGAACAGTTGTGTAGAGCGGTGAGAGGTGGTAATGTTGTGTTTGGTGGACTACAAGTCATCCTTTGCGGGGACTTTCTACAACTGAGACCGGTTGCCAATATGAAGTATGATGACGCTGGTGCTTATGTGTTACAGTCAGACAAGTTCATGTTTCACAAGTTTATCCTTAGAGAAGTTCACAGACAAACTGAAGGTACATGGTGACATGCATGTACATGCAGTATATACATACTTATGTAGACAACGACAAAGTTTTTTGGCAAGGCCTATTTTGATTATTTTTTATTCAATATCCCTGTGTTCCTGTTTAAATGGACTCTACATTTAATTACTTCTTGTTCATTTATTTTGTGCTTTATTTATTTCATGTACAATTACACCTTACATGCACATTTATGTGGTTTTATCTCACCTGATTTCATGCTCTGGCTATGGTCCATTTTTCAAAATTTTACTTTTAAGAAGCCTCCCTCAGCACAATCATGACAATAGACTGCAATTTGCTTTGTTTAAATCCGTATTAAATGACCGATGTTGTGCCAATAGTAGTATTTATAATGTTTTACACACATCCGCTATTCCGCTATTCTAGGTACAAAGTCAAAATTGGTAAGACTTTTGTAGGTTTATTTACTTAACTGAAAACTGATTATATTAAAAACTGAGACAAAGTTTTCCTTAAAACCATTAGGAGCAAAGACTTGATACATGTACATGTCTCTACTTTGTTCTTGGGCCCATTAATATTGCTAAATAGTGAGAAGGCCCTGTGGAAGTTTATGTTTATGTGTAGGTCAAATTGTGTCATGAACAGTTATTAAACATTATTATCGTTGACTTTCGTTGCACATGTACGTGTGGCAAACATGTATACAATACATTATAAATTTTTGTTTTTTGTAACAAATTGAAGCCTACATTGCATATTTTGGCCATGCAACTTTTGACTTGAGCTTCTCTGGTGAGTCTTGCATGTATTACAATAGACAAAACATAAATTGACACAAAAACTGTGTGGTGTCCCAATATTTGATGGATAATTCAATTGTTTCATTTAAACATACATGATGTACAACTGTACAGTGTTCCAATTTTTTGCCAGGCATGCATGCTTGCAATGTTTTAAGAATACATTGTTCATGCACATTTTACTTGAATTCAATTGTTTCAGTAAAGTACCATATAGAACCTTTTTATTTACAGGAACTCTGATCCAAGCAGTCCACGAAATCAGCAGAGGTTTAGATGTTTCCCAATCAACAGTTGATTTCCTTAACAGAATGAAGAGAAAACTGCCCCCAGGGGATGAACCAATAAAAATATTTGCCAGGAACTTTGATGTCAATAAATGCAATTCGGACCAGTTGATAGATATGAATGGTACATACATTTTATGCACATTTGAACCTGTTTCAAAAATAATGAGAGTTGTATGGAAAACCGCCAAGTTGTCACATAAACTATAATAATTTTGTCATACAGTATATACATGTACAGTCTGTACCTTGAATTGCTACATGTAGCTATTATTCCACATTATTAGTGAAAAAAAAAGATCCAACCACTACAAAACCAAAAACCAAAAAAAAAAAAAATAATTAGCCAAAACTAAAACATGTTGACTATACCACCAAATAATATGTTTCGTTGATTCTCTAATTTCAATCGCAATGGAAGAGGCAGGTTTGACGCCATAAAACCTGGTTTAACCCACCATTTTTGAAATGCCTGTACCAAGTCAGGACCATTGCAATCCACCAATTCTCCGGTATGACTGATTCGTTTTTGTCATTTTCTCTGGACTATGAGATTGATCATTCAAGTCCGGTAGTTTTGTTATTACCTTTATTTAACATCCATTTATGATGTATGGCTAAACGAAAAAAAAAACCCCACTAAACAAACTCACATTTTAACACAACTGAAATTCAAGGTCAAGGTCAAAGGATAAGGATTTAGCAGCATATGCATGCTTTGGCAAGTTTCATGAACCTGGTATTTTTTGTTTAAGGCAATTGAAGCATGTGATCATAAAACTAAATCATTATTAACAGTCCTATATCATTGTATATGTTTGTACTGAAAAAATAAAAATTATTTTAAAAGTCTCGTAACCAGAATTCAAAAGTCAGCCAAGTTACTACATGTACTTAAGTGTACATGCATACCAAGTTTCATCAACTTATAAACTTAAGCTCTTGAGATATAGATTTGTTATTAAACAAAAATAACATATTAGTATGATATGTTTTGTACATGTTAGTTGTCAAAGTCAATGAAATGGATAGCAAGGTCAAAGGTTACTGGTATGGAAAAGTAGCTTTGTTTAATTACATGTAAGCTATGATTCATGGGACATATGCATACCAAGTTTCACCAAGATGGGGCTAATAGTTGTTGAAATATGGAGTCTCCACACCAAGTAGGTCAGGAATGTCCCCTTTTACAATAAAAAATGTGACATACGTATTAATCATTTTTATTTTGCAAATACATTGTAGTTTCCTGAAAAAAGGAGTGGACAGGCAAATTTCATTTACCAAATTTAGTTAGAAAATGCTGTCATTTTTAAAAAAATTTACAAAATTTAACAAAATCAAAATATCAAAAAAATATTTATGCAGGTAGAAAGTTGGGTTTGAAGGGGATGAGAATCTAGAGATCAAAATAAAACAGTTCCTGACAATTAATTTTGCTATGTCTGACAAACGTTTCATCTAATTAAAATTTAAACAAGAAAACTCATCAGATTGAAATTCCTTAAACACTACCGATATATGATTATAATGAGTATAGAACAGAAAAAAAAACCAAGCTGAACCTGGAACCAAAATATGATTAATAATTAATATGAGCTTATCCTTTCTATACCCATGCAGTCACAACACAACAAATATAGCTTTTTCATATCCGCAGTAATTTAATTGGAGACTGTTGTTCATTGCATTTCCTCTTGGCTGATATTGATCTTTGTTTTAGTTTTACATTTATTTTAGATTTGCACTTCATTATGTCCATTTCATCTGAATTTGGTTTCTGTTTCAGTTTTTTATTTTTAGAACGAAGCTTTAGCTTATTAGATTTCACACATGTAGGTTGATTTGTGCACACACTGAATGGTTGAGCTGCTTCCAACCCTGCATTTGACTTTCTGGCTCTTGATTTCAATGACTGACAAAGAAGCACAGAGTTAACTGATTTGGAAAAGTTTGCATAAGTTGGGTTACTGTTGTTTCCATTATAAATGCCCTTTTGCTGACAGAATAAATTTTCTACAATATCATTGTTAAATCTAGAGGGCTTAATGCTTCCATATGGGAAAGCATCAAGATGTTGCTTACAAACTGCAGGGAAAGTCATCAACATGTTTTCAATATCATCCAGGCATTGCCTACTTGGGAGGAGTTTACTCTTCATTTCCTCCTTTATGTCAGTTTTGTCCTTGACTTCTTTACGCCATTTCACAAACCAATCTAATATTTCATTCACTCTTGTCAACCTGGAGTCATCACTGGATGCAATTAATCTTTGATCGCGGAAAATAGAAATTATGGCACTACTTTTTTCTAACAATTCAATCGCACCATCTAACACACTGCCATTGTTCAAGCTTTCACGGTAGCATTTCATTAAATGCAACATATCTGAATTAAGCATAGTTTCAGCAAGCTCATTTCTCATTTTTTCAGCAATATTTGGATGAAGATGGGATTCTGTTACCTTGTGATGAATCTTCCGGCCATTTGTTGTTCTGTCCCATTCAACTGCCATCTCCCATTGCTTCCATACAATAGAATTTCCATTCACCTCCATCCTCCTAGTATGAACACCTTTGATATCCCCACTTTTCAGAATACTGTTTCTTAGTTTTTTCATATTGTGTGAAAAGTCTTGGATATGAAACATTTTCTTTTGGGGATTAACTAGGTTGGTACTGCCATACTCATTTTCAGATGGATTCCCATGAAAGTGCATGTTCATGAAGTTTCGATTCTCTTCACCCCCATCTTGCATGATGTAGTCTACATGGAATCCCCAGTCCCTTAATTTTTCAACCACATTCCAAATTATGATATTTAGTTCTGAGGCTTTAATACCTGCAGTAGGATAGTGGCAGATAGGAAATCTGAAACCAGTAAAGCCAAGAAAAGACATTTGAATAACTTCATTCGCCAATTGTGGCTTTACATGCTTGTCCCTAATTATCCTCAGGTCTCTTGCTTCTTCGCCAAGATCAATCCAGCCTGTTAATGTTGGGATTCCATTTTTCATTTCGACAATAAGATCTTGTTGTATTCTGGTTTCGTCATGGTGTAGCCCACCATGCCATCCATTTGGCTGGAGCTTCATATCCTTTGCTGACTGGTACATCCAATGTAAGATTTTATCAGATAGGCCAGCCTCTTGTGGTATACAGTTTTTATATCGTCTTAGCTGCCTGCCAGAAGGTAGAATTAGCATGTTACTTTCAAGAAGAGTGTTGTATGCTTTTGCACTTCTTACCCACAAAGACAGGCATAAACTAATAACATCTTTATCCCAGCGCCTTGCTTGTGGGGATTTCGCAGACAAGGCATCATGCTGGCTCTTTAAAAATAGTTTCATTTTGTCATGGGCATTTGGGAAAACTTTCTCTAAAATCACTGATAAATCGTTATGATCAGGTTCAGATAGGGTTAAAATGGCTTTGTTGTTTGACTGTTCATCAGATATCTGTTCAATTTCTATATTCTTATTGTTATTCAGATCTATATTTTCATTGTTATTCGGATCTATATTTTTATTGTTATTTGGATCAGTATTTTCATTGTTATTCGGATCTATATTTTTATTGTTATTTGGATCAGTATTTTCATTGTTATTCAGATCTATATTTTCTGTAAGTTGTTTCTGACATGTACTTGTATTTTCAATGCATTCAAATTTTCCCAACATATTGTTGTTATCATCTACATGGATTTTATGAAAATTCTCTTTACATGTACTTTTTTTATACTCAAGTTGTTGAATTTGTTTCTTTGAACTTTTTTTGTAATACCACAGATCTTGCTGGCATTTTCTACATGTTTTATGTCCTTGATAAGATACTATTAGATCACAGTTATTTGACCGAAAATGCAACTCTTCATTGTCATTTCTTTTGGTTTTTGTATATTCAATTTTTGCTCCTAAGAAACTTTCTGGAGAATCTATTCTTGAACCTTGACATAATTGCACAGAGTTTATAAGTTGTAGAAAATTTTGAAAATCCATTTCTGTCAATTTGATAGGGTTGGAGTCCATTCCTAAGCTTTCAAGATTGACTGTCTTCCCACTAACTTTTAATTGCCATGAAAAAAAATTGCTGGCCTTTTTTTGCAGTTGACAGATAGTGACTTCTTTCATTACCATATTTCCATTAGTGAAGTGACCTGGCATGCCAAATGCAATGCAATCTTCGTGTTTGCTTAATAGCATTGCTGTTTTAGGTAAATTGGCAAGTACATTGTCTATGTTGATTTCTCTGCTAGGTTTAATTCTCCAGCATATTCCACAGTAGAATGTTTTCTTCTTATTGGTTGTAATAGTTTTAATCATCATAGTGGGAAAAAGTTTTTTCATTGTTTTTGGTAAGTTCTTGTCAAATTTGGAATCAAAGGTTCCAGTGTATTTCTGGATAAGGTCTTCTAAAGATATTCGTCCAATAGCATCAAGCTCAATATTGCACAGCAACCTAAACAAAATACAAAGAAAAAGTACATTAAAAACAAGAAAATGATGCATATGACATAGCATATATTTGTCAAAATGTCTAAATTTTTCTGGTGTTCTATAGTACATATGCTGATAAATATATATACATGTACACAATTTCATGAAGATCCAACTTACAGTTATATGCAAACCTAAACACAAAGGGGGGATAAAAAAAGATGAATCTGAAAGAGACAGACAAACAGACAAATGTATAGACCAAAAAAATTAAATTACAGTAAATACATGTAGTGGTAACTTTCAGTACAAACACTAGGGACTTATTTATACTAGCTATAGAATGTCTTTGAGAAACATATCGAATATTTAATATTGCACATTTCAATAAGTACTAGTACATGTGCTACTACTAGTAATAAACAAAATAAATCGATATTAAAACTAAGACTTTTTGCCCAATGATTTGAATTTTAAGAATAAAAATGTACCTGCTCACAGTGGTTTCCCTTTTATAGTTCTGTATAATTTTAAGGTTAAATGTTTTATGGTCCTTTAGAATTATATCTAATATACATGTATTTTGATTGTTTGTTTCAGGTGAGGTTAAGACATACAAATCAGTGGATGCAGGAGATATACAGGAGTTAAGATCATGCCCCGTGGATAATATGATTCATCTCAAAGAAAGTGCTAAAGTCATGCTGGTAGTAAATTTAGATAAAAGACTAGTCAATGGATTATGTGGAACTGTTTTAAAATTGAAAAGTGACAGTGTAGATATTAAATTTGACTCAATCAAAGATAGTGTCACAATTCATCCATATAATTTTTCTGTCTATAACCCAGAAAAGAAGCAAAATGTTGCATCTAGAAACCAGTTACCACTGAAACTTGCATTTGCAATAACAACACATAAATCGCAAGGGCTTACTTTGAAACGCATAGAAATTGATTGTAGACACATGACAAATCCTGGACAAATAGGTGTGGCTGTAGGCAGAGCCAGTGAAGTTAAAGGACTTCGAATTTTAAATTTCAACAGAAATCTGGTAAGAAAACATCCCGATTTTATATATGAATTTTATTCTTCCGATTCAATTCCTGTTGTTGATGACATGTCATGCTGTAAGATACATGTAGCTAGTGAGAATGTACCAGAAACACATCCTTCTTCATTGGATGAAATCCAGGATGAAGAAAGTGGTCATCATGATCAAATCTTAACCAGTCACGAGCATCATGATGAGGAAAGTGATGGAGAGAGTGATTCCATAAAAGAACTTGAAGAGTTTGAAATCTTGGAACAAATTTTGAATGATTGGGGAGATGAAAACAATGAAGAGCAAGTGGAGTTGGAACAACCAATGCCAATTGATTTCGATTTACAAGCAGTTCTCAGTAACATGAAATATACAGAAGCCCTTACAGATGAACAGATCAATTTAAACAAATGTATTTCAGACCTGTATATGAGCTTACATACTGTTCAGAGGTTTTGTGATAACATCCATGATAAATTCTATACCTTTTACAAGGATTCAATGCCAGCAGAAAACCAAAATGTTGAAAACCGTCACTTGACTGAGTTCTACAGAAAAATCACACTCTTTCAATCTGATGAAGTATATTATGATCTAGTTAAGACATTATTTTGTACAACTGAACCATCAGAAACACAATACCGGGTAGCCTATGGAATTTGTAAGAATATTAGGTCTTTACTAATTAGCAAAGCGGCAGAACCTTTCAAAGTAAGAGCTCGAGAGGAGGCCTCAAGGAAAATAAAACCAGCGAAGGATTCGAAAGGAAGTAAAGCTAAAATAAGATATATAGGAGGATGGTGCATGGCAACGATCAGATGTAATAAAAGAAAACTTGTCTCTAGAAACTTGTTCAAAAAAACAGTGCGGACACAAGTGAACAATTGGGACAAAGAGGTAAAGTTTTATGATCAACTAGAAGAAGTTGGTGAAGGAGAAGAACATTCAAGTGATCGTAAGGAAACAATGGTAGAAATAGATCGTAAGCAAAATTCCCAAGAAGGTCTAACTGTTATAAATGAAGAGACTCTCAATTTTTTCATTGAATTAGATGGTGCTATTCAAAAGTTGGAGACCTTTGAAAATGTTGATATCCATACCAAAAATTTTTATCACTTTATCATCTCTGAAATTAAGAATTCTGAGGTATTATTAGAACAATGGAGACATCTGTTTCATAACAATGACAACTTGAACATACAAGAAAGTTCAGAGATTTTAGACAACATGTTCAATGAAATCGTTGTTAAGTATATCAATATGTCATCAAATGCATTCAGAATTGAGTACAAAAGGGACCTTAAAATTCAAAAGGAGGAGGCACACAGAAAACAAATAAGAATGCGGGAAACAAAGAAGGTAACACAACACAAGATTGACTTTCAGTCAATTTTGAATGACAATAGTGACTCTAAATTAAAATCACATCTTCGGTTGAGAAGTGAAATAGTAGGAGCGACAGCCTTTTTGGAAGTATTTACCAAAGACCAACTTATTCGTATAGGCATGGCATATCAATGTGTAATCAACAAAAAGATGACAAAGAAAGACATCATAGAGATCATCAATAGACAGATTTTAAGAAGTGACACTATGCCTTGTCCTCAAAAGCTTGCTTCTACTCCTGTTGTACCAGAGAGACCAACAGGTATCTATATTAAGCTAAATTATGATGAAATAAGCTTTCTTATTAATTTTTATACATGCACTTGGTACTCAGGTGGATTTTTTGCATATACATGTAGTTTAATTTCTAAAAAAAAAACCACAGAAGTCCAATGGGGCATTCAAATTTTTAAAAGTCCAAAAAGGCAAAGACAATGGGGCAATCAAATACATGTATCTTTAACACATGTTTAATCTGAAAAGACAAAATCAATAAACATAAAAATTTTAAAAAAGAACAGAAATCACAAAACAAACAAAACACAAATATACAACCGTCTGTCTGTCCCAAATGTTTAGAGATGGGACATTACATGTATGTCTTTTGGACATGCATGTAAATGTAGTCTTGTTTTAAGTAGCAAAAAAAAAGTGGGAAAGGACCTTTGAATAGGGAAGAACTTTATGCATATATGTATTCACAACATAATGTTTTTGTCACTTATTATAAGAAACCTGTAAAAAAGTAAAACAGTCCGTCAGAGCTGCCAACCTTCCCAATTTTAACAGATTTTCCTAATTTTTTTGTTTTTATTTCATAATTAATAAATTTATAATAATTATTACATCAAAAACCTGATTTCAAAATTTCAAAAGTTGGCAGCCCTGATCCATAGATCAATCTAATCATGCTAGAGACTAAAACCATTCAGGACAACACAAGAAAACTAATCCACACATAAATGTACACTGTTAAGAACTTCAGTTAATTGTGATAATAACAGATCATGTCTGATTTTTTCAGAAGAGGTTCCAGGAACATCAAAGACTACAGTTAAAAGAAAAATGAAAAGTGGGGGCAAGGGAAAAGGCAAAGGAAAAGGAAAAAAGCAAAAACTACAGGAAGAAGAAAAAGAAGAGGAAGTGGCTCCTTGTGGCATTTGTTCTCGACACTGTGGAGAGGATTGTGTCTGTTGTGATATATGTGATGTTTGGTACCATTTTGTATGTCTAGGAGTCACTGGAGAGGAAGATGAATTCAATAAGGATTGGTACTGTCAAGTCTGTACAGGATACACATAGTCAAAATTAAGAAATTACTAGTTACATGTTTATTTGAAATCCTGTGACATGAGCAATTATGATAATTGTAAGTCCATTAAAGTTGGTTCATTATATAATTATTGTGCCTGCAGACAAATCTAATTCTTCAGTATATTGTTCTCGATCATCTCCACTAGACCATCATAGCTTTTGCTGCAACAACATGGTGCAGCCTTGATTAGCAGTCTCAACATCAAGTTCTGTTACCGTTTGCTACACTCCTTTCTAACTGCTTATTGGATTTTATCCCAGATTTCATTTCAAATAAAACTTTACCACAGAAATTGTGCCATATGGAGGTGAAGAAATTTAATTGCTTTTCAATGTTATTCTAAATGTAAGCAGACCTGACTTTTAATATTTCAATATGAAACAAGTGTTTAACTTATAAATGCAATGACTTTGTATACTACATTTTTCTCGGAGGGGGGGCACTCAATTTATACTTTATGGGTAGGGAGGTGCCGCTGAGATTTTGAAACCCTACCCTTTCCATATATTTTGAATTTGAAAATAAGATTCCTTAAAATATATTTTTACTGAAAAATCCACCCTTTTCCCATCATTGATGCTGAGAACTGAAGATGAAAATGGATATCATTAATTTATTTATAGCTTTTCAAAGATGTTAAGTCAATTAACATACAATTTTACACAATTATGAATACATCTGTATTAAAAAAGAATTAGGAATTGCCTGGTCGGGCTTCTCATGTTTGTTTTCTCGACCTTATCACATATTTAACTCGAAACCCCCCCCCCCCCCCCCCCCCCCCCCCCCGAGACATTTTTACATGCACATGTATGTGCATAATGGTAAATAAACTAGAGGCTCCCAGGAGCCTGAATCGCTCACCTGATCTCTTATGCCAAAGTTTGAATAAATTTCACAAACTTTCAAGTATATAAACTTGCAAAACAATCCTTTCAGTGGTTTAAGAGAATATTTTTGGAAATCAGTTTAAATTAATAGAAAAAAACAGTTAAAGGGCAATAACTCCTGTAAGGGCCTTTTGATGCTGAACATGAAAAGTTGCTCCGGATTTTCTCTACCTCTTATACTTTTCGAGTTATAAGCCAAAAACAATGGTCTAACCCCCTATTCTATTTTTAGCAATGGCAGCCATGATGGTTGGTCGACATGTACAAAATTCACAAACTTGGTAGAGGACATCCTAAAGATCAAGTATACCAAGTATCAATGCAATCCCTTCAGTGGTTTCAGAGAAGAAGATTTTTGAAATCAGTGTAAATTAATGAAAAAAACAGTTTAAGGGGAATAACTCATAAACGGCTGATCTGACAATTTAGACCCTGAAATCATTTTTGTAGATTTCAATGAGCTAAACAATTCTGCAATGCTAACTTTTCCTCTAGCTCTAACGGTTTTCCAGATATCGTCCAAAAACTGCAAAAATGGTCAATTTTGATGATTAAAGGGCAATAACTCCTATAAGGAGTCGTTTCACAACTTCGACTCAATGGAGAGATTTGTAGAGCTTTTCATGCTGAACTCGGAAGGTTGCTTCGGATTTTCTCTATCTCTTATACTTTTCGAGTTATAAGCCCTAAAGATCATGTATACCAAGTATCAATGCAATCCCTTCAGTGGTTTCAGAGAAGAAGATTTTTGAAAATCAGTGTAAATTAATGAAAAAAACAGTTTAAGGGGAATAACTCTTAAACGGCTGATCTGACAATTTAGACCCTGAAATCATTTTTGTAGATCTCAATGAGCTAAACAATTCTGCAATGCTAACTTTTCCTCTAGCTCTAACGGTTTTCCAGATATCGTCCAAAAACTGCAAAAATGGTCAATTTTGATGATTAAAGGGCAATAACTCCTATAAGGAGTCGTTTCACAACTTCGACTCAATGGAGAGATTTGTAGAGCTTTTCATGCTGAACTCGGAAGGTTGCTTCGGATTTTCTCTATCTCTTATACTTTTCGAGTTATAAGCCCTAAAGATCATGTATACCAAGTATCAATGCAATCCCTTCAGTGGTTTCAGAGAAGAAGATTTTTGAAAATCAGTGTAAATTAATGAAAAAAACAGTTTAAGGGGAATAACTCTTAAACGGCTGATCTGACAATTTAGACCCTGAAATCATTTTTGTAGATCTCAATGAGCTAAACAATTCTGCAATGCTAACTTTTCCTCTAGCTCTAACGGTTTTCCAGATATCGTCCAAAAACTGCAAAAATGGTCAATTTTGATGATTAAAGGGCAATAACTCCTATAAGGAGTCGTTTCACAACTTCGACTCAATGGAGAGATTTGTAGAGCTTTTCATGCTGAACTCGGAAGGTTGCTTCGGATTTTCTCTATCTCTTATACTTTTCGAGTTATAAGCCCTAAAGATCATGTATACCAAGTATCAATGCAATCCCTTCAGTGGTTTCAGAGAAGAAGATTTTTGAAAATCAGTGTAAATTAATGAAAAAAACAGTTTAAGGGGAATAACTCTTAAACGGCTGATCTGACAATTTAGACCCTGAAATCATTTTTGTAGATCTCAATGAGCTAAACAATTCTGCAATGCTAACTTTTCCTCTAGCTCTAACGGTTTTCCAGATATCGTCCAAAAACTGCAAAAATGGTCAATTTTGATGATTAAAGGGCAATAACTCCTATAAGGAGTCGTTTCACAACTTCGACTCAATGGAGAGATTTGTAGAGCTTTTCATGCTGAACACGGAAGGTTGCTTCGGATTTTCTCTATCTCTTATACTTTTCGAGTTATAAGCCAAAAACAATGGTCTGACCCCCCTGTTCTATTTTTAGCAACGGCAGCCATGTTGGTTGGTCGACGTGTATATAATTCACAAACTTGGTAGAGGACATCCTAAACATCATGTATACCAAGTATCAATGCAATCCCTTTAGTGGTTTCAGAGAAGAAGATCTTTGAAGAAAAGTTAACGGACGACAGACGACGGACGACGGACGACGGACGGACGACGGACGCTTAACGATGACAATAGCTCACATGACCCTTCGGGTCAGGTGAGCTAAAAAATATATATGAAATATATTGGTTACAATCAACATTCTGTAAATATGGTTTAAAAATTGAAAGGCTAAGCTTTGGCTTTTTCATGTTGATACCTCTTTGGCCATTTGCAAAGTGAAGCCAAATACTTGAGTTCTTTTCACAAGTTTTGAAAAAAAATCACTTTTAGTAATTGAAGCACAACAACCATATGTTCATTTTTGATTCAATGATGCTTTTTAAAATAATACTAGAGTTATCCCCCTTCTCACATTTTCTCATTAATGGTCAAGATTAGATAAATGTATGTCACCTGCATCATGGTACAGAAGCAACATACAGGCGTCACTTTGGGACCTTTTAGTCTGTCTTGCGGCTACCTGTTTTCAGTTGGGTCACCTAAATTTCTGTTGCAGCTTCTTTGGCAACTACATGTACATGCCATTAGCTATTGATAAATGTATTTGGTATGTTGTGTCATCACTAAGTACAGCATGATGTAAAACGAAATTGATGGTCGATACTTATATACTTCCTGTTTACCGAATATTTTAAGACACATGCAACATACATGTATATTTTCCATGAAAGACTTCCATTTTAAATAGTACATCGTGTAGTTATTTGTCCCCTGTCTCAACGTGGCTGAATTTTTGTCCATCACACTTTTGTAAGAACACAATTCCTTTGAGTCTGCTCAACAGATTTTGATGCATTTTTGTAGGATTGTTTGTCATGATATGCAGTTGAATCTTATTGCAACACTATTTTGATTTGACAAATGTTATAGGAGTTATGGGACTTTATCAACTAGGTAAAGTCATTTTATGACATAGGAACAGTTTGAGGGTGCAACTCCTCTGAGACTTTACAATCGATTTTGATGAATTTTTGTATGATTATTTATGATATTACAATGACACTTTGATACGATAAATAACATATGAGTTGTGGCACTCTATCGACTATGTTCATTTCAGGTCAAAGAAACACTTTTAGTGGGCAACTTTAATTCTCTGGGACTGCTTAACGGATTTGGATGAAATTTTGTAGGATTGTTCATCATCATATGTTGTTGATCATATTGCAACATCATTTTGATCTCACATTTATTTTAGAAGTTAATATGAGCAGAAGCTATCAGATTTCTTGTATTTTCAATTATTTTGTTTTAATTCTTCTGAGATGTTTCTCCTTTTAGATAGGCATATACAGCACAACAAAATTAACAGTTTAATTGAAACCCATCTTGAGTACTTTCTATATTATGCGATGTTGAATACATGTACATGCATGTGACAAAATGATGTAAAACTGGCAGAAACCTTCAATGTGACTTGTGAGCTCGGCTTCACCTTGTTAAAATTACCGAACTTTGAGGATCAATCTCAAAGTCCAAGAGAAAAGAAAAAACATGGAAGACACACCAGAATAGTTATAGATCGCAATGGCCCTGACTTGGTACAGGCATTTCATATGAAATGGTGGATTAAACCAGGTTTTATGGCGTGCCTGTATGAAACCTCCCTCTTTTGTGTCGAAATTAATATAATTATGTTAACAGTGGCAGAAGGACCACCTTTTATAGTGAATCACCCATGTGAGACCATAGTTGGCCTTCTCTAAGCCAGTCAATGCTGTATTTAGATTAAAAAAACCTGGATCCACAATGGGTTTATTCAAACTCTATCCTGAAATTATTAAAGAAAACCCCATTCTTGATAAAACATGTATCTGTTATATGTATACTCATGCTGCCCCTTGTTGGGCCCTTGATTGGAAAATAAAATATGTTCTATGTAACAATTAAACATAAAGATGGCAAATACAATGCCTTTTTTAAGGCACATAAACATGCCACTCAACCGTCACGCTTACCTATAGTAAAGCACAAGAACAAACAGTAGGAATATGTATAGGTTTAATTACAAGTAAAAAAGGACATCAGATTAAATACAAGAGAGAAAAAAAACAGTGAAAAAAGAGTTATACATAATATATATAGCCATGTTGAATTGTGTTGTAATTGTGTCAGGAGGTCAATAATGCTGATTTTCGTTCATTTTGTAAAGTTTGTGATGTGATCATCATTTTTTAAATGTTTATTCGCCATTTCCCCCCCTTTTTTCATTGTTGTTTTCAATTTGGTACCCCCTTTTTATTTCGAATTTCTAATTAAAGAGAATACTGTCTTATAATGTAATGTTCACAATTTTGTTTATTACCTACCAAGAAATGACAAAATCTTTGTTATTCTGTGTCATGTTGCAACGTTTGGGTTTTCTCATTTCATATTTCCCGCTGGTAAAAAATAAATTTTAAATTCTGGATTGTTTTTATTTTGACCAATGAAATCTCACCTTAAAATTTAGCCCTGACGAACCGGAAGTAAGACCTTCTATCAGTTGTCAATGTAGTGACCCTGTCACCCGGGACCGGCACAATCACACCAAATCAGCATCCGATAGACAGCGCTCTAACCCTCTGAGCCAAAGAAGTACTTCCCTAGCTCAGCTGGTTAAGGCTGGCTATAAACCTCCAACACTTCCGGTCCCACAACACCCTCCCCCCTTTTCTTCTTAGGAGGGTGTTTTCCCCATGGGTTCACTGCAGGAGGTCAACCGACACTCATTGTCGTCTCATCGTCTCCCCCTCACTGCAGCGGACACCCGCAGTACCATTTGTAGTGACCCTGTCACCCGGGACCGGCACAATCACACCAAATCAGCATCCGATAGACAGCGCTCTAACCCTCTGAGCCAAAGAAGTACTTCCCTAGCTCAGCTGGTTAAGGCTGGCTATAAACCTCCAACACTTCCGGTCCCACAACATCAACGTCGCTTGGAGTTTCTCAAAGGCTAGAACTACATGGAATTGCCGTTTAACGACCCGAAAAAGAACGCGAATGAGTTAAATGAAGTCGAAGAGTAAAGATTATTTGAAACCCATTTATTTTCCAAAAAAAGGTCTAAATCTCGGAATTTCATTTTTGGGCCAAAAATAGTGGCCTCCCTTCTCGTATATTATATATCATTAGCCCAAAACTAACCTCGGGCCCCTGTGGATAGACCAGATTGTAAACTTTTTTTTATTAGTTTTTAAGGAAAAACCTTTCTGTTTTGTTTAAAAAAAGAGAAGATGTTTTTTTTTCTCGTTTGTAATATTGGGAATAAATGCGTGAAAAAATAACCTATAATTCTTACCATAAGTCAAAATAAATCAATCGGCAATTAAAGATTTAAACTGGGCACATGTTTTTTCCAGTTATAATATAATTATCGACCCTTGATATTTATACAATAACGAAAATAACCGGAGTCAGTATCCCGGATCAGTATTCGATTAATGGAGTATCGTTTTAAATAATCTGGTATATCTCTACTACTGTATATTAGATATGAAATATGAAAATTATAATTATAATATGTAATTTAATTATATGATATTGATTAATTTCTTATTAGACGAACCCTGGAAGTCTAATAACTAACATCACAGGGGTGCATAGTGGAAAGCTGTACACTATGTATCAGTTATAACAGCTTTAGTGCAATAAAATGGTTTTATGTGTTAAAAAAAAAAAAAAAAAAATGTTTATCGAGAATAGCTCAGACAATATCTTTTTGCTGATGAGACAGGGGAGAACATAAAAGTTGCTGTATACACATATTTTAAGAAGTGATCTCTCATCAGCAGCATTTGAATCAAATCAATTGCAAGTTCAAGAAGAATAAAAGTGCTAGTACCAGAAATATTAACGCCTATTATCAAAAATTTATATGAAAAACCAGAAATGATGCTAAGAAAATACATGTACATGTAAAAGAATGGTTAACTTCATACTTTAGATATTCATTTTTTTAAAATTAATGTTATTTCAGTTATGTAAGGAACAACTATTTCCTGGACTCCCAGACCGTAGATACTACAGTCACATCCACCACAAACTGGGTGCAGCTGGTTTATCAGACCTGTACAACGAACTATGTACCGATGGAATTATTCCATGGCCTAGTACAATGTGGAAAGGATTACTCTTTATATGCCATTAATTCATCACCAGACATTGTTACCAAACTAAAGGCTAATTTTATGGTTATTCCTGGAGTAGGATAAATTGATTATGAACAAGTGCCATCAAGTATTTCTCGTGCATGTAGTATATTTGTAAATGAACAAGTGCTTTTTAATAACACAATTTACTGTTCATAATAAAAACAGTGTTTGTATATTGGCCTTATTATAGTTCATGACTAGAAGACATCACTCTAAGTCTCTGGCATCACATACAAGCTTTTCTTTTTGGCCTCCCTATTTTGTGATAAAGGGTCTCCAATGAGTCTTCAAGACAGGCATATTTATCTAGTTTGATTGGTTCAAATTTTCATTCATATTTACATTTGATTTTTACTTATAAAGTATAGTAATGAATTCGAAAATCAGTTTCATCCCAGGGTGCACTACCCTATCCAGTACCATAGACCTGTATATAAATATAAATATTTTTATACAGGTCTATGTCAGCACCGAATGTATTTGCTCTCTGGTAAAAGAGTATTTGATTTTATGCAAGCAAGAATTCTTAACTTATTCATTACAATAATAAAATATTAGCAGCTAATGTTTGTCATTAATATTGAGATATGAGTTGAAAAGTTCTACATTTTTTATGATTTTAACAGCACTATATACTCAACAACAGGAAAATTTGAAAAATTAAGTTTAAACGAAAATGTTTGCAATTTTTTCAGAAATATTTTTGTTGATTTTCATTCTATTGTATGTATATACCATTAATGTACATCAAATCACTATAATATTCACTAGAATTAAAATGTCTTAATTTTAAGTAACTTCCAAGTACTTGGATTGCTTATTTGGAGATAAGACCAAACTACTCATGATTCCAGCCCCATCTGTTACCATATTTACATAAATCACTGCCTTAGTATTTCCAGGCTTCTTTTGAAAGACCTCTCTTTGAACCCTGTCGCCCAGGCAAAAATTGAAAAGTACTCATATTTACCACTATGCGTTGCACAACAACTTTACTAGTTCTACAATTAAATAGGTAGAGATTCGTTCAACTAATTTCCTCTTTTGAGGATGAACAAGAGTGAGAGACTGCACTAAGTGGTGCTAAGCACCCCACTAAACTATTCAGGAAACAGAAAGTAGGTGACCATTTTACCTTCAGAAGGGAGGCTCATTACAACTCATCTCGTTAAGCTGTGTACCAAATAAGTATAGAAGCCAAGAAATCTGTCCGAAAAAATTGCATACTTGACCCTTAAAATAGTAACATGTCGGCTAGGAAAACATGAAGTAGATAACCAATTGACCTAGAAAAGAGAGACGCAATACAGATTTGTTCTAAATTTAAAATCCATTCCTTAGTTAGAAGAAGAGAAATCTGTTAGGAAACAGACAAGGTGATTGCAATGTAGCCCCCTCTCTAATGAGAACAGGTATATTTCTAAATACAAAGCTATCAAACATTTAGTCTACTATTTCCTTCCAAATACTTTAACCAAGTGAGAACCATTGCAATTTGCACTAGGATATGTAACTACTTCTTACTTTACATATTTTGGTCATTCCAGTAATTCCATTGTCAATGTTAACCTGAACAAATATTAGTCATATAAAGAACTACATGATAATAGAAATAAGTTTATTAGGGAAAGAAATAAGTTGTGTAAACCCTTCTGTGGGTTAATACCAAGTCATACCAGTGTATATAACCTTAAAACATAATTATATACAGAGACTCAGGAGATCACATAATAAAACAATAACTAATAATAATATATAAATAACATGTCATGGTTTTTTATTTTTCTTTTTTTTATATTTTATGTTTTTTTGATGGGGGATTAAATGCATACATAAATTTGAAACAAAACTAGAAGTGAATAGTAATAACTTGAGATTAAGGATGCTCGCTGGTCTTGTTTTGGTATTTCTGTCATTTTTTCGGAATCCTCTGGATTTTACCATCAAAATAGGGTTAAATTTTTTGACCACGAACCCCATATTTTCTTGTCATTTATGTATTAAATATGTCATAAAGAGGTTATAGACAAAGTTTTAAGAAATCCTATTTATTCTGTCATGGGTTTTTACAGCTTGATAGTGCTAATGCTAAACCTATGAAAAAGTCAGAGAAAACCTTTTCCCGCAAAAACTTAAACGTCAATTATCTTGAAAACGAGGTCACGAACCTATAAAATTTTTTTGCTTATCTTATACCTTTTACTTTTATCTTTTCATTTAAGGCATCAAATTTGAAACCTATTTATTTTCAATAATAGTAGCGAACATCCTAAAGAACAAAAATAATCATAGTTTTCTGGAACCTTGTCTGTTACCACTATCAGCAATGAAATTGAAATAAAACAACATTATATCAATAAGATATCAGTGTTTAATTTCCTTTTAAACCAATATTTAATGTGTATTTAAACTTGGGACTAAATTACATGTACATTAATGTCTGGAGATTCACCAATAAATAAAATATAGCACTTATTCTGCTTTTCATCATCAATTAATTTGTGGATACACTACAGCAAAACTACAAGTATACCAAAACATTGATATCAACAATAAAAATACATATAAAAATATAAAACAACCTCAACAAAATAAAAGTTATAAAAATGTTATAAAAAGTTTAAATCCTCTTCCAAATGGTAACCATGGCATCTTTATCACCATTGTATGACAGCTGACGTTTCCCCATGAACAACATACTGAAAAATAGGGATTCAAAAGTCATTTAATGAGTGGTAAATATGCATTCCAATTGTAACCTTACAATTAAAAGTATTTATGACATATGACATCTATTTTTTAAGTTGATAAGAAATGACACCATTAACTTTAACTTTAAAAACTAGCTGCACCTCAAATATTTATACCAACACGACTATTCAAAGAGTCAAGAATTGTGTGAAAGTTTCACGAAAGAAGAAGGTGCATAAAAGCTATGATTAATCTGAGACAGACACACAAACAGCCAAATTGTATAAATGATTCATGCTTTTGTTTGAAAAACTAGAGGCTCCCAGGAGCCTGAATCGCTCACCTGATCTCTTAAGCCAAAGTTTGAATAAATTTCACAAACTTTCAAGTATATAAACTTGCAAAACAATCCTTTCAGTGGTTTAAGAGAATATTTTTGGAAATCAGTTTAAATTAATAGAAAAAAACAGTTAAAGGGCAATAACTCCTGTAAGGGCCTTTTGATGCTGAACATGAAAAGTTGCTCCAGATTTTCTCTACCTCTTATACTTTTCGAGTTATAAGCCAAAAACAATGGTCTAACCCCCTATTCTATTTTTAGCAATGGCAGCCATGATGGTTGGTCGACATGTACAAAATTTACAAACTTGGTAGAGGACATCCTAAAGATCAAGTATACCAAGTATCAATGCAATCCCTTCAGTGGTTTCAGAGAAGAAGATTTTTGAAATCAGTGTAAATTAATGAAAAAAAACAGTTTAAGGGGAATAACTCTTAAACGGCTGATCTGACAATTTAGACCCTGAAATCATTTTTGTAGATCTCAATGAGCTAAACAATTCTGCAATGCTAACTTTTCCTCTAGCTCTAACGGTTTTCCAGATATCGTCCAAAAACTGCAAAAATGGTCAATTTTGATGATTAAAGGGCAATAACTCCTATAAGGAGTCGTTACACAACTTCGACTCAATGGAGAGATTTGTAGAGCTTTTCATGCTGAACTCGGAAGGTTGCTTCGGATTTTCTCTATCTCTTATACTTTTCGAGTTATAAGCCAAAAACAATGGTCTGACCCCCCTGTTCTATTTTTAGCAACGGCGGCCATGTTGGTTGGTCGACGTGTATATAATTCACAAACTTGGTAGAGGACATCCTAAAGATCATGTATACCAAGTATCAATGCAATCCCTTCAGTGGTTTCAGAGAAGAAGATTTTTGAAAATCAGTGTAAATTAATGAAAAAAACAGTTTAAGGGGAATAACTCTTAAACGGCTGATCTGACAATTTAGACCCTGAAATCATTTTTGTAGATCTCAATGAGCTAAACAATTCTGCAATGCTAACTTTTCCTCTAGCTCTAACGGTTTTCCAGATATCGTCCAAAAACTGCAAAAATGGTCAATTTTGATGATTAAAGGGCAATAACTCCTATAAGGAGTCGTTACACAACTTCGACTCAATGGAGAGATTTGTAGAGCTTTTCATGCTGAACTCGGAGGGTTGCTTCGGATTTTCTCTATCTCTTATACTTTTCGAGTTATAAGCCAAAAACAATGGTCTGACCCCCCTGTTCTATTTTTAGCAACGGCGGCCATGTTGGTTGGTCGACGTGTATATAATTCACAAACTTGGTAGAGGACATCCTAAAGATCATGTATACCAAGTATCAATGCAATCCCTTCAGTGGTTTCAGAGAAGAAGATTTTTGAAAATCAGTGTAAATTAATGGAAAAAACAGTTTAAGGGGAATAACTCTTAAACGGCTGATCTGACAATTTAGACCCTGAAATCATTTTTGTAGATCTCAATGAGCTAAACAATTCTGCAATGCTAACTTTTCCTCTAGCTCTAACGGTTTTCCAGATATCGTCCAAAAACTGCAAAAATGGTCAATTTTGATGATTAAAGGGCAATAACTCCTATAAGGAGTCGTTTCACAACTTCGACTCAATGGAGAGATTTTTAGAGCTTTTCATGCTGAACACGGAAGGTTGCTTCGGATTTTCTCTATCTCTTATACTTTTCGAGTTATAAGCCAAAAACAATGGTCTGACCCCCCTGTTCTATTTTTAGCAACGGCAGCCATGTTGGTTGGTTGACGTGTATATAATTCACAAACTTGGTAGAGGACATCCTAAAGATCATGTATACCAAGTATCAATGCAATCCCTTTAGTGGTTTCAGAGAAGAAGATCTTTGAAGAAAAGTTAACGGACGACGGACGACGGACGACGGACGACGGACGGACGACGGACGCTTAACGATGACAATAGCTCACATGACCCTTCGGGTCAGGTGAGCTAAAAAGGGATTTCAAATTTTGCTCAAGTTATTTTGATGATTCTATGTGTATGACTTACTCTAATTATTACTACCAAATATTTAATGTTTAAATACAGTGAAATTGAAAACCAATAATATGGTGATTAATGGACATCCCTTTCATTATATTTTCCCACTTCACTAGCAGGGTTTAAAAGGCATAATCATGCAAAAGCAACATAACTTTGAATTGATACTGGCTATAAAACCTTGTGCAAGATGATTTTTACAATATTGAAAGTCCCAAACCCCTAATTAAGAGACAAAGTGTCTATGAATCAACCATATACATACTGTCTCTGAAGACTGGCCTGTAATGTTTCCTTCTCCCAGTCTGATATAATCAAAGCTAACCCATCTTCTTTGGTCACTTCCCAAATACGGGCTAACCACGCTACAACAAATAGAAAACAAGTTAATATAATGGCAATAACCCATCTTCCTTGGTCACTTCCCAGATATGGGCTAACCACGCTACAACAAATAGAAAATTATACCAACATGAATTGTCTTCCTTACTAGATTTGACATACAATGAATACATTAAAGGAACAGGAAATACTATCCTGGTTGTTTCTCATTAGCAGTTTGTGCTGTGTCTGGTTGTTGGTTTTATATGTTGTACATCTGTATCTTGATATTGTTTTTTTGTCAATTTTTTATCAATTGATTTATCTTTGCCTTTCTAACTTCTAATTCAAAATATTTGATGGTTCTCTCACTTAAATGAACATTACTTGTGTCTCTAAAATAGGATTTGGTCATTAGGATATAAAAAGAAAACCATCATTCTGGAATACTTACAAATGAATATATTTATAAGATCACTCTTGGTTTGTAACGTTTAGGCAAATTAGCTGGTTACAAACCAATCATTGGTAAAAACCACCCTTAAAACACCCCAAAGTCACCAGATAAAAATACCTTTAGGATTCAGAGTTCTGTCCAGGAAGGTCAAAACAACCATATTGTGACTGTTGACTTCATTTGGTAACCATGTCAACTGAAAATGTAATTGTGATGTTAAAGTTTTAAATATCGGTCCAATAATTTCATGCTACTGATTTTCAGCTGATGTTCTAATTGATGCATTAGAAAAGTTGTTAAAATACTATTAACTGTGAATTTAATAACATCTTTTTTTAGGGGGGGTGTGATTTGCAACATGTAATTCATTTCACACAGTCTTGAAAGTTACAGTCCAATATTGATCTTACTTGTCAAAATCATTTTTAATTGTTATGCTATTGAAATCTGAACATGGTCCTTTGAGTCAATCTCAGATGATGATTATTCCATAGATTGCTCCTGATATAAACTGACCTGTTTAAAAACAACATTGTCATAACCTGTGCCATCCAGTTGAGCTGTTGCCATGGCACCCTTGGAATCGGTGTACTCTACTTCTTCTCCTTGTTGGAGTTTCAAGGCGGTGTCAATAAAACGACCTCCATAATCTATTGCTAAAATCTATAAATAGATATCAGGCAACATAAACAATGTATTGCTACTATTTTGCTACTTAACCGTTTACAGACAGTGATATTGAGAAAAAGGTAAATACTGAAATGAAAACATGTAAATATACATGTTAGATTTTACTTTAACTATATTAATAACAAATTCTAAGTCCTGTAATTTTTAACTGCACCTGCAATTAATATTTGTAGTTCAAGCTACCTAAACTGTTCAAAGGTAATTAAGCTTACTATTTTGAGTTATCTACACTTTGTGTGTGATAATTGTTCAAGCTTCATATTTTGTATGTATATTGTTTTTGGTGTGCTACCTATCTTTTGATTTTGGCAAGCTACTACATTTTATGGGATGTCAACTACCCTTCATTTTGTATAACATAACATATTTGTATAATGAGCTACCTACATTTTGAAAGACTTTGTGTAGTTGGACTGGTCCTCTTCCTGTACCACAACCAATCCATAACAATGACTGGTTTCCACTCTCCTGCTGATACTCTTTACATAGATGAGCTATAGCCAAAGGTAATGGATCACGATATCCAAACTCCTGCTCTAGAATTCCATGTAACTGTGTTTTCTCGTCATACTTGTACTGCATGTTGGTAGTGGAGACCTTAGTCACAGTGTGACCTTTATCCTCTACTCCTGATGGATTCTCTAAAAATAGAAAACAAAAATATCATACAGTAAAGGCTAAGGTCTGGAACTTTGTTGTCATTTGTATATCAATAAAAAAACATTGTCATTTGAACCTTTAGATTTCAAATGATCCAGAAATTTTAGGAATCTGTAATCTGGGTAAATGACTCAAAATGATATGAAAATTCCTATAAGTTTATGAAAACTTATTTGAGTAACAAACATTAATTTCTATGAATGTTTGGAAGTTTTACAGAAAAAAAGTTTACAGAAACCTTATCAAATACAAATGTTTTGGAAAGTTCTATTTTAGTCTAAAAGTTCTGAAAATAAGAGAAAAAGATATTATAGTAAATAAAAATATTGTAAGAAGTTTACCTTGCACCCCAACACCCAAAACAAACACCTCAGAATTAATCAAGCGTGCAGGTAACTCATTGGTCTGGACTGATCGAGCTAGGCGGAATCCTGCATGTTGTAGAAAATGTCGCCTAAATGCATATCTGGCAAATCGTGAAGCTTCATCACCAGTGGATATCCAAGATCCTCCCTAAAAATCACCCGATAAAAAAATAAATAAGAAAAAATTAGACGCTCACAAGATCTAAATTAATATCTGACAAATATTGACACTTCATCACCAATGGATATCCGAAATCCTCCCTAAAAATCACCAGATAAAAAGTTACTAAAAAAAAGATAAACAAGAGGCTCAAAGGAGTCTGAAGCTCCATCACCAGTACATTTGTAGATATCATTAAGATAACAATAACTGTGTCTCTGAGGTTAGGAGTTTAAACTTCACCATGAACTTATATTACGTAACCAAAGTGTGATGGAAAGAAGAACAAGGGTAGTGCTACAAGTCCTGTTCATATTTGATATTGGACTATAAAAAGAATGCGTTGCTATTTTTGGAACATGAACTTTATATATACAACTTAGAATGAGATTTCTAACGTGATGTTAATTCAAAGATAGTCGAATGTTGAATAAAGGTTCACGAAGCAGCATCCATACCATGAACAAAACTTTATTTATAAATCAGTTACAGAATGTCTAAATCCTACACCTTTATTTTCTTACCAAAATAATGTTATGTCGTCCATCAAAGCAGGGGGATGAGAAGTCATCGTAGAGATAATGAGACTTGTATCCTTGGAAACCATTAAAGTGGTCCTCAGTCCACTGCCAGACATTACCATACACGTCATGGAACCCAAGGTCATTGGCAGTAAACATGTTCACAGGCTGAAAGGTATAGGCAAAGTGAATATTAGGCATGAAATTAGTACTACATGTATAGGCGTCAATATACAAAGTATTTGGTTCTACATTATATCTTTGAAAAACTGTGACAGAACTTTTGCATAAATGTGTAAAACAAGAATATTTAGTCGACAAAAAGTATATCAAGTCAGAGTATAAAATCACTATACATAGGATAGAGCAATATGCAAAGTATCAGACTTCTGGATTCTGAAGTTTGTAAGAAAACTGTGATGGAAATTTCTGGTTCCAATAGAGACAAATGAACAAATGAATGTATGCACAAGCGTAAAACAGTTAACCTCCCTTTTCTTTTTTTTTTTTTTTTGATACTCAAGATATTGTTAATACTCTTAATGTTCATTTTTCTACTATTGCTGAAAAACTCGTCGGAAATTATTCTTCAGATATGAATTTTACACTTTTAAGAAATTTTGTCTCGGAAAAAATAAGCGAAACTGAGATTTTTGATGTTGGTTTTATTTCAGTTGTGGAAGTTTTAAAATACCTGAAGTCTTTAAATATAAACAAATCAACTGGTTTGGACAAAATAGGTCCAAGAATTTTGAAACTTAGTGCAGATGTTATTGCTCCATCCGTAACGTATCTAATTAATTTGAGTATTTCAAATGGGCGCTTTCCCAAAACACTTAAATGTGCTAAAGTTACTGCTGTACATAAAGGTGGACCAACATATTTGCCTTCAAACTATCGGCCCATCTCTGTCCTTTGTACCATATCGAAACTTTTTGAACGTCATGTTAGTTCACAATTATATAATTTCTTGAACAGTAAAAGACTTCTGCATAATGCCCAGTCAGGTTTCAGACAAGGACATTCTTGTCAGACAGCTCTTGCAAAGCTTATTGATGAGTGGCTTAAATATATGGATACTGGTGAAATAGTTGGTACAATATTTTTAGATTTTAGAAAAGCTTTTGATTTAGTAAATCACTCCATTTTGATTGAAAAATTGAAACTCTATAATTTAAGTGAAAGCTTGTTGCATTGGATAAAATCATATTTATCTGATAGAATGCAGGAAGTTCATTTTTCCAGCTTAAAGTCTAGCAGAGAATTCATTAACTACGGAGTACCCCAAGGTTCGATATTAGGCCCTCTTCTATTTTTAGTTTACATAAACGATATGCCTTTACATGTAAGTCAATCAAATGTAGATTTATATGCAGATGATTCTACCCTTCATTATCATGACAAAAAGTTTGAAAATATTGATTTCACGTTACAAAATGATATTACTGCTATTGAGAGTTGGTGTAAAAATAATAGCATGAAAATTAATATTCAAAAAACAAAGTGTATGAGACTTTGCTCAAAACAAAAAATGGCAAACTTGCCTGAACTTAACATCAGAATAAATGAATTTAATATTGAAAACGTTCATTCATATAAGCTACTTGGAATAAGTGTTGATGAAAATCTGAATTGGGAAGAACAAGTCAATAGGGTTTGCAAGATATTATCTTCAAAAATTTCCCTATTATGTAAGCTAAAATTATTTTTACCAACACATGTTAGGCAATTATTTTATAATGCCTATATACAACCATACATTGATTATTGCAGCTCAACTTGGGGCACTGTTTCAAGAAAAGATTCTGATAGAATTAATAAATTACAAAAAAGAGCTGCAAGAATAATTCTCGATTGCGATTTTTCTATATCGTCAGAATTTATGTTTTCTTCTTTAAGATGGCTTCCTTTTGTAGAAAGGGTCAAATATCAAAAATCAATTTTAATGTATAAAATTGTGAACGATCAGGTACCTGACTATCTAAAATTACAGAAAAACCCTATTAATTTACACAATTTGCGATCTGTATCAAATCAAGATTTATTTGTTCCAAGACCAAATACTAATTTTTACAAAAATTCTTTTTATTATACAGCAGTAAATTTATGGAATGAAATGCCAAATGATATAAAACTCTGTAAAAACCTAGAAGTTTTTAAATCAAAATGTTATGATTTTTACCTGTCAAAAAAGGAAATGTGATTATTTATTTTAGTGTAATATATGTATAACTTTTGTTTCACTATATATATGTTTTGTTTTATGTATTGTGTATTTGTTTTTATTTATATAATATAATGTATACCTTGATATTTATGAGGCCCCCAATGAAAATTAGACTTGTTCTAATTGGGTTAGCCTCTTTAAATAAAGCATTTACTTACTTACTTACTTACTTACTTACTTCAAGGTGGAGGTTTAATTGTGGTTTGTCAAAACTGTCATAATAAATCACTTATTTCGTTATTTCTATGTGATTTTTTAGATAAAATACTAATGTGAAGGTCATATAACACTCATATAATACAAAGAAGTCAACGACTCACTGTAGATGAACCATATTTCATGTTTAGGTTAAAAGGAATTTCCTCCTGAAAAATAACGTCACTCTTGGCTCCTTCACAGGGTGGCAGTTTAACGTCTCTGACAACATTCATTTCAGCCTCCGTTAGAAGTCTGTAACCTTGACCTTTCCAGGAGCAGTAAGCATGAGCCTCATGGTAATTTACCTCCACTGGCCAATCAGCAGGCATCTCAATAACGTCAAACATGGCTCTGTATCTAGAAATAAAAAATAAAATAAAAATTCTTATTTACACTTCTCAATTCAATGGAAAATGACTGATATGTGGATTGACATAAATTTGCAAGTCCCTATAGTCCTCAATTTTGTAATAAATTATCTAAATGTAATACATACTATCTTCAACAAGGTATCTATCAATTGCAATTCTTTCATTGAAATTTTTTTTTTTATTTATATGTTTTTTTTAATTGTTTTGTCTACATACTTTAAACATTCATTAACATAAAACTTTGATAAAATCATAACAGAAAATACCTGTATTTAATCTGGGTTATTCCATTGCTCTGTCCATTAGTGTATCCATTACTCTGTCCGTTAGTATGTCCATTACTCTGTCTGTTAGTATGTCCATTACTCTGTCCATTAGTATGTCCCTGCTGGGTGAAGTGACAATGTGAGTACTCAGACAAAGCTGCTCCACATCCACTTCTACAGCCTATGGAAACAATAAGAAGAGCATTTCAAAATAAAAAGTTAAACCTGTGTGAAACAAGAACTAAAACATATTTATTTGACAAACGGAATTGGAAAATAGCAGCACGGTGGGTGTGCTATAGCAGGAAGGAACCGCTTACTCTCCCGGAGCACCTGAGTTTACTTGAGAAACAAGGATGTTTACTTGAATCACACTCCCAGAAACTAATATATTTCTTGAATCAAACACCAGAAACTAGGAAATTTACCTGAATATCACACCCACCAGAAACTAGGGAATTTACCTGAATATAACTCACAGAAACTAGGATAATTAGCTGTATGACAAACCCAGAAACTAGGTTATTTAACTGAATCACATTTCCAATAAAAAGCTTCGCCGAGCGCAGCATGATACGACCGCAACATGTTGAACCCTGTACATTTTAGGCCCAATATGGATAGTCTATTGCTCTGGACACATGCAGCCCATGGTGGACTGACAAAGGTTTTTGACACATGCTTCTCTGGTGGACTTTAAACCCAGGTGGTAAAAATATAAATTTTCAATTTTGTATTCTACTCGTGAAAAGAATAATGTTTGGGAAAAAAATTAAAAATCGAACCAGAAATTTTTTTAAATTATGATTATGGCCCTTTAGGTAATGAGCGGAAAAAAGTGGGGGGTGCAAAAATTAATTCTTAAATTTAGAATCTCTACTTGGCAAGGATGAACTTGTAAAAAAAAATTTTTAATCGGACCAGAAACAAGAGGCTCCCAGGAGCCTGAATCGCTCACCTGGTCTCGATGTCGACCCTAAAAAGACTTTTCTAGAGCTAAATGAGCTGAACATTTAAGCAAGTAATAGATTTTCCCTATCTACTATAGTTTCCATTCTGTAGCCCTAGGCCCAAATCATGAAAACACGTTATTTTAAGGGCCATAACCCCTATAAGGTGTCATCTGACAACTCTGACCCTATGAAAACTTTTGTAGAGCTAAATGAACTGAACATTTAAGCAAGCAACAGCTTCTCTCTGTCTGCAATAGTTTTCATTCCATAGGCCAAAAACATGAAAGAACATTATATTAGGGGCCGTAACCCCTATAAGGGGACATCTGACAACTTTGACCCTATGGAGACTTTGGTAGAGCTAAATGAGCTGAACATTTAAGCAAGCAATAGCATCTCTCTGTCTGCAATAGTTTTCATTCCATAGGCCAAAAACATGAAAAAACGTTATTTTAGGGGCTGTAACCCCTATAAGGGGTCATCTGACAATTTCGACCCTATGAAAACTTTTGTAGAGCTATATGAACTGAACATTTAAGCAAGCACCTGCTTCTCTCTATCTGCTATAGTTTTCATTTTATATGCCAAAACATGAAAGAACGTTATATTAGGGGCCGTAACCCCTATAAGGGGACATCTGACAGCTTTGACCCTATGGAGACTTTGGTAGAGCTAAATAAGCTGAACATTTAAGCAAGCAATAGCTTCTCTCTATCTGCAATAGTTTTCATTCCATAGGCCAAAAACATGAAAGAACATTATATTAGGGGCCGTAACCCCTATAAGGGGACATCTGACAACTTTGACCCTATGGAGACTTTGGTAGAGCTAAATAAGCTGAACATTTAAGCAAGCAATAGCTTCTCTCTATCTGCAATAGTTTTCATTCCAGGCCAAAAACATGAAAAAACGTTATTTTAGGGGCTGTAACCCCTATAAGGGGTCATCTGACAACTTCGACCCTATTGAGACTTTTGTAGAGCTAAATGAGCTGAACATTTAAGCAAGCAACAACTTTTCTCTATCTGTCATAGTTTTCATTCTATAAGCCAAAAACATGAAAAAATGCTATTTTTCACCTTTAAGGGGCCGTAACCCCTATAAGGGGTCTTCTGACAACTTCGACCAAATGGAGACTTTTGTAGAACTTTTGATCCTGAAGCAGTAGGGTGGCATCAGATTTCATCTATCTCTTATACTTTTTGAATTACAAGCCAAAAACAGTAGTCTGACCCCCAGGTCTATTTTTAGCCATGGCGGCCATGTTTTTTGACCAATCAGAAATCGAAACATTACTATAGTGCAGGACACCCTAATGATCAATCATACCAAGTTTCATTGAATTCTGTTCAGTAGTTTCAGAGGAGAAGATTTTGAAAAAGTTATTGTAAGAACAAACAAAAAAGTTTCAATTTTGGCCCCTTTTGGCCCTTAATTTCTAAACGAAAAAAGGGGGGACTCCCAAAATCAATCCCATCCATCCTTAAATGGTAAGAAATATCATTGTCAAATTTCATTGCATTTGGGTAACTAGAACTAAAGTTATCGTGTATACACTAAAGTTAACGGACGACGACGACGACGACAACGACAACGACAACGACGACGACAGCATCATACCATTATACGTCCGCAAATTTTTTGCGGTCGTATAAAAACTAGGATATTTACCTGAATCAAACACCCACACACAAATATGTTGACCTGAATCACACGCCAGAAACTAGGATATTTACCTGACTCACACACCAGAAACTAGGATATTTACCTGACTCACACACCAGAAACTAGGATATTTACCTGAATCACACACCAGAAACTAGGATATTTACCTGACTCACACACCAGAAACTAGGATATTTACCTGACTCACACACCAGAAACTAGGATATTTACCTGAATCACACACCAGAAACTAGGATATTTACCTGAATCACACACCAGAACTAAGATATTTACCTGAATCACACACCAGAAACTAGGATAACAACCTGATTCACACACTCAGAAACTAAGATATTTACCTGAATCACACACCCAGAAACTAGGATGTGTAGCATGTCTGTAAATCTTCCAGCTCCATCCCTCCTCTGTCCAGTACTGCTCTTTGTTATATCCTCCATCCTGTACAAACTTCAGGAACTCTTTGTTGGTGACTAAATATTTGGAGGCTTCAAACTTTGGTACACTGCAATGAATGAAAGACATTTATAATATGATGCAGGTTAAACCTGATAAGCTCCCGCAGATAAAATAACTCACTTATATGTATATGGTGCCTCATACCCATAATTTTGAAAAAATAACGAACCTGCAAACAGAACAAGGAAGTGAATTGCTTCGAACGCGGACCTCGCAGAACACACCCTTTTTCAAGAATATTTCTACTTTCATTTTCTATTGCAAAGAAAATAACATAACTAAATTTGTTTACTGAGGACAAAGTAAATATAATGGCTTCTGGGAATGAAATTTGTCCCCTGAAGTTATTTGTTTGGTTGACAATGGACCGCTTTTATTGAGGGGGGTCTTGTTTCGCGAAAATTAGAATGACAGGTTCCCGCGCTTCTGTACTTTTGTTTTGATTGACGCGACCTCTAGTGATAGAATAGACGCCAATAATTAAAACATGCCTGAGGTCCTAATTTTTTATTCAAATTCTTTACCTTTAAAGCATTTCATAGCTGGAAATACTTGAAATAATTTATATTAATACAATAACTATGTTTATTATTTTTTATAAATTGAAAATTCAAAAAAAGGAATTTAATTTTGCATTCCGTGTTATTGGGTGCTGATTTCTGACTAGCTTATACGTCTTCCGGTTTAAGTCATCATACTCAGTCAATTTAGCTCCCGCACAGCGGGAGCTTATTATAAAGTAACAAGTACAACAAATTGTGTAACATAATACGTTATTGAAACTCATCAAAAGCTTATAACAGTTAAGGCTTTCAAGTAATTTTGCTGCAAGACTTTTCTATGTGACCATAGTGAGCTCTTTTAATGTAGATAGTCTGCCGAATTGAAAGAGACTCAAAATATGATGGAGGAAAGATCGACAAATTCAAAACATTCAGATTTTTGGGAAGTTTTTGAAAATGTCTACATGTGCAGAAAAACAGTGGGAAATAGATATACTTTGTCCTAAATCATCTCAAACCATTGATCCAAATTATCAATGAAATAGATTTTATTTTTGTATCTACATGAACTCTTAAGGCAAAATAAATTATCATAAAAATAACAAATAATGGAAGTTATTTACATTGCTGTGACTTGACCATATTCGTTGTCCCATCCATAAGACGGGAAATTATCTGGTTTCCCGTATCTGATTTCTTTTTCCTCTACTGTTATCATTGGGTTCTTCTTAACAGGTTCTCCTGTGATTAAAATATAAGACATTTCATGTATAAATCATAAATAAATGCATTATTCTGAATTGATGACTTTTGTCATGGTAACAGTCTTTGTCACAAACTGCATTCCTGAATACTTTATGACAATATCTTTTTTTATTATAAATGCATTTCATCAGATCACAACCTATATGCATTGGTTTTCGTAACTAACAAAGGTGTTACCTATATAACTGATAGCCTACTTTGCAAGTATTTGTTTGAATTGTCAATTTGAGATTGTAGTAATTAATAAGTGAACAAAATTGCATGAAGTTCTGGCTTATGAATTGGAGAGGTCAGCTAGAAGGTTAAACATACCTGAGGTGCGGCAGACAAACAAAACAATAAAATAAATGTCCAACGATTTGAACCATAAAACACCAACTCATATTTACCTTTTGGGAGCTTAATTATCAACGATATTTTGTTTTATAACCTACCATATTTAAGTGGGGCATAGATCCATCCTTCCGGTTTGGTAACCATGTCAACAGGAAGCTGACGAATCAGAACTGAGGACGTCTCGAGATGAATCCTCTCATGCTCCATCCCCATCATAAGTCCCCACTGTAAATATCAATAATAAAAAGCTACGCCGAGCGCAGCATGATACGACCGCAACAAGTTGAACCCTGTACGTTGGAGGCCCAATATGGATAGTCTATTGCTTTGGTCACATGAAGCCCATGGTGGACTTATAAAGCTTTTTGACACATGCATCCTGTGGTGGACTTTAAAATGCATATTTCACACATATGTATTTACATCAACATCTAATACAAAAAGCCTTTATAATATACATGTATTAATTGACATTTTTGGCCCTTTGTCCCCTAATTTCTCAAAAATTTTAAGAGATATTGCAAATCTGATTGCAAATTAAAGCAGGGATTTTCATAAGGAATCCAATGAAAAAAAGATTTTGAAAATCGGACCACAAATAAAAAAAGGTGATTTTAAGGGTGTGGCCTGTCTTTAGCCCCCTGTAGCAATGTTATGGTGAAATACATATCAAAATCAATGGCACATTTAGTACACAGAATTAAATGATGAATTTGGTAAAAAAAGAATTTTCAAAATCGTATGAATAATAAACATTCTACAATAGTTTTGTCAATACACCCGTTTTAGGGCTTTTTGGCCCTTTTTTCTATAACGGTAGGGGCCACAAACCCCAAATACAAAATCAACATTCCTTTAGTGGATATAATCATCATATTTAAACTTCATAACAATTGGCAGGTCCACTACAACTTAATTTTTGGTATAAAACTATTTGCCTCGACAAACTTTAACAAATGGCGTTTTTGGCCCCTTTGACCCCTAATTTCTCAAAAACGGTAAGAGATATTGCAAATCTGATTGAAAAAAGCAGGCAGGGATTTTCACAAGGATTCCAATGAAAAAAAGATTTTGAAAATCGGACCACAAATAAAAAAGTCAATTTTTTGGGTGTGGCCCCTTTTTGACCCCCAGTAGCAATGTAACAGTGCAATATATATAAAAACCGTTGACACATTTTGTTGACAGAATTTAATGATTAATTCAATAAAAAAAGAATTTTCAAAATCGAACGAATAAAAAAAATTCTACAACAGTTTTGTCAATACACCCGTTTTAGCCCTTTTTGGCCCTTTTTTCTAAAATGGTAGGGGCCACAATCCCCAAATGCAATACCAACCTTCCTTTAGTGGTAACAAACATCATATTAAAATTTCATAACATTTGGTCAACATTTACTCAAGTTATCGCACGGAAACCAAAGTGTCCCCAGACGACGACGACGACGACGACAACGACGACGACATCGCCATAACATTATACGATCGCAAAAATTTTGCGGTCGTATAAAAATGTACCCATCATAAGTCCCCACTGTAAATATCAATAAAAATGTCTCCAAATCATGAGTCTTCACTGTAAATATCAATAAAAATGTACCCATCATAAGTCCCCACTGTAAATATCAATAAATATGTTCCCATCATAAGTCCCCACTGTAAATATCAATAAAAATGTCCCCAAATCATGAGTCTTCACTGTAAATATCAATAAAAATGTCCCCAAATCATGAGTCCCCACTGTAAATATCAATAAAAATGTCCCCCAATCATGAGTCCCCACTGTAAATATCAATAAAAATGTCCCCAAATCATGAGTCCCCACTGTAAATATCAATGAAAATGTCCCCCATCACAAGTCTCCACTGTAAATATCAATGAAAATGTTCCACTAAAAATTCAAAATTTAAAGATTCCCAATCTTAAGTCCTGACTGTTAAAAGAAATTAAAATGTCCCCCAATCATGAGTCCCCCTGTAAATCATCCAAATTGCCAGACATTTGCTATTTTATAACCTGGATTTTAACTATATGAAATTAGGCCAAACACCATTTTGTTGCTGTGCCTCAAATAAATGCCAATAAAGAAATCCTCTGCCTTGCTCCAACTTACGAGGAAATTGGGATAAAAACAATGACCAGTACAGCAAAGGTAATTCTAAATTCTGGATTAATATCTTACCCAAGGACTTTCTTTATTGATTGGCAACACAAGCGGTGTGTTTTGTATCATTTTAATGATGATATTTCTGACAGTACGTCTATAATCCATCACCTCCTCCACTGACGGCCATTTATAACTACCACCCATACGATAGTTCTCCTGAAAATTACAAAGTAAAATGAAACTTCATTTCAACACAAATTTAAGCCCTTCCCAATAAATACCGGTAATTCCAAAATAAGCTTTGAATAGTTTTCAAAAGTTTAAATTGCCTTAAAATCATGACTTGGGTATTCAGTTTAAAATATCCAAATAGAAGGTTGAAAGAGAGGCCACTCTAACTGAAAATTAAAATTATTGAGGATTTTACTTATAATAGGTCAACGGAATGTTATAATAACACTAAAAGACAGGAAAATAGTAAAAATATCAACCATTTTATTCCAAGTATAATCATAAACCTTAAAAGAATGACATTTTTTTTTCAAAAATATCAGGTTCAAAGAGAGGTAACTCTGATTGAATATATAGAAAATTATACTGAATATGTAGATTTGTAAAAATAACAAGAACAACATAGGTTTCTTGACTTACCGTGTCATCCCAAGACATCTCATCTACACCTGTTTCAAACATTGTCTCAAACTCTAGATTTACTCTCTCCTACAAAAATAACAAACACATAAAGAATTTTTTGTTGGTTAAATTTCAATGCAACCAAATTTTGGTCCTAGTTGGCATGCGAGATCCAGCAAAAATTAAGTTAAAACTGCCTTCAGATTTATATTTTAATATTTTAAGTTAAAACTACCTTTAAGAAACTTCTTTCTCAGATTCTATAATGATGTAATAGCTTAGCTCTGGGTCTATCTAAATAGATGTACAACTAGTCTTATTCTTTATTTCATAAGTTGACGGCGTGCTGTAGCAGGCAGGAACTGCTTACTCATCCTGAGCACCTGAGTTCACTCTCCTTACCACTTGAGTTCCCATTGTTGATAGTGGTTTGGTTGTTTTTGTATTTTTGTGTTTAATGTTGTCTGTTTTTTTACCTGTTCTCATTTGTGTTTACTGTTTTTTTTTTCTGCCCGTTCAGACTTTTGACATTTGGATGCCCCATTGGTACCTCTGCTTTTTTGGCTGTTTAATATATAGTACAGCTATTAAAGACAGGACTGTTATTTATTTTTTTATTTGATATTTTTTTTATAGATTTAAGACATTTAAATGTGTAACATTCTCAATGGACCTAATCACCTCAAATCAAATTGATTATCTATTTATATAAGAAGATTCATAATAGTCCTTTTTAGAAAGTATTTTCCGGACGTGCAGACCTGAGAAATATTTTACTTATGCACTACAGGTTAACGACTTCCGGGTAGGCCTCTCCATTGAAAATCTGTTGAAATTAACTAAATTCGTCAACTTGTTAAAACATTTTAAATCTGATTGCCAAAGTCTAAAATTAATAAAACATACGTTAACATCCAAGACTTCACTCCACACCAGTTTATTTGAACCGGGAATGGGAAATTACGCCAAAATCGGATAGGGATAAATTGATGTTTTACCTTAGCTCAACGTTGTTTACACCATAAGGCCGACCCACAAAGGGAAACTACTCTTGCAAAAATGAAAATAAAAGAATCGGAATCGGAATTCCGGGTGACTTTTTGAAAAGGGCTATAGATAGGTACTATTACATCACAATGTTTGGTCATGCATTGTTCACTTAACCTTTTTGTACCTGATTACACACATTGTAATGGAACACCCTTTTTTCCTATGGGGAATGCATTTGAAGAGAACAAGAAAGGAAAGGAATTCTATTCTTACAAATGAATGATCCTGTCTAAAATGTTATTAATATCAGATTTAAGCTTGAATTGAACTAAATTCAAAGTTTAAAAAAACCAGTAAAATACAGTTTAAATTAAAATTCACGTCTTAATGCTCCAAAGAATATGTATTGTATATATTAAATTCTCTTTTCCTAAGAAATGCCAACACAGCAATATAAGTGGCTTTTAAATGATTTCTCAGACTTTTTACATTTAACATAACAAGAATTTGTCCAAAAGATATGATGTCACAAAATGGAAAAGCAACTTCAACCTTCAACAGATGGACAAACAAAAAAAGAACAGACCTGAACGCTAAATGCCCCTCTACTTTGTTAGGTGGAGAAGAAGTCTAAATTTGTTATAAACCCATCTATTCCCTTCTTCAACATCTGTTTCAACCTTTCTTACCTTTAATAGTCCACTGAGAACCAATTTGTTGATATAAACCACAGCCGTATGGCAAAAATAAAATATCAGCGGCAATCTCAGGCGATCTGGACATTTGTAAAATACTGAGTTTTCTGAAATAAAAAAGTATCAAATTAATTTTTTTACTCAATTAACATGTCATTAGCTTCTATCTTCTACATGTAAAAATTTAATAGTTTTAAAGAATTTTCACTTTTAAATCATATTTACCTCTTGGCTATTTGCACTTGTGCCCCCCCCCCCCACCATAAACAAAAGGCTCCTAGGAGCCTGAATCGCTAATCTGGTCATACAACTAGAAGGTCTTGTCTATTACCTATTACCCCTATATGGGGTCATCTGACAACTTTGATCCAATGTAGATTTTTGTAAAGGTTAATGAGCTGAAGGTTTAAGCAAGCAACAGCTTTATTCTATCTGCAAGAGTTTCATTCTATGATGAACCAGAAACATAAAAAAAACAATTTTTCTTTATCTTTAAAGGGCAATACATGTTACCCATATAAGGGGTCATCTTACAGCTTCGTCTTAATGGAGCCTTTTGTAGATATTTTGATGCTGGAGAAGAAAGGTTGCATAAGATTTTCTCTATCTCTTATACTTTTTTATTTCAAGCCAAAAACAGTGACCCCCTGTTCTATTTTTAGCAACAGTTGCCTTGTTTTTTGAGGGATTATAATTGAAACTCAACTTTTGTGCAGGACAACTTAAGGATCAATCATACTAAGTCTCATTAAATTCTGTTCAGTAGTTTTAGAGAGAAGAAAATTGATAACAGAGGACAAACGACCAAGACAGACAACAACAGACAACAACTGATGCCAAGTGATGGCAATAGCTCACATGGACCTTCAGTCCAGGTGAGCTAAAAATAAAACTTTCTTAACTTAATAGATGATAATACCAACATATTATAAAGTGAAGTGTCATTATCATTGGACGGGTATCAATTTTCTGTTTTTATGCAGGTAACATCAGTCATTTACGAAAATTAGAAACCAAGGAAGAGTAACTTCTATCAACTTGTGCAAAACATTAAAATAGAAAATGAACGAAACTTATTATTGTTGAAACCATGAAAATAAATCTCCACAAAAATAATCAAATCCACAGTACATTTATTACATATGTTTAATACTCCCACACCATAAACTCACAACCAAAGAAATTTAAATGTTTTTTCATCTCATTAATGCTGTCAGATTTGAGTTAAGGGCATTTTAACATGTACTGGTATTAGAAAAAATTTCAACCTATACATTTCATCATCTACAAACAATGTCTTCTTTATAATAAATAATGAAAAAGACGTTATGGATTTCTGCTGATAATCCCAATTCAGGTATTGATTAAGAAAATTTCAAAATTCTAAATTTGCTTGTACATATAATAACTGTTTTGCTAACCTTCTAGAAAACATATTCATTTAAAGTCATTATTGTTCATGTTGCTAGGCAATTGATAGCCAAATACATATTACAGGATATTTCTGCCTGAGATTTCTGGTCAATAATAAATGCTTGAAAACTCAAGTTTCAAAATGGTTAGAAAAAATATTGTTCTAAAAATAAAATTATAAAACTTTACTTTGAATCATATGCTGTTAATTTTTTTTTTTGAAAGGATCAGTTCTAACACAAACTATTGGGATATGAACCTTTTGTAATGCACATGATGCTTGAAAGTAGACTATTTATACCTTCATATATTTATGATATTAAAAGATGGGTGGATCCAGAAATTATCAAATAGGTGGGGGTCCCAGAGTCCAAAACAAAGAGGGACTGGGGGTCCAGATGGGAAAATAAAACAGAAGGAGAAAGTAGATCAAACCATAAGACCCCCCCTTTTCTTGAAAAACAAATCACTGCAAGATTTGATTAACCACCACTAACTTACCACTGTTTTTTTTAAATAAGGAATAAATGGAAAAATTATTTTAGAAAAACAATAATACATAATTTGAATCATGTTTTTTTTTTCTTTCTAATGATCACAACGAAAGGTTTTCAAAAGTTGGAAAAACAGTTGCAATGGTATCATATCAGAACTGTTTGCCTGATGACAAAGATGTTGACGTTAACACAATTTGATATCAAAGTTTGTTAAATGTGCTAATACTCTTATCGATCACGGCTACTTGGTCACGTTGTATGTAACTTGAAATATAATGGTCACTTTAAACCTAAATAGTCAATAAGTTTCACAGTCAATAAGACTCAGTGTAAACATGCCGAAGGACATCTTTTGTCCATTTTCAATACTTATATTCCATATTTCAAAAGTTAAAAATTCAATTGAGGGTAGAAACTGACCAAACATTAAAGTGAGTCTTTGATACACTGTACCAAGTCATTGGTTTGAATACCCGATTATCATTTGACTTTTTTTTCACCTGAGCTCAAATGATTTTTACCTTTCAGCGACACAAATAAGCTTTCGTTCAGGTCATAGCTGTTCTCAAAGTATTCCACAAGCTGCCTAAAATTTAAGTGTATAATAAGAAAAATAGTTCCTGAAATAAAATTGTATATTGAAGATATATTCAACATCAACATTGACGAATCATTATATTATCATGTAAGACTTATTGTGGACAAAAACTATTTATCAAAACTCTTATACTGTGGTTTCAGTTTTATTCTTGGGTTCCAATATTCGTGGTTTTCCAGGGTGGTCTTTACCCACGAAAATTGACATCCCAATAAAAGGATATATAATATTGATCTGTATTCTGCAGTCTTCAAAACTACGAATTTAAGAATCCACAAACTGATCTTTTTCATCAAACCATAAAAATTGGTACCCACAAAAATAAATGAATCCACAATAAACAAGGTATTAAATAAAACTGGAATTCAATATTAAAATAAGAAAACTTTTTAAAAATTGCCAATGTTTATAATAAGATGTTAGCACTGTATTTTCAACTGGATGTATTAACTCAACTAGCTCAACTAACCCCATGCATGCATGGGGTTACTGGAGCTTAGGCCATGCATGCATGGGGTTAGTGCAGCTTAGTCCATGCATGCATGGGGTAAGTGGAACTAAGTCTACACACATTTGAGCTAGTTTACTTAGCGGTATATATTAGGGAAGGGAATTTTGACTAACAATATCTTGAAAAATATTTTGAAAGTCAGAAACTGAATTATTCAAAAGAGACTATAGAAAATATGTACACATGAAGAATTTATGAAAATACAGTGCTAACGTCTGATTACAAACAACGGGCAAAGTCTAAAGGTTTTCTTATTTTCATATTGAATTCCAGTTTGATTAAATACCTTGTTAATAATTGACATTTTTGGCTCATTTGCCACAAATTTTCTTTTAAATGGTAGTAGACATTGCCAGTCTGAATAAAAATGCAGGCAGAATATTTTACAAAATCCAATAAAAGATAATTTCTTAAAAAGACCATAAATAAAAAATATAATTTTGGCATAAATTTGGATGCATGAAAAATCAACCTTCTACTATAGTTTTGTCATTTTGTATCCTTTTCTGAAATAGTCGACAACAAAGCCCTGACTTCCTTTCAAAATTTGTCATCACATATCTGGCATGTTGATGACACAACAAAAAAGTGTCTTTTAATATGGGCCTTGTATGTTTTGCAAACCTGTAGCTAGAAATTTTAAAGGAGGTTTATCTGGTGATTTACACCCTAGCAACACTACATAAGTCAAATAAAAGTGATGAACATGTAAAAGGATGATTAATGATGGGAGAAGGTGGGCATAGGCGGAAAATTAAGTCAACATTGTATGTTATGCACAGTACCTACTCTCTTTATAGGTATGCCCCTTTTCATGGACTTTTGGAAATGCTTTTTGTGTTTGACATATAACAATTCATATCAAATCAAAACTTATTATGACAACTTTTTTGGAATCTTTTACAATTTCATGTTTAGGTCCCTTTGATCCTTAATTTTTCACTAAACAGTAAGAGAAAGCCAATTGTTTTTGTAGTGCCATATATACTTGCAAATATGTTGAACTTTCAAGGGCAATTTTCAAGTAAAAGTAGGGGAATAGAATACATGCCAGATATCAATAAATCCAGATAAGTTTAACATCTAGGTCAATATGTGCATATGAACTTCATGAAGTACCAAGGCTTTCCTTACCTCATAGAATGGATTTATTGTTTGACATTAAAAAAAAAAAACATTTAGGGCCCATTGGGATGCCAACTGTCTGTTGAAAACATGTTCACCAAACTGTGCAGATATAATGCATGTAAGAAAATTGAGTATTTCTATTGTTTATTCTTGTGAATAGACTTATTGATGACAGTTCTTTTGAAATTTTGAGAATCCACATTTGATTGACACTATTTCTGAAGTCACAACAATTCAACTATTTTTTTTATGGCAAGATCCATTACGGTATTGAATGAGTATGAAAATTGTTTTTATTTACAATTCTACATGTTCTTGTTGTGATTTTAAATTGAATCCTGCAAATTGAATAAATCACAATAATAAAGTTAAAATGACTTAGTGCTCAACACAGTTTTTCTGAAAGTTGGGCACTTGATTTCGTTCGACTAAATACATATTGAAACAAGGTATTAAATAAAACTGGAATTCAATATTAAAATAAGAAAACTTTTTAAAAATTGCCAATGTTTATAATAAGATGTTAGCACTGTATTTTCAACTGGATGTATTAACTCAACTAGCTCAACTAACCCCATGCATGCATGGGGTTACTGGAGCTTAGTCCATGCATGCATGGGGTTAGTGCAGCTTAGTCCATGCATGCATGGGGTAAGTGGAACTAAGTCTACACACATTTGAGCTAGTTTACTTAGCGGTATATATTAGGGAAGGGAATTTTGACTAACAATATCTTGAAAAATATTTTGAAAGTCAGAAACTGAATTATTCAAAAGAGACTAAATATGTACACATGAAGAATTTATGAAAATACAGTGCTAACGTCTGATTACAAACAACGGGCAAAGTCTAAAGGTTTTCTTATTTTCATATTGAATTCCAGTTTGATTAAATACCTTGTTTTGAGTGGCTATCATAGAGAAAAGTGTTTTGAATAGCATTATAATGCTTTAAGAACAGTTTTTATGGTAGTTATTCTACAAAAGATAATAGAATTCTGCATGATTTTGAAGACACCATTGGAGCAGATGACGCAATTTAAGCAAACTATATAAATACTAGAAGATCAACACAATGTAGGACAGTAACCTTACACTCAGCTAATGATTCCAGGCAGTGTCACGTCCACTTCATGTAGACCCAAATGTTTATACAAAATGTATATATAAAATAACTGTATATTTGCAAATGCAAATGTGAATAAGAGTTTTTTAATTTTTTTTCAGTATTCTGATTGGTTTTGGTGGTATCCATTTTATCTTTTACATTGTCCCTTTAAAAGAATGGAAAAAAAAATGCCAATTATAAATTACAATGGGACCAGCATGATATGACCACAATATGTTGAACCCTAGTCCATAGACAAATTCGTGAAAGTTGATTTTTGGGGCATGGCCCAACATGACTCACCATAGCATTGTATAGATCTAAGAAAAATCAAAACCATTGACACATTTAGATGACATAATGTAAAACGAATGCAATTAAAAACAAATTTTTTAAATCAGATAAAAAATAACTACAGCTGAGTTATGCCAATGCATCCATTTTGTCTGTTTTGGCCCTTTTTGACCAAAACCAAAGCTTTACTATCCCAAACAATATAGAAATGGAGCAGTCGCACATGACAGCTAATCCCCTTGCCAGTTAAATTAAAATGCAAGTGGAGGTGACCTAAATCTGGAACAGATGTCAACTATTATCAAAGATACACCCTCTTTCCAAATATCATTCCTCGACTCATTGGAATTGCCAAGATATGCGCCTTAACCAAAACTTTAACATGAATCATTCATCTGGAAAATTTAGGTCAAGGTGACATAATTTTGGTAGGAACGTTGGTTACTTTCCAAGATGTTCACACTGACCCAACATCATTTCTCTACCACTTGCAGTTGCTGAGATATGGACCTAAACCAAAACTTTCATGAGTTGTTCATGTGGAAAATGTAGGTCAAGGTGACTGAATTTTAGTACAGATGTTGGTTACTATCCAAGATGTACCAACTGCACCCATATCATATCTCTATCAATTGCAGTTGCTGAGATATAGACCTTAAACAAAACTTAAATCTGAGTCATTGATGCGGAAAATATAGGTTAAGGTCAATTAATTTTGGTACAGATGCTGGTTACCATCCACTATGTACCCACTGACCTAATACCATCTCTATATTACTTGCAGTTGCTGAGATATGCACCTTAAACAAAACTTAAATCTGAGTCAAGCATATGGTTAATGTAGGTCAAGGTGACTTAATTTTTGTACAGATGCTGGTTACTATTCAAGATATGGCCCAATATCATCTCTATATCACTTGCAGTTGCTGAGATATGGATTAAACAAAACTTAAATCTGAGTCAAGCATACGGTCAATGTAGGTCAAGGTGACTTAATTTTTGTACAGATGCTGGTTACTATTCAAGATTTGACCCAATATCATCTCTATATCACTTGCAGTTACTGAGATGGACCTTTCCCAAAACTTTAAGCTGAGTCATTCATGCGAAAAATATAGGTCAAGGTCGTTTTAAAATCTAGGGAAATGATTCAAGGCTAAAACAACTTACTATAGTTTAATAATAATCAGTTAAAAACAACTAAACTTATGTTTTCTTGAGATTTCCATATAAAATTTTTAAAAATGTGGTCACATAAGAATTTGATACCATCAAAAAAGTATAACTTCATGTAGACACAAAGATTTCAATCTAAGCAAGCCCCACATGACCCCAAAAAACATTGAAAGTAGTGATAAAAAAAAATTTAAGGGAAATTATTTGGGGTAGAGGGTTAAAAAGTTATTATAGACAATTCACAACTACAACAACAATAGGGAATCTAATGGGATATTAAATGATCATGATGATACCCTGCCACGATATTCATCAAAAGTTAAATATATTTGTATACTATACTGTTTTTATATACATCTATATAGAGACAGAAAAGAAATGAGTTATCTTTCTTAGACCAAAAAATTTCATCATTTTCAAATTTGGAAAATTTATAAAGTGGCAAATCTTCAATAATATTTATCGGATCATCCTGAAAATTGAACTTGGCCTCTATTCTATAATGTACTCAACAGCTGTGCAAAATATCATTCAAATCCTTTGACACGTTTTAAAGTTATCACTCGGAAACCTTTGAGGGACGGACAGACATACAGACACCGAAAGTAAGTGAGGGTATAACATAATACCTCTCCACTTCATGTGGCAGGGTATAAAAATGATACAAATGATTGAGACATACTTTTTCTATTGATGATTAATTACTAAATTACTAATTATTAATTCACAATTAAAGTTGATGAACATATTAGAAAGCAATTAATCATATTTCAATCCCAACCTCCAAAGTTTGAAGAAAATCTGTCAGGGTGTGTAGGTGGGTGTCATAAAGTTTTATATAGAACCAAGCTACACATTATTTCCTAAAAAAATTATATAGAGTTTCATAAAATAAGTGATTATCTTATAATAGGTTTAAAGTTCCGGAAATCATTGCTTTTTAAATTGTTTTATGAAAGCTGAGGCCCTAATGTCAACCATAAGAAATGGCTGTTAGTCAATTTTTGTTGGTTTCACAATCCATATTAGTATTCTATTTAAAATAAAAGATTTTCTAGGTAAATGTTTAATTACATTTGAACTTCCTTATTACAAGCCTTTTATCATGTGTTCTTAGAAAACAAAATTTTCACATAAAGAAAAGGTGTTCTTAGAAATCAAAATTTCCAAATAATGAGGAAAAAGGGGCACAAAATAAAAGAATTATTGTATTACAGGATATGCTGAATTTCATACAAAAATTGCCCGCTTGATCAAATAAGTATGAGAATGATTATCAACTAATCAAGAACCAAAGAAAGGCATCATGTTACAAAACAGTTCAATATGATTGGACATGATATAAAATATATTAGAAGACACAGAGTCAGATGTATAATACATGTATATACACTATTAATATGTATAACATGAAAATTGGTATACAAGTATTTGTAGAACAAAATGCAATGCACACATATTTAAAAGAATAAATATACAGAATATAATTATTCATTATTTTTCCAATTGGATGTTATCTCAACACACTCAAGAATAAAATTACCTAAAAGAGTTATTGCAGATAATATGTTCTAATTTGTAAATAGCCAAAAATACTTTAATTCTGAGGATAATTCATTACCAAAAGTACAAAATGTATTAACAATAAACTACACTCCTTTTTTATATTAAGGACATGTTACTTTAAAAAGTACTTACGCCTTAGTACAGCAGGATAGGTCTGGGGGTTTGAGCGACTTGAAAGTAAAATTTCCTGTCAGGACTGAAGACATCTTCTCTCTCTCTTACTGGAAAAATGAAACAAAACGCAGCACCTAAAACATAAAATACATGTACTTATAATAAAATCCAGCCAATCAAATAAGAAGGAGAATCATATGACATAATTTTTAAATACCCAAAATCAAAGCTTTCAAAACTAGGAATACACAATTAGTTAAAAGATTATACACTTGTACCCCATTATTTTCTATTTGAAAAGATATATATATAACAAAAAAAATATAAATAGTTGCAAAAACAGAATTATGTATCACAGGTTCTAGGTCAATATAAATGACCAGTCAATTCAAACCCCGGTGTGTATGCATCAGATGTTTAAAGCTTCTTTTAAATATGCTGCTACAGCTAGACATAATATATCTTAGCTTCAATCAGTTCTTTACAACTACATATGGTATCCTTCCTAAATACAAAGTTTGTCGAATTTTGTTCAGTAGTTTAAGAGGTGTTGCACTGACAAGATGATAAATGAGGATTTTCAGCAAATTTCTAAGATCAAAGAGCTATAACTCCCACGAAAATTTGGGGATCAAAATTTCCTGGTAACATTTATTTGTTTTCCACAATTACTTAAGTTTTAGTCGACTGATTGCTATGAAATTTTACAATAATGTTCATTTCCATTAAATGATTGATTGGCATGATTTTGTTTAGGTATCCCCTTTTTTTCATTTAGAAATTAGGGACCAAAAAGGGGCCAAATTCTAACTTTTTTTATTTATGGTCGGATTAAAAAAAAATTCCTGTTAATTTTTGTCATATATTGGAGACAAAACGGAGGATAAATTTCAATACGAAAAAAGGAGGGACACCCAAAATCATCCCCATCCTTCCTTTTATTGTAAGTAACATTACTGTAACATTTCATTGCATTTGGTCAACCAGAACAAAAGTTTTGTGGAAACAAATAAAAAAGTTGCTATTTTGGTCCCTTTAGGGCCCTTAATTTCTAAACGGAATTATAAAATGACCCCAAAAGGGGTGGTGCACATCATCAATATATCTGTTATCACTGTGTAAAATTTCAGAAAAATCTAGTGCTTGGTTTTTGAGATTCAGATTACACAAGACAGGAACCCCTATACACACTCCTCTACCTGTTTTCGCCTTCGGCAACGCAGGTAAAAAGTATGGACCATAGCAAGTGTTGCTGTTGAGATATTACATTTATTATGATTGAAGAGAAGTCATTGAACAATCCAGGTGATATGAAAACAAATTGCTCAGCAGATTTTAAAACTGCGTATCTGACATATGCATGAGCAAACCTTGCATAACAGGTCAAAGAATAAGTATGTCTCCCCAGTTCTACCCAGGCATGTTATTGAATCTAAATCAGGTTATACAAGTCTGAGAACAACTGCACCTACCCATGTATGTATTAAATCTTAAAAAGAATAACCAAAGTTTGAGATGATTGAAGACATGATGTTTTACAATGAACCTTGAGCATGTTAAGAAGGGGGACAATGTAGAAAATGAGTTTTGTGCATGTCAATAGTTTGTTTATTTACACAATCTTAGAGCTTTATAATGACATAATCAGAATGTTCTGATGCCATTAAAATTCTTGACAATTCTGAGTTTTTGTCACAATAATTTGGTATTATAACTATTATGACATGTTAAAATGATATGAGAGCACTCTAGCTTACAATGACCTCTAAAATCACAGACACTGACTGACTGTCTGACTATATGTGAAATATCATATTTAAACTCTGATCATTTCCTTTTTTTAAACCAAATAAAGGACTTTTGCGTTGATTAAAAGTTTCTTTAAACCCCAAAGGCTGATTCGGGACAGGTGTGATGGGCCTGCGCCCTCCTGTTTGACAAGAAAATTTGGTTTAGAACTGTACAATACAAGAGGTCCCAGAAGAGTTTCAGAATTTCTGGATCTGCCTCCCTTATTCCAGAATCGCCTCTGCTTTTTTCTATTTTGTAATATGATATAAATATAAAGGAAGTCTAAAAGTGAGTATAGCATTGCACCATTATACTTCAGTCTTGTCTGCAAAGCTGTATTGTAATCAGCCATATACGGTAACATAAAATTTTCGGGACTTGTAAAATGTTTAGATTCTTGTCATTTCATAATATATTAAACCTTAACTTCTCAGAAAATTAACAAAATGCTTATTATAAAATTTAGAACATTTCTGTAACATATATATTAAGGTAAGCACACAAGTAACAATTTATGTCCTAAATATTAGCTGTTTTTCATGACCTTTTAATACTAAGCTGATCCCTTTTTATAAAATATAAAAAAAGAATAATCTCCACACAAAAAGTCAAAATAAGTAAATACTTTTTTTTAAAGAAATTAGATAACACAAACTATTTTATCTTGTATATCAAATTATGATTTTTATATCAGAGTAATAATAAATTATATTTAGGTCCAATTCCAATAACTCTGAGTACAACATATCAATACTCAAATTACAACATAAAATGTTACTTCAGAATGGTTTTATATTGATAATGAAATAACAAATATATGATCTTGATATGAAAATTACTTTGCATGTTATCTCATGTACAGGAATGATAAGGTTGAACAAGTATGAGAACATCAGTTATTACTCTCTACTAACCTCAAAGGATTATAAAAGTCATAAACCGCTAAGTATTTGTTTTCTAAAGAAAAACAAGACAATGTAAGAAATGACCCCCCCCCCCCCACCTCATCAGACCTGCAATGTTCTATTCCCTGCAATCACAGAACTTTAAACCTATAGGTAAACCTTAGATGATGGGTACAACTTGGTGATTTTTGTTTGTACATTTCCTGAGGTACATGTATATGTGTTTAAAGTTCTACAGTGAACCAAGTCTTCCTTCTTAAGTATAATAACTTTAAAACATGAAGATAAAGCTTAGTGTAAAACTCCCTTTTCCTGGGATCAACCTAAGTATAAAATTCCCCTTTTTTCTGTGGTCAATCAATCACCAAGTTGATGAGATAGGGATTTCTTTTGTTGATAATATCCTGATCTATATATGTGTATAAAGTTTCATCATGTTACCATACTTCCTTCATGTTCCTTCATGTTCCTGTAGGTAAACCTAAGTTTTTTTTCTGTGATTGAATATGAGGTTGCTGAGACAGGTACAATTCAATGGTCACATACTGATGAATATCTGTATAATGTTTAATGATAATACCCGTAAAGTAAAACTTTAACCTGTAGATAAACCTGATTTTAGACAGATGAAGGGACCAACAAACCTGAACACACTTGAAAAATGATAACATATCATATCATTCAATAAAACTAACATGTAAAGAATGAGAAAGTGTTATGAAATTATGTTTAAAACACTCATTCAAAGAATGGTGAGTATAGAACACAATTTGTATCTTTTTTATTTCATTTTAGCCAAACATTGAAAGGTTACCTGAAAACATTGAAAGCCCAAAGGCTGACCAAGAAAGAAAATTATCTGGAATTACATACATTGTAAATCAACATGTTATGTCATGCAAAGGTAACATGCAATCTCAGAAGAAGAATTTATTTGCAATCAGCATGGACCTTATCTAACCACGACTCTCCTGAACATAATAAAATGTGAATCAAAATAATAAATACTCATTGTATCTTTACATAATTTTTTTTTTCGTTATGTCTATAAAAGTTAAAACAACGTATATATATATATATCGTTCATCGATTTTACTAACTATATTGTATAAATTCAAAATCTCTGGTTATGTAAGAATACACTTAGAGACCTTTAACTTTTTTAAACTCAGTTGCATAACACAAATCAAATTCAGTAGAAAAGCGATAATAAAACGGTGTCAATGCTATGATAAATTGAGAATAATCAAGTCTGCCTACCGTGTTGCTTCTTGATCTCCTCAATGGAAAACTGAATGTTATTGTGCAAATTCATTGTACACACCTCCCAGATTGAGCCAATACACAGCAGCTATTGTGACACGCCTCCTCTATATCCACACGTGACCTCAATCCACATGGATAAGGTCACACGTGTATTGGTCTCCAGAACAGAGTTGTTCTATAACAGCTTATTTTTATTTATCCATACATTTGACATACATATGCTTTTCGCCAATATGTATGCAGCAGCATACAAAATAAACGAATCAGATCTCTTCTGAGAAGTTTTCTTACAATGGTCTACAATGAGAACCAGGAGAGGGAATTAAGGAAGTGTCACAGCCCCGCCACCGGAATACCGAATACCGTTTAAAAAAAGGACAGAATACCGTTAAAAAGACTGGAATACCGAACACTTAAGATCACGGCGTACGCGTACCAAAAGCCTAAAAATTCGGATCATCGCGTACCGCGTACCACACCATGGCGTACCGAATACCCTTTAAAAAGCACGGAATACCGCGTACCAAAAGGGCTGTGACACCCTCAATTAAAGAAATGCCTACATATCGCCTTAAACGACCTTAAACAGTTTCTCTTTCGCTTAATTAAAATGTTTTATGTAAGATTGTAATTTACAGTTGCGACATCTATGACCGCATTTTCTTTTAAATGGAGAATTCAGGCACTGAAAATTGTCAGTCGAAAAGAACCTTAGTGTTCGACACGGGCCCCTATCCGAATGGGGATACCAAATACTATTAAAAACAACTATTTTCTTATCGAATAACATATCTATAACATAACATATTTTTTATTTCCAATCAGAAGCCCACTGGGAGCAAGATATTTCAGTAAGCTCCAATCATTATTAAGGAATGATACCTGGCGGGTAGAAATTCGCCGAGCGCAGCATGATACGACCGCAACATGTTGAACCCTGTATAAATTAGGCCCAATATGGATAGTCAATTGCTCTGGACACATGCAGCCCATGGTGGACTGACAAAGGTTTTTGACACATGCAGCTTATGGTGGATTTTCCACTTACATTTTAAAAAAGGATTTTTTTCCAAAGGAGATCAAAATTAGACCACAAATTTTCCATTTTGGTCTCTAATTACATATAGGATGGAAAAAGGGGGGGGGTTGCAAAAATTAATTCTCAAATTTTTGTATCCACTATTTGACAAGAACAAACATGCAAAAAAAATTTCAAAAATGGATCATAAGTAAAAAAGTTTCGATTTTTGTCCCTTTTGGCCCCTAATTACATAATAAGGGAAAAAAGGGGGTCACAAAAATTTATTCTCAATTTTGTATCGCTATTTGACAAGAACAAACATGCAAAAAAAAATTTCAAAATCGGACCACTAATATAAAAGTTTTGATTTTGGCCCCTTTTGGTCCCTAATTACATAACGGGGAAAAAGGGGCCCGCAAAGTTCATCAGATTCATTCTTTTATTGTAAGAACATTCTTCGCAAATTTCACAGCAATAAGCCAACTAGAAACAAAGTTATGGTGGAAACAATAAAAAATTTGAATTTTTTGCCCCTTTTGGACCCCTTATTTCGAAAAAAAAAAGGGGGACCTCAAAATCAATCCCATTCACCCTTTTATGGTAAGGAACATTATTGGAAAAGTATAAAGCAATTGGATGACTAGAACTAAAGTTATCGTGGCAACAAACATAAAAGTAACATTTTGGGGCCCTTTTTGGCCCCTTATTTTGAAACCATAAAAACAGGTGGGACCCCCTAAATCAATCCCATTCATCCTTTAATGGTAAGGAATATCATTGTGAAATTTCATTGCATTCTGAATACTAGAACTAAAGTTATTGTGTATACACAAAAGTTAACAGACAACGACGACAACGACGACAGCTTCATACCATTATACGTCCGCAATTTTTTTGCGGTCGTATAAAAAAAAAATAACTCAACGATGAAATTTTCCAGAAAACAGCATACAATGTTTTGACATTTCCTGCAACTTTTAAACAACAAAATTCCAAAATAGATAATGTTTACTTTTAATAGAAATAACACTAAAATATTCCTACGAGGGTATTGAGGTTAATATTGACTAATCCCGATCGTTTTTGTCGTCTTTATATTTCAAAATGGTTGACCGATTTCTAGGTCGGATCAAAATTGAGGACTAATTAATCTACATTTCAATAGGAAAGTTTTTATGCTATATTTGGAAATAAGGCTTCAATAAAGCAAAAATTCAGGACGTTAAAAAGAACTAATATGACACAAATATACGTAAATTTACAACAAAAATATTTGTAACCATATAGAGAATGTATCCAACAGCTATTAATTAAAGCATGAAATATTTGTTACGTTGCCAGATTTGAATTTTCATTTCGTTTTTCGGATCTTAACTTATTGTTTTAGCCGCGGGTTTTGTGAGCGTTTACAACAAAAGTCGGTATCAGGCTAGGTACCGTTTAGGGGCGAACAATGAGCAATTGTCCTCGACTTTACTTTAGAATGCAGAATGGATATAAAACGATGAAACGACAGATTGGCAACTATGCCCAAAGAATAATACCCCTTGGCTAGCGCATATCCTTAAGATGAGATATAGCGTATCGTAACCCTTGGCAAGCGTATCATAAAGATGTGAGGTAGCGTATCGTAACCCTTGGCAAGAGTATCCTAAAGATGAGAGATAGCGTATCGTAACCCTTGGCAAGAGTATCATAAAGATGAGAGATAGCGTATCGTAACCCTTGGCAAGCGTATCATAAAGATGAGAGATAGCGTATCGTAACCCTTGGTTAGCGTATCCTAAAGATGAGAGATAGCGTACCGTAACCCTTGGCAAGAGTATCCTAAAGATGAGAGATAGCGTACCGTAACCCTTGGCAAGAGTATCCTAAAGATGAGAGATAGCGTATCGTAACCCTTGGCAAGCGTATCCTAAAGATGAGTGATAGCGTATCGTAACCCTTGGCAAGCGTATCCTAAAGATGAGAGATAGCGTACCGTAACCCTTGGCAAGAGTATCCTAAAGATGAGAGATAGCGTATCGTAACCCTTGGCAAGCGTATCATAAAGATGAGAGATAGCGTATCGTAACCCTTGGCAAGAGTATCCTAAAGATGAGAGATAGCGTATCGTAACCCTTGGTTAGCGTATCCTAAAGATGAGAGATAGCGTATCGTAACCCTTGGCAAGAGTATCCTAAAGATGAGAGATAGCGTACCGTAACCCTTGGCAAGAGTATCCTAAAGATGAGAGATAGCGTATCGTAACCCTTGGTTAGCGTATCCTAAAGATGAGAGATAGCGTATCGTAACCCTTGGCAAGCGTATCCTAAAGATGAGAGATAGCGTATCGTAACCCTTGGCAAGCGTATCATAAAGATGTGAGGTAGCGTATCGTAACCCTTGGCAAGAGTATCCTAAAGATGAGAGATAGCGTATCGTAACCCTTGGCAAGAGTATCCTAAAGATAAGAGATAGCGTATCGTAACCCTTGGCAAGAGTATCCTAAAGATGAGAGATAGCGTACCGTAACCCTTGGCAAGAGTATCCTAAAGATGAGAGATAGCGTACCGTAACCCTTGGCAAGAGTATCCTAAAGATGAGAGATAGCGTATCGTAACCCTTGGCAAGAGTATCCTAAAGATGAGAGATAGCGTACCGTAACCCTTGGCAAACGTATCCTAAAGATGAGAGATAGCGTATCGTAACCCTTGGTTAGCGTATCCTAAAGATGAGAGATAGCGTACCGTAACCCTTGGCAAGAGTATCCTAAAGATGAGAGATAGCGTATCGTAACCCTTGGCAAGCGTATCATAAAGATGAGAGATAGCGTACCGTAACCCTTGGCAAGAGTATCCTAAAGATGAGAGATAGCGTACCGTAACCCTTGGCAAGAGTATCCTAAAGATGAGAGGTAGCGTATCGTAACCCTTGGTTAGCGTATCATAAAGATGAGAGATAGCGTACCGTAACCCTTGGCAAGAGTATCCTAAAGATGAGAGATAGCGTATCGTAACCACCCTTGGCAAGCGTATCCTAAAGATGAGAGATAGCGTATCGTAACCCTTGGTTAGCGTATCCTAAAGATGAGAGGTAGCGTATCGTAACCCTTGGTTAGCGTATCATAAAGATGAGAGATAGCGTATCGTAACCCTTGGTTAGCGTATCCTAAAGATGAGAGATAGCGTATCGTAACCCTTGGCAAGCGATCCTAAAGATGAGAGATAGCGTATCGTAACCCTTGGTTAGCGTATCCTAAAGATGAGAGGTAGCGTATCGTAACCCTTGGTTAGCGTATCATAAAGATGAGAGATAGCGTATCGTAACCCTTGGTTAGCGTATCCTAAAGATAAGAGATAGCGTATCGTAACCCTTGGCAAGAGTATCCTAAAGATGAGTGATAGCGTATCGTAACCCTTGGTTAGCGTATCCTAAAGATGAGAGGTAGCGTATCGTAACCCTTGGCAAGCGTATCCTAAAGATGAGAGATAGCGTATCGTAACCCTTGGCAAGAGTATCATAAAGATGAGAGATAGCGTATCGTAACCCTTGGTAAGAGTATCCTAAAGATAAGAGATAGCGTATCGTAACCCTTGGTTAGCGTATCATAAAGATGAGAGGTAGCGTATCGTAACCCTTGGCAAGAGTATCATAAAGATGAGAGGTAGCGTACCGTAACCCTTGGCAAGAGTATCCTAAAGATGAGAGATAGCGTATCGTAACCCTTGGCAAGAGTATCCTAAAGATGAGAGATAGCGTACCGTAACCCTTGGCAAGAGTATCCTAAAGATGAGAGATAGCGTATCGTAACCCTTGGTTAGCGTATCATAAAGATGAGAGATAGCGTACCGTAACCCTTGGCAAGAGTATCCTAAAGATGAGAGATAGCGTATCGTAACCCTTGGTTAGCGTATCATAAAGATAAGAGATAGCGTATCGTAACCCTTGGCAAGCGTATCCTAAAGATGAGTGATAGCGTATCGTAACCCTTGGCAAGAGTATCCTAAAGATGAGAGATAGCGTATCGTAACCCTTGGTTAGCGTATCATAAAGATGAGAGATAGCGTATCGTAACCCTTGGGAAGCGTATCATAAAGATGAGAGGTAGCGTATCGTAACCCTTGGCAAGCGTATCATAAAGATGAGAGGTAGCGTATCGTAACCCTTGGCAAGAGTATCCTAAAGATGAGAGATAGCGTACCGTAACCCTTGGCAAGCGTATCCTAAAGATGAGAGGTAGCGTATCGTAACCCTTGGCAAGCGTATCATAAAGATGAGAGGTAGCGTACCGTAACCCTTGGCAAGCGATCCTAAAGATGAGCGATAGCGTATCGTAACCCTTGGCAAGCGTATCATAAAGATGAGAGATAGCGTATCGTAACCCTTGGCAAGCGTATCATAAAGATGAGAGATAGCGTACCGTAACCCTTGGCAAGAGTATCCTAAAGATGAGAGGTAGCGTATCGTAACCCTTGGCAAGCGTATCCTAAAGATAAGAGATAGCGTATCGTAACCCTTGGCAAGAGTATCCTAAAGATGAGAGATAGCGTATCGTAACCCTTGGCAAGCGTATCATAAAGATGAGAGATAGCGTACCGTAACCCTTGGCAAGAGTATCCTAAAGATGAGAGATAGCGTATCGTAACCCTTGGCAAGAGTATCCTAAAGATGAGAGATAGCGTACCGTAACCCTTGGCAAGAGTATCCTAAAGATGAGAGGTAGCGTATCGTAACCCTTGGTAAGAGTATCCTAAAGATAAGAGATAGCGTATCGTAACCCTTGGTAAGGGTATCCTAAAGATGAGAGATAGCGTATCGTAACCCTTGGCAAGAGTATCCTAAAGATGAGTGATAGCGTATCGTAACCCTTGGCAAGAGTATCCTAAAGATGAGAGATAGCGTACCGTAACCCTTGGTAAGGGTATCCTAAAGATAAGAGATAGCGTATCGTAACCCTTGGTAAGGGTATCCTAAAGATGAGAGATAGCGTACCGTAACCCTTGGCAAGAGTATCCTAAAGATGAGTGATAGCGTATCGTAACCCTTGGCAAGAGTATCCTAAAGATGAGAGATAGCGTATCGTAACCCTTGGTAAGGGTATCCTAAAGATAAGAGATAGCGTATCGTAACCCTTGGTAAGGGTATCCTAAAGATGAGAGATAGCGTACCGTAACCCTTGGCAAGAGTATCCTAAAGATGAGTGATAGCGTATCGTAACCCTTGGCAAGAGTATCCTAAAGATGAGAGATAGCGTATCGTAACCCTTGGTTAGCGTATCATAAAGATGAGAGATAGCGTATCGTAACCCTTGGCAAGCGTATCCTAAAGATGAGAGATAGCGTACCGTAACCCTTGGCAAGAGTATCCTAAAGATGAGAGATAGCGTACCGTAACCCTTGGCAAGCGATCCTAAAGATGAGAGATAGCGTACCGTAACCCTTGGTTAGCGTATCCTAAAGATGAGAGGTAGCGTACCGTAACCCTTGGCAAGAGTATCATAAAGATGAGAGATAGCGTATCGTAACCCTTGGCAAGAGTATCCTAAAGATGAGAGATAGCGTAATAATAATAATAATAATAAGACAAATTTATATAGCGCCCTATATAATACTTAAACCACTCTAAGGCGCTTTACATCAAGACAAAATAAAATGACTTACACAAAACATATTTTAAAAAGTAAATGATCATTTGATAGAGTTACTAACCAATTTATGATTAAAAATACCTAACGTCGATTATATAATAGTCCTAAAAATATACACCAAAATATAAGATAAGACCGAAGTTTACATTTTAAGATAAGAGTAAATTATCTATAAATTTAAAATAAAAAAAAAAAAAAAAAAAAAAAAAAAAAAAAAAAAAAATAAAAAATAAAAGTTAAAAATTCACATTTGACACAAAAGTTAAAAATTAAATCAAAACCAGACCTAAAAATTTAGATACTGTAGACATAAAAAAATAAAAATAAAAAAAGAATCACAAAAATTATACAGACTAGTTAAAAATATTAAACAAATTAAAAATGTTATAAATCAATATCACAGTCAATCAGCAATATAAATACACCTAACAAAAAGCAAGTCTATAAAAATATGTTTTCAACTGTTTTTTAAAACACTCTACAGATTTCGACTCTCTAATGTCCACAGGTAAATTGTTCCAAAGACTTGCAGATGAATACCTGAAATTCCGTTCACCATATGTTACTGTGCGCACTCTTGGTTGTTCCAGTCTTAACGTATTTCCAGATCTCAAAGTCCTACTCGTTTCCTTGATGGTAATAAGTTCTTGTAAATATACGGGCGCAGTCCTCTGTATAGCTAAATATGTTAGAACAAGTATTTTGAATTTCGGCCTGAATTCAACGGGTAACCAATGCAGTTCGGCTAGGACAGGAGTGATATGGTCATATTTCTTCGTTCTAGTTACAAGTCGTGCCGCTCTGTTTTGTAGTCGTTGTAGCCTGTCCAAGAGACTCTTGTTAATACCAAACAGTAAACAGTTGCTATAATCCAGTCTAGAAGTCACTAACGCATTCACTAGAGTCTTGCATGCATCAGTAGATATGAATCGTCTGATTCTCCCGATATTGCACATATGATAATTGCAAGATTTGATAATTGACTCAACTTGTCTCTCCATTGTTAGAAACTGGTCGAAATGTACACCGAGACTACGAACCGATGTTGAGCTGCTGATAACACTATCGCCTACTTTAAGTTTGAATACAGGCGTTTTAGTAGATTGGTGTTTGGAGGAGAAAACGATCATTTCAGTCTTGTCTTCGTTTAACTTTAGAAGATTGTTAGACATCCAGGCGCTAATGTCACTCAGACATAACTCAAGTCTTTCAGTATAGTTGTTCCAGTCATCCCGAGGCTTTATTATCATGAAAACTTGTGAGTCATCTGCGTAGCAGTGATAATGAAAGCCATGACGGCGACAAATATTGCCAACGGGTCGTGAAAATAAACAGTAAAGTTTCGGTCCCAAAACGGATCCTTGGGGGACCCCGAATGGAAGATGAGAAGGGTCCGACATTTCTGATCCAATAACAACCCGTTGATTCCTATTTGTGAGGTACGACCGAATCCATTTTAGTGACTGTCCAACGATTCCATATGACGTTTCTAGTCGTTCAAACAATATATCATGGTCGATAACGTCGAACGCTGCTGAAAGATCTAGCAAGACTAGTATAACTGACGATTGTCCATCCAGTGCTTCCATGATGTCATGGTTCACTTTGAGAAGTGCAGTCTCAGTGGAGTGTCGTGGTCGGTATGCGGATTGTAATGGGTCACGTAAAAGATTGTCATCAAGATGTTTGTCAAGGCGCATGGATACAACCTTTTCCATTACTTTGGAAATGAAAGAAAGGTTTGAGACAGGTCTATAGTTTTTTAAAACTTCTTTGTCTAATCCTGGCTTTTTGAGCAATGGTCGAACTATTGCTTCCTTGAAATTCGATGGAAAAACAGCCTGTTCAAACGATGTGTTTACGATCTTACAAATAAACGGAATGATGCTAATCAAGTGTTTTTTCAAAAAATCGGTTGGGATCGGGTCTAGTTCACAAGCTTTATTTGGCGCTTTGTTGATGATTTTTGTGATTTCATCGACACTTGTTTCTGAAAAGTTCAATAGTCGATGGCCAGTGAATGGAACGTCTTCGGCAAGTGTCAATGCTCGATTGTATGAACTCCGTTGACTAAGAGTATTTCTGATGGTAGCCACTTTGTCGATAAAGAATTCTGAGAAGGTATTCGCTAAATCTAGATTCGACGTTGAAGATGGAAGAATTACCTCACGTTGTTTGCCCATCAACATGTTTGAAATTTTAAATAGCTTTTTCGTGTCACCTCCGCATTCCTCTATCTTATTAGAGAAATAGTTTTGTTTTGTTCGGTGCAAGAGTTTCCCAGTATCCGCACACTTTTCCTTATAGATCTGACGGTGTATTTCTAGGCCAGTGCGCCGATAGACCCTTTCCGCTTTTCGTCGTTTGCGCTTCGACTCGTATAGTTCTTCGGAATAGAACTCTGTGTTCGGACGGACAACGATTGATTTTGTTACTAACGGCGCATGTTTTTCAACAGCGGACCTAATTGTTGAATTGTAATGATCGACTAATTCATCTACAGATTTGAGTTCCTCTTTTTGAATACCACTATCGATATCATTAGATAATGCTGTTTTGTCAACTTTTTTCCAGGTTCTATACGATATAATTTTCTGCATTTGCGGTGGTTTTGAATAAGATAAGACAGATCGAATCGCAGAATGATCACAGAATGCGTTACCACGCGAATCAAACATATACGGATCATGGACAGTCGGTTTATCGCTCAATATGTTCGATTCTGCTCTTGTTATAAACAAATCCAGAATATGTCCACTATTGTGAGTGGCAGTCGATATGTGCTGAGTAAGATTGCGGTCTTCTAGCGTTTGTGTAAATTTCTTAGCATCAAAATCATCGTCGTCGTCAACATGAAAATTGAAATCGCCGGTGATGATAAGATCCTCAGAGGAAGTCACAATGTGGTCTAGGTAATTGTTCCACTGATCAAAAAATAACCTGGTTTTTAACCCGTTTGATCTAGACGGCGGTGGTCTATAAATTACGCATATCATGACGCTTGTTTTGACATGACTTAATTTGACTTCCATATGCTCAAATTGGTCGATATCGATAGTTTTAGGTTGTTCTTTCACCTTTAGCGATGCGTTGTAAATCAGTGCAACACCGCCACCTCTACGTCCCTTTCTATCATCATGAAGTAGCTCATAGCCTGCTGGTGTCAACTCTTTTTTTACAGAATCATCTACATTTGAACCAAGCCATGTTTCAGTTATAGCGAAAAGATCGTATTTGTTCGAAATAACGTAGTCATTGATGGCCAGAGACTTATTTTTCACTGATCGACAATTCAGGACAGAAAACAGGAGTTTGTTCGTATTGTTATGACAGTTGCCAGTTTCACTACATGGTGTATCAGTTTTGAGTTGTGGCAGTGTGACAAGATTGTTTATGTTAACACCCGGTTGTTTGTAATGATTTATATATGACTGTTTATTATAGTCAAACGTCTTACTTGTGATAACAGGAATAGAAAATCTCTTTCTGCCGGCTCTAGTGCCCCGCCTGGTCCTCCGTAGATCGACATTACACAGGTGAATGACATTGTTTAGTGTATTAAATGGCTGATTGATCACTGTTGATATTTTCCTGGATAAATTCATCATTGTAAATAAGTTAATTACACATTAATACTCCTTGGAAATGTCAAATATATTTCACCAATATGTATTAATCCAGATTTATGTAATCCATAATGTCATATGAAATGTTTATGTCCATTAAAATACAGTTATTATCGGAGCGATTTTGAAGCTGCCATCAAGGGCGCTAACATTACAATGCGTATCGTAACCCTTGGTTAGCGTATCATAAAGATGAGAGATAGCGTATCGTAACCCTTGGCAAGCGTATCCTAAAGATGAGCGATAGCGTATCGTAACCCTTGGCAAGCGTATCCTAAAGATGAGCGATAGCGTATCGTAACCCTTGGCAAGAGTATCATAAAGATGAGAGATAGCGTACTATCGTATATCCTTTAAGATGAGCGATAGCGTATCGTAACCCTTGGCAAGCGTATCCTAAAGATGAGCGATAGCGTATCGTAACCCTTGGCAAGAGTATCATAAAGATGAGAGATAGCGTACTATCGTATATCCTTTAAGATGTGAGATAGCGTATCGTAACCCTTGGCAAGCGTATCCTAAAGATGAGCGATAGCGTATCGTAACCCTTGACAAGAGTATCCTAAAGATGAGTGATAGCGTATCGTAACCCTTGGCAAGCGTATCCTAAAGATGAGAGATAGCGTATCGTAACCCTTGGCAAGAGTATCCTAAAGATGAGCGATAGCGTATCGTAACCCTTGGCAAGAGTATCATAAAGATGAGAGATAGCGTATCGTAACCCTTGACTATCGTATATCCTTTAAGATGAGAGATAGCGTACTATCGTATATCCTTTAAGATGTGAGATAGCATATCGTAACCATTGGCTCACGTTTCTCCTAAAGACGAGAGATAGCGTATCGTAACCCTTGGCTAACGTTTATTCTAAAGAAGAGCGATAGCGTATCGTATAACCCTTGACTTTCGTATATCTTAAAGAATAGATGTATTTTTACCCTTAGCTAGCGTATATATATCCTAAAGATGAGAGATAGCGTATCGTAACCCTTGACTCTCGTATATCCTAAAGATGTACCGTAACCCTTGGCTAGCGTATATTCCAAAGATGAGAGATAGCGTATCACAACCCTTTGCTAGCGTATATTCTAATCATTTCCCTTGGCTATAGTATATCCTCAAGGCGAGAGATAGCGTATCGTAACCCTAGGCTAACACAGACCCTAAAGATGAATGATGGACGATCACATGATCGTAACCCTTAGCCACTGAAGATCCTAAAGATGAAAGAAAGCATATAATAACCCTTGGCTAGTACAGATATTATAGATAAGAGAAAGCGTATCGTACCCCTGCGGAAATTAAAACCCTACCAGCAGTACTAGCCATCTTTGGTTGTTGAATCAAAATTTAAAAAAAGTTCCAACCATCCTGAATCAATCCATCATTTTTTTTAAAAACACCAGTACCAAGTCGGGAATCAGGACAATAAACCCTAAAAGAGTCAATCATGCAAGGTGTCAGTTAAATTGGTTCGTGGTTTCAGAGGAGATTTTTGAAATAATTCACCGAGGCCGACTAATGCATAGTGATGGCAAAACGTCTCACATGGCCTTTGACCAGGTGAGCTCAAAATGTTATTTTAGAGCAGGGATGTCCAAAACAGTTTTATTTAAGGTGTCTCGGGGCTATTAGAATCCTACTATAGATTTTTTTTCATTTTTGGCACATTGATAGACCTTATTGCATAGATAAAAAATATCAAATAAAAAGAGGGGGTCACCGTTCATTTTAAAGCTCTAGCAGCTTTCTAAAATAACAAACATTTCAACATTTTTATATAGAATATATAGGGAGAAAAGCTATAGAAGCACCTAAAGAAGAATTCCTACTATAGAATCAGCTAAAAATTTGAAGGAAAGTCCCCTTTCTAAAGCTCTTCGAAATTATATAAAAAAAACAATGGGTCACCGTTCATTTTTTCAAGATATTCATGAAAATTGAAAAATTTTCCTATTTATTCTATATAAATTATCTCCCTTGGATTTAGTACGGGAAATTTTAAAAATGATTTAAAAGACCTTTTTTGTATTACAATTGCTCTTAATTTGTTAAAATATATTATGATATATAGTTTTTGTCTGCAATATCCAGTTTATTTATCAATTTTATACAAAATACCAATATGTGCAAAATGATGCTCAGTAGAAAAGCCCCGAGCCACCTTAATCCCTGTTTAGAGCCATAACTTCTGCAAATGAAAAAACTGAAAACTTTGACCCAAAGAATTCTTTTGCAGAGCTAAAAGTAGCAAAGTGTTTAACAGTTTAAGCAAGCAAAAGCTTTTTTCTATCTGGAAAAAAAATATGAATAAGGAAATGATACAGTCGCACACGATTGCTTATCCCCTAGCCCGTTACTCTAAAATGTAAGCCAAGGTGACCTAAATCTGGAACAGATCAAAAATACTATCCAAGATATACCCATTTAACCAATGATGATCATTCCTCTACCACTTAAAGATATGGACCTTACCCAAAATATTTCAACCTAAGCCATTCATGCAGAAAATGAAGGTCAATGACCAAACAATGGTGTGTCATACTTGATTTGTCAGCATATTCTTTCGTTTTTAATTTTGTTTGTGACAATGTATATCGAGTAAGTGTCGCAAATGGTTCCCATTTGTAAGTTTTGTATGCTTTTTGATATATTAAGCCCACAGTTGTTCGCCACCTCTGCCAATGTCGACCTTAGTTTACCTCTAAACTTCCTGCTTAAACTGCAGGTATTTGGGGCCCAGTAAAAATTATCCTGGCAAAAACAGCAACCTCATATGTTTACTTTTAGTCGTAGGTCGTCCTTAACATTTTTTTTCAAAAATCATCTCCTGTGAAACTTAGTATAATTGGTGCTTAAGGGTCCTACACAAAAGTATGTTTTGATCCGTAAAAAAAACTTTGCTGCTGAACATAGAACACAAGAGAAAATCTATTGAAATTGCGTGTACTTCAGCAATTATCACAGGTGGCAAAACCTTGTGCATCGACCACAAGCCTTTCATTGTTTTTTAAAACATTGGATTTCTTTAAACGGATGTAAAGGGTTGAAGTTGTCTGACCACCCTTAATAGGGATTTTGACCATTCACAGTAAAATAAAACGTTTGATTCGTTCATCCGTACCAAAATAAGGTTACCTAAACCTACATTTTCCACATGAATGACTCAGGTTAAAGTTTTGGTTAAGGTCCGTATCTCAGCAACTACAAAGGACGATATTGGGTCAATAGACACATCATGGATAGTAATTAGCATACCAAAATAATGTCTGATAACGTCCTATAAACAAATGTTTAAGTTCTCACATGAAACAATCTGAACAGATTATTTGGGAAAATCTTAATACGTGTTTTGATCAAAAATCGTAAAAGGTCGTGAAATTTTCATCAAACACCTGCGAGTTGCATTTTGCAACCATACAGGGTACGGATGGAAAGAAAATTGTTTTTCAGTTGTATAAAAACGTCTGAAGTACAAGAAGTAAAGAAAAAAGACAAATAAATCGATTTTGAAGGGAGTGTGTAAAATATTGACAAGATGGCGGCTTTCCTCCCTTGTGGCTATTATAGAGTAGGGGGTCGATTTTTTTTCTAAGTCGATATAAATGACTAGAATTAAAGCCCCTGTGATAAAACAGTGAGCTCTCGCCTAAGGCTTCTGTCATTTTTTTCATTGTTCCGTTGTTTATGCGGGCTGTGTCGCGTATACATACTTATACATGAGCTTATTCCTCATCTCGTTTTCTTCTATTTGATCTAGTATATAAGAATAAGAATAAGAAGAATAAGAATAATTTTATTACCCAGTGACTGGGCCCATTTCTGGGCAAAGGTTATATGAAAACACTTTTTTCAATTTTCTTTTTTCTTTTCCGAATCCACAAATTTTACTTTATATCAATAAATTACAACATGAAGCGGTAACAACGTAGTTCTTTGAAGTTGTCGGGCAATACATGATAGTATTTGTCAGATGTCATCGTCCAATATATACGCATTTTGTTGGTATAACCACGCGCATGTGAACCTATATTTCTCAAATTTTCATCCGACTTAACTATTTCCCAGCAGAGAATTTTAAGTTCCCATTGGTCAATTTTACAGTAGGCGTGGCCATTGCGACCGAAAACTGCAAGAAAAATCTTTAACGGATTTTAGTTATTTGCAAAAAACTGTTCAAGACCCAATGTTCTATTGGTTGACGGATTAAATTCTTCCCCTGAATTTTGTTACAAAAAAAAAATAAATATCTCTATATAAACAAGTGTGGCCTCGACTGCCGGCACCATCGATAAAATCAACTACCTAAGTATCAACACAAAAAATGTCTGTATACTCGATATCAAATGCCTAGCTATTATACTTTTCAAGCAATTCATTGTCCAAACAAATATTACAAAAAAGTTTTCTGACTGAAAAAAAAAAAGACCTAAGTTCACAGGGTCACTGGAGCGTAAAAATTTGGTCATGGTCACATGGCATGGTGACAGTTGCGTAAACGGGGGTGTCACAGCCCTTTTGGTACGCGGTATTCCGTGCTTTTTAAAGGGTATTCGGTACGCCAAGGTGTGGTACGTGGTACGCGATGTTCCGAATTTTGAGGCTTTTGGTAGGCGTACGCCGTGATCTTTCGAGTATTCGGTATTCCAGTCTTTTTAACGGTATTCTGTCCTTTTTTAAACGGTATTCCGGGGGTGGGGGCTGTGGCACCCCCGTAAACCATAACTTCAACTGTCTGTATACCTAATATCGGATGCGAAGTTATTATACTTTTCTAGCAATTCATCGCCCACAGGTCTTACAAAAAAGTTTTAGGCCTGAAAAATACCTAAGTTCACAGAGTCACTAGAGCATGAAAATCATGATGGGGTCAGGGTCATACGGCATGGTGACAGTTGCATAAACCATAATCGGAACTGTCTGTATACTTAATATCAGATGCCTAGCTATAACACTTTTCCAGCAAATCATCGTCCACAAAAGTCTTACAAAAATGTTTTCGTACTGAAAAAAGAGCTAAGTTCCCAGATCTGGAGTGTGAAAATGGGGCCATGGTCACACGGCATGGTAACAGATGCGTAGACCATAACCTCAAATGTCTGTATACCCATTATCAGATGCCTAGCTATTACACCTTTTCAGCAAATCATCCTCCACAAAAGTCTTACAAAAATGTTTTCGGCCTGAAAAAAAAAACCAAAGTTCACAGAGTCACTGGAGCGTCGAAATGGGGTCCAGGTCACATGGTGTGGTGACAATTGCGTAGACCATAACCTGAACTGTCTGTATACCAAATATCAGATGCCTAGCTATTATACTTTTCAAGCAATGTATTGTCCACAAATATCTTACAAAAAAGTTTACGCCGCCCCCGCCGCCGCCGCCGGAAAGTAATTCCTATGCCTCGCCTTCCGCGACTATTTGTCGTAGGCGAGACAAAATCTATAGAAAAATCAAACGAAGTTTTGGTTTCAAAAGAAAAATCTGATCTTCGACAACATTTTGAGCAGGTAAATCTTGAAGTGTTGATAACTTTAACCGACATCATAATTTTGTTATCTGTAACGGTTTTCTAGCTATTTGCGTTTGCCTCCCTGGTGCTCTTTTTAATAAACGGTCGTGTTTTTTACCTATCAAAAATCCCAACATCAGTCCTAAGCATGATACCCTTTTGGGACGATCAAACCAAGTTTGATTACAATGGGTGCATTGGTTTCAGATGAGAAGATATTTGAATATTTTACACAGGCAAATTTGGCTCACATGAGTTTCACGTGAAATTCATGTGAATCTCATGTGAATTTGACATGAAAATAACGTGAGTTGCACATGAAACTGGTTCACATGAAGTTAATGTAAACTGTTCGCATGAAATTGATGTGGAGTGTTTTCACATGAGATTCACGTGAATTTCACGTAAAACTCACGTGAGATTCATGTGAATTTCACGTGAATGCTCATTCCACATGAAACTCACATGAACTTTGTCATGCGAGTTTCACGTATAAGCTCGATTCATGTGAAATTTTTCAATGTCAGCCAAATTTGCCTGTGTACAGATGGACGCCAAATGCTGGCAAAAACTATCTAGACCTTCAGCTAAAAAGCAAAACAAAAAACAGGACCAAGATGAGTTTTTGGCATGTCGTCAAGAGGCTGGTACTTGCTAGGAAAATGTGACAGAAATTTTGTTATCCATCAAATGAAGAATTCGCTTAACAAGATGTAAATGCGTTATGGTTATAAAATTGATTAACACCATACAGTTCTATAAGGGTGAAGGTATACCAAGTATATCAGGCTGTGACTATAAGACCAGACCCGGTCCGTCGTCTGTTGTCGTCCATGAGCAATTTCAGAAATCTTCTCTTAAACCACTTAATCAATTTAACTGAAACTTTGCATGCTGGCAACAAAAGATCCCCATTTTGAAAAAAAAATCTAGAAAAAAGATGGCCAGTTATTGAAAATAGAACATTCCTTAAAAACCTTAATTGGCTTCTAACTCAGATAAATAAATTATAAGGGATTTTATTATCTTAACAGTCAAAAGTTGAAGATACAAAAGTTGAAGATACAAAAGTCTCTACTGGGTCGAAGTTACCAGATGACCCCTTACAGGTGTATGGTCTTTTAAAGGTAAAACATAGGGCATGTAATGGGCCTTTAAATGATACCCCGCCACGATATAATATCAAAAGTTCAAGTTTGATTTTTCAAAGTGGTCGATCTCGAAAACTGTGTTTTGGATCATGCTGGAAATCAAACTTGACCTGTATTTTATTGTACTAAAAAGCTGTGCAAAATATCATTAAACTCCTTTGACGGACAGACAGACACCGAAAACAAGAGTTGACACTAAAGTATGTCTCGCCTGTCGACACCATCACAGAACTCATTGAAGGTCTAGCTGGGCCATCAGAAAAGTTAAGGTCAAGGTCATGTGACAGATGACAGAATTACATTTAACCATCACAAAAATGTCTGAAAGAAGCAGAGGTACCAATGGGGTATCCGAATGTCAAAAGTCCTAAAGGGCAGAGACAAAACCAGTAAACACCAACAAGAACAGGACAAAAACAGACAACATGTAAAACATGGAAACACAAAACAACTGAATATCAATCAACAACGCGAACTCCAGTCGAAACAAGAGTGAACTCAGGTGCTCCGGAAGAGTAAGCAGTTCCTGCTTGCTATAGCACACCCGTCGCGTTGCCAATAGTTCATTCAGCGTGTCAAATCCGGTAAAGGAATACAAATCAACACCCTATGACAAACCAACATCTGCACTCATCTGAGAGATCGAAATCCCATATTTGTCTATAAGTGCATGATGTCTTCCGTAAAATTTCTTGAGTGAAGACAGCAATCGGGGAGCAACATAACCCTGTGTGAGCAATTTTTCTGAAGTGTGTTCTAGATACCATAGTTATTGAGAAACAATGAAAAAGTCATTCAACCATGAAAATGGGGTGAAGGTCACATTACATGGTGATGTCAGTTGTGTATACCATAATCCCCAAATATCAGAATTATACTTTTAACTCATTTTCCACCCAAAAAATATCTACATTCAAGTCATTGAACCATGAAAATGGGGTCAGGTCACTCAACATGGTGTCAGTTGTGTAGTCTGAAACCTCAAATGTCTGTATACCAAATATCAAATGCCTCGCTATTATATTTTTAACTTAATTTATTTTCCACAAAAGTTTTAATTGTCCAAAAAATCATCTAAGTCCACAGAGTCACCGAACCATGAAAATGGGGTCAGGGTCAAATGGCATGGTGCCAGTTGCATAGACCATAACCCAATGTGTCTGTATACTAGATATCAGATGCCTAGCTATTATACTTTTCACTTAATTCATTTTCCCCAAAAGTCTTACAAAGGGTTTTTTGGCCCCAAAAAAACATCTAAGTTCACAGAGTCACTGAACCATGAAATTCATGTCATGGTCAAAAGGCACGGTGCCAGTTGCGTAGACCATAACCCCATCCGTCTGTATACAAATATCAGATGCCTAGATATTATTCTTTTCTTGTAATTCATTTTCCACAAGAGTCTTACAAAGTTTTTTTTTTGGTGCAAAAAAACATCTAAGTTCACAGAGTCGCTGAACCATGAAATTGGGGTCAGGGTCAAACGGCATCGTGCCAGTTGCGTAGACCATAACCCCAACTGTCTGTATACCAAATATCAGATGCCTAGATATTATACTTTTCTTGTAATTCATTTTCCACAAAAGTCTTACAAAAAAAGTTTACGCCGTTGCCGCCGCCGCCGGGAAAGTAATTTCAGCGACTAAAGTCGCAGGCGAGACAAAAACTGAGGGTATAAAATAAGGTTTGTCATGGTTTATAAAGGTCTTAGCGGTCTTTACTTTTAGAAGAAGCAATTATAGCTTAAAGACCAAGTGAGCGATTCAGGCTCCTAGGATCTTCTTGTTTGTATAAAGGTTTCTTAAGTTTAATAACGTAAAAATATTGGAAAAAAAACAGTTCTTCATCATACAGTAACAGGGAGGACAGGTTTCTTACTAATATAAAATAATGAGATGTGGAATAAGTGTACGCGACACAGCCCACAATCAAGCGGCAATTCAGAAAAAAACACAATGAACAACCGCTAGCAGCCTTCAACGAGGTCAGTAGACGCTGCTCGCGGTTATGCAATTGGCCCATGGTCTAAATAAAATACATATAATTCAAATCCAGTCCTGAAATAGTCCTAGATAAACCCCCATCTTAAACAAGGAACAGAAAACATAAAAAAAGACAAGTACAAACGAAAGCTTTGTCAAGGATTCCTGGCTTACGACAGGCACATATAATATGTGTTAAACTTGTTTTGGGGGCCCAACCTTCCCCCTATCAATATTCCTAGACAAAGCACAAATACTAAACATACAATAAAAATCAAATCGATCAGAGTCCAATTCCACTAGAGAGAACCTGAGACAAAAAACAACAAGAACAAACAAAAGGATGGTAAAGGAACTCTCTAAAGAACATAAAATAATGAGTTATGTAGATGTATCCTACCTCATAAAACAGTTACATGCAATTTATTCAAAACTCATTATTTTGTACACCTTTATACCATTACAATACTTATGTGTATCTATTTTAAAGAAGCAAAGGTGTACCAAAGGGGCAATCAGTATCACAAAACCGTCAGGACAAAGACAAAACCGGCAGACAAAAAATCATCACAACAAAACAAACCACATAACAACATAAAACACACACACACATAACAACAAAACCGCATTCAGCAACGCGAACTCAAGTCGAAACGAGAGTGAACTCAGGTGCTCCGGAAGGGTAAGCAGTTCCTGCTTGCTATAGCACACCCATCACGTTGCCAAAGATCGATTAAGTGTTGGTCAAATCCGGAAAGGATGACATTACAAAACTCTATGTCAAAAAATTCTTCAAAACTAAACAATTTATAGATTATAGATTGTTTGCATTCTGTTCATACCAGAACATGTCATAATAACACAATTCAAATAACATATAGTTCAGGTGTATTTGATGTACTAATATTCTTAAAATATGTAAGCTATAAGTGCATTTCTTCACTCCCTTAATATTCTTTTTCTGAAATAGACCAAATGCAAATCACATTTATAATGGTTAATGTGGACTTGAAAAATGTTCAATTCAACATGATAATGCAATGCTAAGACTTTTGATGTTTAAGAAGGGGATCTATCTGTGTGACTATTTCAGGACTGGATTTGAATTATGTGCATTTTATTTAGACCATGGGCCAACCGCAGAACCGCGAGCAGTGCCAAATGGCCTCGTTGAAGGCTGCTGGCGGTTCCCCAGTTTGGTATTTTTGGTTATACTGTTCTATGCTCTTCATATTCATACAGTGTTTGGCATTTTCAATATTTTTGGTAGAGCGCCTCTGATGAGTCTTGAATAGACGAAACGCGCGTCAGGCGTAGCAAAATTTATTGTCTGGAACTTTGTTGTCATTTGTATTTCGAACACACGTGAAGGTTAGCTCTGCTGGTGGAGTTTAAATTCCCCGAGGTTAGCCCGCTCCGGCACCAACACTTTTGAGTTGGAGAATACATCAAAGCTTTAAATTATCCGTCTAAATTTCAAAATTGTCTAAACCCTAAGGTTCTTCCTACCCCAGACATAGGTTGAATAACTTAGTAATAATTTGGTTCCCCAGTTTGGTATTTTTGGTTATACTGTTCTATGCTCTTCATATTCATACAGTGTTTGGCATTTTCAATATTTTTGGTAGAGCGCCTCTGATGAGTCTTGAATAGACGAAACGCGCGTCAGGCGTAGCAAAATTTATTGTCTGGAACTTTGTTGTCATTTGTATTTCGAACACACGTGAAGGTTAGCTCTGCTGGTGGAGTTTAAATTCCCCGAGGTTAACCCGCTCCGGCACCAACACTTTTGAGTTGGAGAATACATCAAAGCTTTAAATTATCCGTCTAAATTTCAAAATTGTCTAAACCCTAAGGTTCTTCCTACCCCAGACATAGGTTGAATAACTTAGTAATAATTTGGTTCCCCAGTTTGGTATTTTTGGTTATACTGTTCTATGCTCTTCATATTCATACAGTGTTTGGCATTTTCAATATTTTTGGTATAGCGCCTCTGATGAGTGTTGAATAGACGAAACGCGCGTCAGGCGTAGCAAAATTTATTGTCTGGAACTTTGTTGTCATTTGTATTTGTCCATTGTGGTTTTTCTAAATTGCCGCTTAATTGTGGGCTGTGTCGCGTACACTTATTTCACATCTCATTATTTTCTATTAATGGCAAACTAGTTGAAGCAGCCAGCTGTCATACTGCATATCCCTGCATTATTCTTGTGTTTTATTGTCTAAGGGCAAATGACAAAGTCCTGAAAATGCAATAAGTAGGAAATAATGAGATGTTTAATAAGTGTACGCGACGCAGCCCAAAATCAAGCGGCAAATCAGACAACCGCCAGCAGCCTTCAACAAGGCCAGTAGGTGTTTCTCGCGGTTCTGCAATTGGCCCATGGTCTAAATAAAATGCATATAATTCAAATTGCTATGAGACTTGTTGCTAGTTAACTTGCAAATTGTTTTGTAAGGAATAAGAATATATATGGTTGAGGGAAAATGAAAAGTTTCTGCGAAAACTCATATTTTCCAATAAAAAAAAATAAGGATACAAATAGACTTTTAATAAGGAAAAACAATATATGGTTTAGGTATGGGTGTCTAAACTAATTTAAAGATACTATACATTTGTCTGACAAACAAAAAATATATCCTTCAGCTACCCAGGGACATTATCAAAATTCCACAACCTTCGGCATAATCAACATCCATAGTGCAATAACTAAGCCAAGTTTCAGTTCCGTATTCCAAATAACCTGGGAGGAGTTGCGTGACGAAGAATAATGTGCCCTTAGGCTACCTATGCAGCCAAGCCCCTAGGGTCATTATCATAATTCCGAAACCTTCGGCAGAGTCAACATCCATAGTGCAACTTCTGACCCAAGTTTCAGTTCTTTATTCCAAATAACCTAAGAGAAGTTGCGTGACAAAGGAATAATGTGCCTTTAGTCTACATATGTAGCCCAGTACCTACGGGCATTATCATATTTCCGAAACCTTCGGCACAAGCTACATTCAATAGTGCAATTACTTAGCCAAGTTTCAATTCAGTACTGGCATTCCAAATAACCTACGTGGAATTGCGTGACAAAGGAATAATGTGCCCTAAGGCTACCTTTGTAAACCAGCTCAAAGGGGCAGTATCTAACTTTCCGAAACCATTGGCACAATCCCCACCCACATTGCAATCAATAACCCATTTCCTCTTTAACTCCCAGTGGAGATTAGGGATGTTAATGTCATACGTACATAACATCCCAGCACGGAGATTAACCTATTCATTTTGTATGTAAATACCCAAATGAGGGAAACGGTTAAGAACTAACGACAGATAAGGAAACTAGATAACCTAGTAATATGTCTCACATGTCAATCTGACACAGAATATCAGCGAGAGACCAATTTCTGGACATAGAACAAGTGTAGTCACTAAAAGTACAACTCGCTTGTTATTTAAAACACCAATGTCAAACTCATTAAAAGTCAATTAGCTCACCTCGCTATGCAGTATTGTTGGTAAGTGAGAACGGACGTGAACATGGCAAAATTTTCAGTGGTCGCCCATGCGGAAAATATAGGTCACATCCAGCATCGGAAGCAAGCATTGTACTTAGCATCACTAGGTGCACCTACCATACCAATATGGTTGATGTGGCACTTGTAAGTTAAGCGGGAATGCAATTTTACCATTCTTCTGTAAGTGGTCATCCATACGGAAAATAAAGGTAGCAACCAGCATCTGAATCATGCATTGAGCTTAGTATCCAATTGTGACGATTTTTGGTTATACATATTTAATTTGCATATTTACATTCCCGATTTCTATATGTTACCTAAAAAAAAACAGAGATGAACACTTCAGACGCACGTTGCTATACAGTTGTTTACAATAGATACCAATTATGGAGATACGATACGATCATTTATACCTCAAGAAAATACATCCCATTTGTTGTTTCAGTAATTAAAATTTATTGCAACATTTAGAAAATATAACTTAATCGGTTTAATGGGTATTTAAGAGATATAGTCTGCTTTGTATTGCCGCTACGATGTTTACTCGGAAGATATTGCTATTAGGTTGAAGTCAATGAAGAAGTCCGATTCTGCTGTTCGAGGTTGTTACTGGTTTACGGTCAGTGGACCAGTTCACATAGTATATAAGGGCGCGAAAATCGGCTATCGCTGTCATTCTTGATCCAGACTCCGTGGAGTGAAGATCGCTAGGTTAGTTTAATAGATAGTTTAGAAGATACGGAAACGGTTTCAAACCTTTTATTATTAAAGTAGTTTATGCATCATTGTAGTTTGATGCCCGTATAGTGGATATATAGGTTTAACGCATCATAGAGGTTTGATGCTTGGAGTTTTGAGACTTTGGTTTTATGCATCATTGTGGTTTGATGCTTGAGGTTTAGTGATATATGGTTTTATGCACCTTAGAGGTTTGGTGCTTGTTGTTTAAAGGGTTTGAGCCGTAGGTTTCATGATTATAGGTTTAATGCGTGCCTAGTTTGAATTTGTTTGATCATTTTAAGCGTGCATATCCAGTCAAGTCCATTTTATGCATGCATGACAGCCGAATCGGATAACGGCATTATACTTTAAGATTTATTTAAATAGTTTGATCCTGGATAATATTTAGTTTAGATCTTTTATTCAAATTACTTTTCCCGTTAAGAATCCAAGTTTCCGAAAGTTTTAGAGAATAGATATTTTGTGTTAACAATATTAAAGTTATAAGAACCGCTCGGCCGATACACGTTACAAAATTTGGTGGCAGCGGGGCGGGATTTGTCTTTGGATATAAGTCTTAAAATGTTTGTGTAAATTTGTTGAAAATTTGATTTAGAATTTGGATTGTTTTTGTTTTTCCTTTCGTCAAATGTCATGGTTTTGATGTGGATCGGTGTCTGGACCAGGAATGACCAGTGTCCTTCGGATGAGACGTTAAACCGATGTCCCGTGTTTTGGAAAATGTCACAGCCACTGCACGTTAAAGATGCTTAGTTTTTAAGTGGTCCGTATGTGACCAGCTGTCAGGCTAAATTTTTCATACCGGTTTTTGGCTATTTCAATTTTCCTGTGGCAATCTAAACCCGTTCAAAATTTATTTGAACACTTACCTTATACCTGTTTTAGTTGATTTGTTTTTGAGAGAAAATTTTTGACCAAATAGAATTTGTAAATTGTTAGCAGATTGACGCTGGCTGGTAAGGGGACTTGTGCAAACTAGGGATAGAGTTTGGCACGGTTGAGACCTTTGGATAAAGGTCAGGAGAGAAGGTATCCTATGTGTAGGTGTAATTCCGGTTATATAGTTCCTTCTAGATATAAACTTACAATTTTGCAAGTTCAAAGATCGATAACCTCTACAAAATTGGGTTTATGACGAGTTTGAACCTAGGTGGTTACTACGTTGGGAGTAGATGTTGTCAGCAAACCGTGTTAACGTGGACGGTTTTGATTGAATTTGGTCAAATATTTTGTAAGGTTCATGCGGGACGCCTGTTTCGGAGGTGTGGGTAATGTGACGATTTTTGGTTATACATATTTAATTTGCATATTTACATTCCCGATTTCTATATGTTACCTAAAAAAAAACAGAGATGAACACTTCAGACGCACGTTGCTATACAGTTGTTTACAATAGATACCAATTATGGAGATACGATACGATCATTTATACCTCAAGAAAATACATCCCATTTGTTGTTTCAGTAATTAAAATTTATTGCAACATTTAGAAAATATAACTTAATCGGTTTAATGGGTATTTAAGAGATATAGTCTGCTTTGTATTGCCGCTACGATGTTTACTCGGAAAATATTGCTATTAGGTTGAAGTCAATGAAGAAGTCCGATTCTGCTGTTCGAGGTTGTTACTGGTTTACGGTCAGTGGACCAGTTCACATAGTATATAAGGGCGCGAAAATCGGCTATCACTGTCATTCTTGATCCAGACTCCGTGGAGTGAAGATCGCTAGGTTAGTTTAATAGATAGTTTAGAAGATACGGAAACGGTTTCAAACCTTTTATTATTAAAGTAGTTTATGCATCATTGTAGTTTGATGCCCGTATAGTGGATATATAGGTTTAACGCATCACAGAGGTTTGATGCTTGGAGTTTTGAGACTTTGGTTTTATGCATCATTGTGGTTTGATGCTTGAGGTTTAGTGATATATGGTTTTATGCACCTTAGAGGTTTGGTGCTTGTTGTTTAAAGGGTTTGAGCCGTAGGTTTCATGATTATAGGTTTAATGCGTGCCTAGTTTGAATTTGTTTGATCATTTTAAGCGTGCATATCCAGTCAAGTCCATTTTATGCATGCATGACAGCCGAATCGGATAACGGCATTATACTTTAAGATTTATTTAAATAGTTTGATCCTGGATAATATTTAGTTTAGATCTTTTATTCAAATTACTTTTCCCGTTAAGAATCCAAGTTTCCGAAAGTTTTAGAGAATAGATATTTTGTGTTAACAATATTAAAGTTATAAGAACCGCTCGGCCGATACACGTTACACAATATTGGTTGGTGTGGGACTTGTAAGTCAAAGTTGCGTGTACATTTTCTCTCAAAAATCTTGATAAATCGCGATTTTCGCATAGCCAAGATCGACAGGGAAACTAAATATACTCAAAAAATCAAAATCTTTTTTTCCAGATAATTTTTAGGGTTGACAGTAACATTGTTTGATCATATACTAGACATTCATGGTCATTTAAAAAAAAAATAAATTATTGTATTTGAAACAACCTTACATTGGAAACAACAACGAACTAGCATTATTTAAAACAAATGCTGTTGTATCTGTATCATCACTGAGTGAGTTTTCTATTCAAATAACATGCATGACTTTGTCATTGGAATCTTTATCAAAGCTGACGTATTATGCATGTCGAATTATTGTTTCTACGTTCTTTTTTTTGACAATTTCGTTCGATTTGAATAAATTGCATCTAGTTTTTTTTCTAATGAGGATGAACGGTAAGAATCACAGACAGTAAGTAGCAGCTGTTTTCAGTAGAACTTATAAATGGTGCTGTGTCATGGACTCATAATTTCATTCCCTGTTCCTATGAATTCCTACGTGACTTTAATCATTACAATACTTATGTGTATCTGTTTTAATTCTTCCAAACTAAACAAAAATTCAAAACATTGTAGGTTGTCCATAAATATATTATTTACATTCTGTTCATGTCAGCCTGATAAATACTCTAATAGATAAGTAAACCAAAATATACAGGTCGAGTGTACTTTGTGTACTACTATTAATATTTGATCAGATGATAAGAGAGTCATGGAACGCAGCACAAGTAGACGGACAACAAGAGGTTCACAGGAAATGGGACAATAACATGTTCTCTTGATTGCTTTATCCTTCTCTAAGTTTTTTTTCCATGACTTTCAGTTAAATGAAGGAAAAACCTACAAGTTCAAAGATACAGATCTTGTATAATAAATCTCCAGCTCAAAGTCGATATATATATTAAGGTGCTAAATATGGGGTTTGAAAATGTCATTAACTTGCCACATAGTAAAATAAATTCAAAAAAAGAAATATTAGTGCACCTTAATTTAAGACTTGTATAAACAGAAAACTATATTAAGGGTTTATCCCAAAATATATATACGGGGGTTGAATGTTTTTTTTTTTTTTTGCAATCAATTATATTGCAATAGAATATTCAAATGAAATGCCATAATTACCGATCTGACATACAAAGTGCATTCCAACGCCCCCATAATATCTTTTTTTACTAAAATACAGATAGATCTAATTCAAATTGCAGTTATAATGACCTTCTAAACATTATAATGTTATGCATGTAAAGCCAAACTTATATATGTGAAATTAACCATATAAGTTTAACGTACAGGAGTGAAGTGGTGCAGAAAAGTCAAGATAGCACTTAACTAAATATAACTGACACACAAAATAGAATTGAAAGTTTATGCCAGAATACATGCATATATACAGAAGACCAAAAGAAAGGATACACATTTGAATGCTTTCTAAAACCAGAGGCTCCAGGAGCCTGAATCGCTCACCTGGCTTCAATGACTTATTTAAATTGCAGTTATAATAATTTTTTAAACATTTATAATGTTATGCATGTAAAACTAGACATATATATGTTTAATTAACCGTAAAAGTTTAAACCTACATTGCCTGTTAATAACCAAATACTGTATACATTGAGTGAAGTGGTGCAGAAAAGTCAAGATAGCACTAACTAAATATAACTGACACACACAATAGAATTGAAAGTTTGGGCCAGAAAACATGCATAAATATGTTTTTATTATAATGTTAATAAGGCTCACAAGTTTAAATACAATCCATTGGCAATGAAAAAAAGATGACTTCAAAATTTATTACGCAAAGAATATGAATTGAATATTTTGGTTAAATTTTTGAATTTAGTGGGTTTTTTTGGGCAGCAATATTGATAACTTGGTACTAACTTTAAAACTTCCATAAGCTTTTTTTACTAATTGTCAGCGATCAAGCATGTTGGTTTTGAGTGATGACACTCCACCAAATCATTATTGTTTGAAATATTGTGTCGGATCTAAACTCGATATGTGTGATTTTTTTACATCAGTCGATTGATGATTCTCAGCTAGCTGTCAGTAACAGCGAGTGTGCTAAAGAGAGTTCCCATGCAGTCCTTTCGTTTGTTCTTGTTGTCTTTTGTCTAAGGTTCTCTCTGGTGGAATTGAACTTCGATCGATTTGATTAGTTTATGAGCTTTGGCTAGGAATATGAATAGGGGAAGGTTGGGCCCAAAAACTAGTTTAACCCCGCAACATATTATATGTGCCTGTCCTAAGTCAGGAATCTTTAACAACGCTTTCGTTTGTACTTGTCTTTTTGATGTTTTCTGTTCCTTGTTTAAGAAGGGGGTCTATCTGTGACAAATTCAGGACTGGTTTTGAATTATATGCATTTCATTTAGACCACGGGCCAATTGCAGAACCCCGGGCAGCGCCTACTGGCCTCGTTGAAGGCTGCTGGCGGTTGTCCAATGTGGTTTTTCTGAATTGCCGCTTGATTGTGGGCTTTGTCGCGAACACCTATTCCACATCTCATTATTTTCTAATTAATGTAACAATATTTAACATTGCCAACAGTCCGCCATGCATGACATGGAACTATTGGAAAGCTCTTTAAAGCTGAGCATTTAAGCAAGCAAATGTGTGGCACAATCTTCTAAGGTACACAATCTTTCACCTTCAATCCACTATTTTTGGCATTTAAGGGGCAGTAACTCCTATAATGGTCATCTGACAATTTCAACCTGATGGAAAATTTTGTAGATCCCAATTAGCTGAACATTTTTAAAGCAAACAAAACATCTTCTCTATCTACTATCGTTCACGATCTATAAGGCAATAACCACTATTTTTGGCTTTCAATGAGTCATAAACCCCACAAGGGATCAGCTGACAATTTCGACCCAATGGAAAAGTTTGTAGAGATCAATTAGCTGAACATTTAAGCAAGCAAAACATGTTCCCTATCTTCTATCGTTCAAAATCTGCAAAGCTTTAAACCACTATTTTGGCATTAAAGGGGCCATAACCCCTATAAGGCTAATAAGATTATTAGTGCAAAGTAAGAAAATAAAAAGCTACGCCGAGCGCAGCATATGACCGCAACATGTTGCAACCTGTACGTTTGCGGCCAAATATGGATTGTCAAATGCCTTGGACACATGCAGCCAATGGAGGACTCACAAAATTTTTGACAAATGCATTCTTTGGTGGACTTTGAATGCATATTTAAGTTTTTTTTATACATGTATTCCAACTTTCAAGGAAAACTCATAAGGCACTTTTGGCCCCTTTGATCCATAAAATGGTAGGAAAAATTGCAAATCTGATTGAAAAATGCATGCATGAATTTTTACAAGGATTCCAATAAAAAAAACGATTTTGAAAATCGGACCACAAATAATAAAGGTAATTTTTTTAGGTGTGACCCCTTTTAGACTCCTCGTAAAAAATCAATAAAAAAGCAATAACTCCTACATGGATGGTTAGATCTTCTTTAAATTTTCAGGACAGGTAGATTTTGAGGTAATGAACACTTTTCCATCCATAAGAATTTTGATATCTGTCATCATTTTTAAGTTTATTGCAAATAACTACAATTTACGCGCCATATTCTATTTTTAGCAACAGCAACCATGATTTTCAACAAGGCACTGGGTACGTTCATTACTCTTTTATATTGACCGGGTTGGTCACGGGTCAATTATTTCGGACTTCTTCATTTAAATCCTATCTAAAAGACCGAAAAAATTAAGCTCCACCCAACCTTGTGAATAAAATTTAGTAATACACGGTTGTGTTAACCTAAGAAAACGTTAGGTTTACGCGTGTAAAAATAACGAAAACTTAGGTTTACACGGAAAAGTGTTTCTACCACATATGCTATTGAACAGCTATACCAAGTTTGATTGCAATTGAATCTATGGTGTCAGAGGAGTTAACAATTTTAATATAATGAGGAAAAGTTGTAAAAATGGTCAATTTTGACAGCTCCTAAAAAAAAACAGTCCTACAAATTAGACAGTGTTATATATTTTGTAGATCTTGATGTACAGAACAATATGCAATTTAATTTTCTCAAATATCTTTTATAGTTTTCAAGATATTGAGCTTAATAAGTGCAAAAATTGGAAACAAAAATCAAGAAAAAGGGCAAAAACTCCTACATGGATTATTGAAATTTCTTCAAAATTTCAGGGCAGGTAGATCTTGAGGTGCTGATCACTTTTACCCAATGCCAGAAGTTTGATATCTGAGTTTATTTGCAAAAAACTGCAATTTACCCCTATGTTCTATTTCTAGCCATGTCGTTTTACGAATCAATATCCAAACGATATTTTTGAAGCACCCATGCAAATAAAGAACTGTACCAAGTTTGGTTGCAATTGTACTTATTGTGTCAGAGGAGTTGAACATTTAAAAAAGTTAACAAACGACGGACAGACAGACGACGGCCGACGGACAGACGTCAAATGATGGCAATAGCTCCCATATGGCAAGCCGTTTTTACATTTATCCTTCTTTATAGATATCTCATTAACTTTATAAGATATATCATATACTTTATAAGATATCTAATAAACTTTATAAGATATCTCATAAACTTTATAGGAAATCTTATAAACTTTATGAGATATCTTATAAAAAATAATTTATAAGATATCTTATATATTTTATAAGATATCTTATAACATTTATGAGATATCTTATAAATTTTATAAGATCTTTAAAAGAAAATGAGATCTTCTTAAAACAATGTTTATAAGATATCTGATAGAGTTTATAAGATATCTCATAATGTTTATAAGATATCTTATAAATTATTTTTTATAAGATTTCTTATAAAGTTTATCAGATATCTTATAAAGTTTATGAGATATCTTATACAGTATATGAGATATCTTATAAATTTTATGAAACATCTGTAAAGAGGCCTTATAAAAATATAAGATATCTTATAAAGTTTATAAGATATCTCCTATACTTTGTAAGATATCTTATTAAATATATAAGATATCTCATATAAATGGGAGTTTATAAGATATCTTATAAAACATATGAGATATCTTATAAAATATAGAAGATATCTTATAAAGTTTATGAGATATCTTATAAATATAGAAGATATCTTATAAAGTTTATGAGATATCTTATACAGTATATGAGATATCTTATAAATTTTATGAAACATCTGTAAAGAGGCCTTATAAAAATATAAGATATCTTATAAAGTTTATAAGATATCTTATAAAGTTTATAAGATATCTCCTATACTTTGTAAGATATCTTATTAAATATATAAGATATCTCATATAAATGGGAGTTTATAAGATATCTTATAAAACATATGAGATATCTTATAAAATATAGAAGATATCTTATAAAACATATAAGATATCTTATAAAGTTTATTAGATATCTTATAAAGATTATGAGATATCTTATAAAAAATAATTTATAAGATATCTTATAAAAGATATAAGATATCTTATAAAGTTTATAAAATATCTCGTAAACTTTATGAGATATCTTATAAAAACTAACTTATAAGATATCTCATAAAATATATAAGATATCTATTAGACTTTATGAGATATCTTATAAACTTTATAAGATATCTTATCTGTTTTATAAGATATCTTATAAATTATTTTATATAGGATATCTCATAATCTTGATAAGATATCTTATAAACTTTATGAGATATCTTATATGTTTTATAAGATATCTTATTTGTTTTATAAGATATCTTATATATTTTAAAAGATATCTCATATGTTTTATAAGATATCTTATAAACTCCCATTTATATGAGATATCTTATATTTAATAAGATATCTTATAAAGTATACGAGATATCTTATAGATTTTATGAGATCTCTTTAAAGAGGAATAAATATAAATATGGCGTGCCATACTCCCATGACCCTCTGGATCAGATGAGCTAATAAGGTGCAAATCTATCTTATATACAGTTCTATGATCAAACAGACAGGGAATCAATCAGATGAACAGTTTTGCAATGCTAACTTTTTTCTTGCACTGACTGTTCTCAAAATAGTGAAAAAAACTGAAAATCTTAACAACTAAGTTTCTTGAGGACAGAGGCCAAAAGCTCACATGACCCTTTGGTTCTTGAAACAAAAAAAACAACAATCTCCCTTGCATGATATATGGGAGCAATGAAAATACTTCATGCACCTCTCCAGTACTTATGATGTACTTCCTTCATCTAAATTTTCCTAAGGAGAATTTGCACTTACAAGATTTTAAGACAGAAGGAAAGACAGACAAAGTGATTCATTTATACCCAAAACCTTATTAGCAAGAGAACAATAACAGAAGTACTCCAGAAACTGGAACAGACAGAGTGATTCATATATACCCCAAACCTTGTCAACAAGAGTACAATAACAGAAGTACTCAGGAAACAGGAACAGACAGAGTGATTCATATACCCCAAACCTTGTTAGCAAGAGTACAATAACAGAAGTACTCAGGAAACAGGAACAGACAGAGTGATTTATATATACCACAAACCTTGTTAGCAAGAGTACAATAACAAAAGTACTCAGGAAACAGGAACACAGTGATTCATATATATCCCAAACCTTGTTAGCAAGAGTACAATAACAGAAGTAATCAGGAAACAGGAACAGACAGAGTGATTTATATATACCACAAACCTTGTTAGCAAGAGTACAATAACAAAAGTACTCAGGAAACAGGAACACAGTGATTCATATATATCCCAAACCTTGTTAGCAAGAGTACAATAACAGAAGTACTCCAGAAACTGGAACAGACAGAGTGATTCATATATACCCCAAACCTTGTTAACAAGAGTACAATAACAGAAGTACTCAGGAAACAGGAACAGACAGAGTGATTCATATACCCCAAACCTTGTTAGCAAGAGTACAATAACAGAAGTACTCAGGAAACAGGAACAGACAGAGTGATTTATATATACCACAAACCTTGTTAGCAAGAGTACAATAACAAAAGTACTCAGGAAACAGGAACACAGTGATTCATATATATCCCAAACCTTGTTAGCAAGAGTACAATAACAGAAGTACTCAGAAAACAGGAACAGGCAGAGTGATTCATATATACCTCAAACCTTGTTAGCAAGAGTACAATAACAGAAGTACTCAGGAAACAGGTACAGACAGAGTGATTTATATATACCCCAAATCTTGTTAGCAAGAGTACAATAACAGAAATACTCAGGAAACAGGAACAGACAGGGTGATTCATATATACACCAAACCTTGTTAGCAAGAGTACAATAACAGAAGTACTCAGGAAACAGAGTGATTCATATATACCCCAAACCTTGTTAGCAAGAGTACAATAACAGAAGTACTCAGGAAACAGGAACAGACAGAGTGATTCATATATATACCCAAAACCCATCTTCGCTAGCCAAGGGTTACGATCCGCTACCTCTCATCTTCACCCTTGGCAGATCTAGAAGGATTTTTGTTGTCATTCATTCTCTCATCTGATTGGATGCAGTGAAAGTTGGCTGCATCCAATCAAATTGCTCCATTACCATTTTTGAACAATTTGTTAACAAACATGTGGGTTTACAAAGGTGATAAATAATTATTATTTTTGCAAAAAATATTAGCAGTTTTGATCAAATCTTATCAAAATTACCTTTATTTTATCTTTAGATAAATGTTTGTCGTTAAGGCCACACAGAATTAATTTCTTGTTCTTTGGATTTTGACTTTTAAAAAAAGGAGCGAGCGAGCGAAATTATTTTTATTAATTTTTTTTCTGAAAATCTGATTTTTAGGAGCGACTGATTTTTTTTTAGGCGAGCGACTTGTTTTTAAATTTTTGAAAAGTTTTTTTTCTGGTTTTTAATGTAAAAGTGAGGCGAGCGAGCTATAATTTTTATTTTTGAAGAAAATAAGTGAAATATTAAAAAACTTCTATTTAAAGTATAACATATGCTTGTTCTCAGTGGTTTATGGCTTTTCCAATTGATTAATATAATATTTAAGCAGGAAATAGTTGTTTTTAAATGTTTTTTTTTTTTCTCTGAAGAGTTGCTGTCTTGGCTTACTACATTGTATCAATAGCCACAAGCAGACCAAGAGAAGGTCAATTACACCAAACAATTATGACCATGTCCCAAAATCTTGCTGGCAAGGCATAATTTTAAGATAAAATATTAAAAAGAAAAACAACTTCCTATCTTTATTCACAAAAAAAAACATAAAACAACAATAACAATTTGTAAATATTTATTAAAAAATATTACAAAACAATCCTTGGTCAATGGTGAATTAGATGTTCATAGATGGTGTCATTAATATCTAATTATTGTCCTTACACATAAGTTAGGGATTTTCCTTAATGTTTTCAATTTGAACCACAGGCACTTGTTTCTATCAATAATGGGGGTAGAGTATGTATAAAAGAAGGAGCTCCTTCTTTTATACATACTCTACCCCCATTATTGATAGAAACAAGTGCCTGTGATTTGAACCATGTTGTTTTTACATGTATAACTGAGGTCATCCGAGGAAAATACCACAGGAACTTAAATCTATCAATAAAAGGGGTCGACTATACATCGTATATGGCATTCTTTAAATGTTATGAATGTTTTTAAATAAATCAATGTAAGAGTCTTCCATTTGACATGCAATTGCCGTATTTTGTAACAATACTTTTACTTGGTGGCAACAGATTTCATTGTTTTCATCGGAGTGTTTTGTTTGAGGGGAATGAAACGTAGTTTCAACCGTCTTTTATCCTGAATGTATCTCCAATATTGGAGCACTAAACTTAACTAACATTAACAAGCTATTAGACAATTTATAAGAGTACATGGTTGAAAATCGGCAATTTTTTGGTTGTTTACTTTTGCAAAAGACAAATATTTTTCAAACGCGGAGATAAAAAAACATTTTTAACACAACTTCCGGCTCCGGACGCGGGTGGGTTTCCGGTAAATGCGGGCGGAAGAAATTTATATTTTTTTCTTAAGGAAACAATTTCACATGCGGGCGGTCCGACGAACAAGTAATTAATTCGGCGTGGCCTAATGGAATAAAATATCTCCTATTTTTGCAACTATCTGGATGAAAATAATTTTTTAAACTTGGAATAGATATTGCTTCAAGGGAGATAATCAAAATGTTGAGATTACAAAAACCTTCTAGATCTGCCAAGGGTGAAGATGAGAGATAGCGGATCGTAACCCTTGGCTAGCGAAGATGCCCCAAACCTTGTTAGCAAGAGTACAATAACAGAAGTACTCAGGAAACAGGAACAAACAGAGTTATTCATATATACCTCAAACCTTGTTAGCAAGAGTACAATAATAAAAGTACTCAGGAAACAGAAACAGACAGAGTGATTCATATATATCCCAAACCTTGTTAGCAAGAGTACAATAACAGAAGTACTGAGGAAACAGAATCAGACAGAGTGATTCATATATACCCCAAACCTTGTTAGCAAGAGTACTATAACAGAAGTACTCAGGAAACAGGAACAGACAGAGTGATTCATATACCCCAAACCTTGTTGGCAAGAGTACAATAACAGAAGTACTCAGGAAACAGGAACAGACAGAGTGATTCATATACCCCAAACTTTGTTAGCAAGAGTACAATAACAGAAGTACTCAGGAAACAGGAACAGACAGAGTGATTCATATACCCCAAACCTTGTTAACAAGAGTACAATAACAGAAGTACGCAGGAAACAGGAACAGACAGAGTGATTCATACATATCCCAAACCTTGTTAGCAAGAGTACAATAACAGAAGTACTGAGGAAACAGAATCAGACAGAGTGATTCATATATACCCCAAACCTTGTTAGCAAGAGTACAATAACAGAAGTACTCAGGAAACAGGAACAGACAGAGTGATTCATATACCCCAAACCTTGTTGGCAAGAGTACAATAACAGAAGTACTCAGGAAACAGGAACAGACAGAGTGATTCATATATACCCCAAACCTTGTTAGCAAGAGAACAATAACAGAAGTACTCAGGAAACATGAACAGACAGAGTGATTCATATATACCACAAACCTTGTTAACAAGAGTACAATAACAGAAGTACTCAGGAAACAGGAACAGACAGAGTGATTCATATACCCCAAACTTTGTTAGCAAGAGTACAATAACAGAAGTACTCAGGAAACAGGAACAGACAGAGTGATTCATATACCCCAAACCTTGTTGGCAAGAGTACAATAACAGAAGTACTCAGGAACAGACAGAGTGATTCATATATGACCCAAACCTTGTTAGCAAGAGTACCATTACAAAAGTACTCAGGAAACAGGAACAGACAGATTGATTCATATTTATGGCATGCTGTAACCACTTTTATGAGAAAATACTTAATCCTAGTTTAACTGATCTGTATCTAGGATTAAGTGACATAAACTAAGATTAACCCAGCTAAATGTTAGTAACAGAAAATCCTTGATTTTCTTAATTTAAATAAGATTATCTTGTAACTATCATTAAGTTCAGAAAATCTCACTTTAACTGAATTATAATTACGTTTTTTTCTTGAAAACTTTCAAATATTCTTAGTATTTCTCACTTTAATATCTCTACGTCCTGTTAATTTCTTGTTGTCATTTCATCTCAGGTTCTCTCTTGGTGAATTGAACTTCTATGGATTTGATTTTTACTGTGTGTTAGTTTGTGCTTTGTTATTGATTATCAATAAGGGGAAGGTTGGCGCCAAAAAACTAGTTTAACCCCACCAAATTTTAAATGTGCCTGTCCTAAGCCAGGAATCTTTATCAAAGCTTAAGTTTATATTTCATACACTTATTCCACATCTCATTATCTTCTATTAATGATAGATACTTTAGTTAATCCTAAATAAAGTTCCTTATACTGAGATTAAGTAAGATCAGTGGTATGTATTGAGTGTTTTTATTGGCCAATAGATATAACCAATATTTTCTGGGTAAAATTTTGATTGGCCCAGAACACAACCCAACTTTTATGGGGACTTAAACCTAGCTAAATGTGAATTACAGAAAAACCTACATTTTCTTAACTATAACTTCAATTTTCTCATAACTCACATTAAGCTGAGAAAACCTTGATTAACTGAAAAATACGATAAAATCTTAGTTTAAGCAGTATCTTTTTAGAACTAGAAAATGTGTCTATGAGCCACAGGATGGCCCTCCCGTTCTTGAAATATCATTGACCCTCAATGTGTATTACTTGGGATACGTGAAATATTATTGACCCCTAAAATGTAGTATTCAAGATATGGACCTTAACCAAGAACTTAAGCAAAGTCATTCATGCATAAATTATAGGTCACAGTCACCTCATTTCTAGTGGATGGTGTCACCTTACCCAAGACACATCTAGTGGTGAAATAACATTGAACATCAACATGTAGTATCTGAGATATGGACCTTAACCAAGAACTTAACTGAAGTCGTTCATGCATAAAATATAGGTCACAGTGACCTAATTTCTATTGGGTGGTGTCACCTTACCTAAGACACATCTAGTAGTGAAATATCATTGACCCCAAAGATCTAGTATCCAAGTTATGGACCTTAACCAAGAACTTAACCGAAGTCGTTCATGCATTAAATATAGGTCACAGTGACCTAATTTCTAGTGGGTGGTGTAGCCCTACCCAAGACCCATCTGGTGGTGAAATATCATTGACCCCCAACATCTAGTATCCAAGTAATGGACCTTAACCAAGAACTAAACCAAAGTCATTCATGCGTAAAATATAGGTCACAGTGACCTAATTTCTATTGGGTGGAGTCACCTTACCTAAGACACATCTAGTAGTGAAATATCATTGACCCCCAACATCTAGTATCCAAGTTATAGACCTTAATCAAGAACTAAACAAAAGTCATTCATGCATAAAATATAGGTCACAGTGACCTAATTTCTAGTGGGTGGTGTAGCCCTACCCAAGAACAATCTGGTGGTGAAATATCATTGACTGCCGACATCTAGTATCCCAGTAATGGACCTTAACCAAGAACTCAACCAAAGTGTTACGGACGGACGTACGGACGGATGGACGGACGGACAAGGGTAAAACTATATGTCCGATCCACATACGTGGTCGGGCCATAATAAAAAGCTTCGCCGAGCGCAGCATGATACGACCGCAACTCTGTACGTTTTAGGCCTAATATGGATAGTCTATTGTTTTGGACACATGAAGCCCATGGTGGACTGACAAAGGTTTTTGACACATGCTTCTCTGATGGACTTTCCACCCAGGGGGTAAAATATAAATTTTGAATGTTGTATTCTACTCTTCAAAAGAAGAATGTTTGGGGAAAAAATTAAAAATCGAACCAGAATTTTCTTAAAATTATGATTACAGCCCCAAAAATTTATTCTTAAATTTAGAATCGCTACCTGACAAGAATAAATTTGCAAAAAAAATTTTCAAAATCGGACCACAAATAAAAAAGCCCCATTTGGCCCCTAATTACGTAATAGGGGGAAAAAGGGGGGGTCACAAAAATTAATTCTTAATTTTGTATTCGCTATTTGACAAGAACAAACATGCAAAAAAAAATTTCAAAATCGGACCAGAAATAAAAAAGTTACAATTTTGGCCCCTTTTGGTCCCTAATAACGTAACAGTAAAAAAAGGGGACACAAAAATATATTTGCTACTTGACAAGAATAAACTTGCAAAAAAAATTATCAAAATCGGACAAGAATTAACAAAAGTTTCGCTTTCGGCCCCTTTTAGCCCCTTATTACATAACAGGTGAAAAAGGGTTGGGGGTTGCAAAAATAAATTCTCAAATTTGGATTCGCTACTTGACAAAAATAAACTAGCAAAAAAATTTCCAAAATCTGACAACAAATAAAAAAGTTTCGATTTTGGCCCCATTTGGCCCCTAATTACGTAATAGGGGAAAAAAGGGGGGGTCGCAAAAATTAATTCTTAATTTTGTATCCGCTATTTGACAAAAACAAACATGCAAAAAAAATTTTCAAAATCGGACCAGAAATAAAAAAGTTACCATTTTGGTCCCTAATAACGTAACAGTAAAAAAAGGGGACACAAAAATATATCTGCTACTTGACAAGAATAAACTTGCAAAAAAAATTATCAAAATCGGACAAGAATTAAAAAAGTTTCGCTTTCGGCCCCTTTTAGCCCCTTATTACGTAACAGGTGAAAAAGGGGTGGGGGTCGCAAAAATAAATTCTCAAATTTGAATTCGCTACTTGACAAAAATAAACTAGCAAATAAAATTTCAAAATCGGACCACAAATAAAAGTTTAGATTTTGGCCCCATTTGGCCCCTAATTATGTAATAGGGGAAAAAAGGGGGGTCGCAAAAATTAATTCTTAATTTTGTATCCGCTATTTGACAAGAACAAACATGCAAAAAAAATTTTCAAAATCGGACCACAAATAAAAAAGTTTTTATTTTGGCCCCTTTTGGCCCCTAATTACACAACGGAGAAAAAGGGGGTGCAAAAATTCATCAGGTTCATTCTTTTATTGTAAGAAACATTCTTGACAAATTTCACAGCAATAGGCCAACTAGGACCAAAGTTACGGTGGAAACAAGTAAAATATTTGAATTTTTTGCCCCTTTTGGGCCCCTAATTTCGAAACAAAAAAAGGGGGGACCCCCAAAATCAATCCCATTCATCCTTGTATGGTAAGGAACATCACTGTCAAATTTCATAGCAATTGGATAACTAGAACTAAAGTTATTGTGGAAACAAACAAAAAAGTAGTATTTTTGGCCCTTTTTTGGCCCCTAATTTCTAAACAAAAATGGGGGGACCCCCAAAATCAATCCCATTCATCCTTTTATGGTAAAGAACATCATTGTCAAGTTTCATAGCAATCGGATAACTGGATCTAAAGTTATTGTGGAAACACTAAAAAGTTAACAGACACCGACAACGACGACGACGACAACGACGACGACAGCATCATACCATAATACGTCCGCAAAGGTCGTATAAAAACTCAGTTTTTCTCAGCTTAATGATAGTTAGGTCAAATTAATCCTAGATTAAGCTCAGTTAATGTAGGATTAAGTAACTTAATCTAAGTTTATCTCATTATTGTGTTTTTGGCATGCCATAATATGTACCCCAAATCTTGTTAGAAATAGTACAAGCAGAAATACTCAGGAAACAGGAAGTAGATGACCTAGTGTTATAAAATCACTTTATACCATTAGGTACTATGAACTAAGTAACTATAGTATAAATCAATATGCTAGCTAAGAATACATGTATTTTGAATAAGCTCACAAAAGATACTCCCCAAATAATACTTCACTATAAATTGCAAAAAAGACCAATTATCCCCCTTTCACAGAAAACTTACCCTTCTTTGACATCAGTCTGTCTACACTGTATATAGAAAGTATAACTGAGCTTTGGTGTGGGAACTGACTTTTTAAATACCTCTGTTTACAACCAATCAGAACTAGATTAAATAATGTTTTATTTCAATGAGAAGTGATGAGCACTTGTCAGAGACATCTGAATGAGTCTCTTCAGTACACGTACTTTGTAAATCAGTCAGGATATCTATGTACTTTTGAATTCTATTCACAGACCAGTTTGTAAAATCTATCGACAGATTGTCATGTGACTGCATGATCAAGGTCAAATGATCTGATTCCTTGTCACTTGAGATTACCTGGAAAAAAGTATATTTACAAATGAGAAGCTGAAGTAAATCATGTCTATCCATGTAAACTTGTACCCAGCCCACACAGTCAATTTTTTATCTTTTTTTTCAAAAAACATTTAACAGACCGTAACATTATCTTTCAGATGATTTAATATTTACAAAAACTGATTACACCATCCATTATTATCCATGTTTCATTTTTCTCTATATGTAGGAGGACTTGTTAAAAGGTAACTCAAATTCTAAGAAATAACCAGTTTTAGCTACCATTTAATGGAGTACTGTATAACATGTAAGATGTAACATGTAATACATATCTTACCAACTTTATAACATCATATATTACATTGAGACCAGCAGTAGCTTGATAAACAAACATCAACAGAAGTTGGTGGATGGCATCCTTCATTTGACCTTGACTGTTGACCTGGTTGGCTGCCAACACACTTGTGATATCATCAATACACAGCGATGATTTGACCATCAACTGTCGCAAACAAAGAACAAGTCTGGTCAAAACTGCCTAGAAAATGGGAAAGTCACTTTAATAGCCAGTTAGCACATAAAAAATGTTTCAAAAACAGATAAATATGGTATAAAAAAATCAAGTTTTTAAACTACCTGTACTGTAAAACAAACTTATTTTCTGTTCCTTGTCAAATAAAGGAAAATAAATCACTTTGGAAATTGTGAAAATGAATTGTCGCAAATAAATTCCCTTTTCAAAGTGATATAATTGTTGAAACCAAGAACCAGGAATTCAGATAGTTTAATCACATGATGATGCCGTTTGTCAGTAATAGTCGATCCAATGATTGTAGTATGGAGGTGTGATCTGACTGACACACCAATTCTGAATCTTTTGTTAGTCCCTGTCCTCTTAAGTTAACTGTTCGTTGTCAAGAAATGGGTCTTTTGCTGATAACTTCGGGATTCGTATTGAATCTTGTGTATCATACCTTTAATCTTGGGCTAATACAAGATGACAAGCGACAACCCCTGGCCACACTAAAGACATCTAGCTGGCTCCCATTGTGGAATTTTTTTAAGTGACGCTTGTTTATGTAGGTTGTTTCAAGTACACTTAATCCACATAACATTATGCTCTACTCAAAATTATTTATGTCCAACTTCATCAACATTTCTTGCTTTGAAAATCACAATAAAAAGAGATATCAAGTTAAAAAAAAAAACCAGGGTATTCAAATGTATAAGTTGGTTCAGATTACTTCTCTCAGAAAAAAAGAGCTGGGGGTATCTTACTTTCAGTTGTTGTTGATGAACTGTAAACCAGACCGAGTTAAAGTAAGCTATAATCTCTACACAGTACGAGGTCAACTGGAAAATAAAATAAACCAATAACAAGAATGAGTGTTTACGTATTTTTTCAATACAACAAATAATAAAGTTATTTCTCCTAGAAATACTAACATTTGATTTTGAGTAGAAGAAATAAGGATGAAACCAGAAGTAGCATCTGTAAATCAACCCCAACAATGCGCTTTGCACTTCCTGTAAATGTTTCAATAGCAACAAAATTATTGTAATATATGCATGTGATTGCAAAACAGGACAATAATCTTTCCTTTTCAAACCAAAGACTCAAGATTTGTGAAAAAGATGCAATATTAATGATGGTTTTCCTTTTTTGTGATTAGGTATATCATTCATTATCTGTACAATTGTTTTGTTCATGCCCTTTGTCCTACATATAATTTACCTCTCTATCACATGACAAACAAAGCTGTAAACATTTCTGGTACCATGACTTAAATTGTAAACAGAGAACCAGTAAATCAGTTGTCTCCCTTTGTATAACTGCCTTAAAGTTCTCACATATCAACCTGATGTGCTGACTTAGACTTTCAATAGGTACATCTGAAATATGACACATTTTAAGAAAAAATTAATATGTTAACCTTACAGACAATAATTATGATTTTCAGACTTTATCCTTATTGTGCATGGTACTGAAGTTTTAAGCTGGAGACTTTACACTAGAACCCCTAAAACATTCTTTACATTAGTTATGGGTTAATTCAACTTAAAAGTTAATAATCAAATGTAAGCAAAGCAGGACTAATATACTGAGGGCTAATGGTTGGTTTTCATTGTGGATTTTTTTATTGTGGCTGACACAGAAATATGTTGGTTGTGCCATTTAGACTTTTCCACATCTCATTTTCATATCTGCATTTATTGCTTCACTTTGGGACTTTAATTTTAGCTAGCACATACAATTCACCTTCTGGGTGTATAGACAATGAGGTTACTAAATTTTGGTAGCAAGACTGGTAGATGACATCTAAATCTAAAGGATCCTGAAAAGAAAAGGTCACAACTTAAAACAAAAGCATGGCTCAAGGTCATCTGTCTGGCCTTGACCTTTGATCTTTTGACATAAAAATCAATAGGATGCATCCTTACCTCATAAGCTTTATTGTGTGAAAGTTCCATGAAATTCTATCAAGGTGTTCAAGTTATGATGTGGAAACAAATTCCACTTCAAGTTTAACTTTGACCTTGAACATTTGGATCACATAAAAGGCTTCCTCCTTTCCTGATAAGTTTTAATGTGTATAAGTTTCATGAAATTCTTTCAAGGCGTTGAAATGCTAGCCTATGCTTCAGGAACCAATACAGACGGAAATCCATATTCTATATTCCTCTCTTTTGCTGAAAAGCAGGTAAAAGCAAACAAATAATCTATTCTTATTGATAGGGTTTGAAGGAAACAATTAATTTTATTATTCTCGGGAAACTCTTGCCTGGGGGATGCAGAGAATAACTGTCAGTAAATCTATATTATGCAGAAAGATATCAAAACTTTTTCTTGTGGTGTTACATGTTTACTTTAAAGACATAGAACCTATCATTTTTGCAATTTTTTAAAACAATGAAATACACACTATCTAGTGTATAGAAGAATAGTGTAAAACCTCTGAAGAAACTGTTAAGTTTTCATAAAAACTATTATAACCAGAAAGTATTCTTTTCTTCAATGGTACTAGCCATGTGGATCAAGTATTTTGTACTTGACCATTTAATCACTCGGAGAATACCTAAATATCCTAATATCCCAAACTTGTGCTCTGTCATAAAATTCTATCAATTTTTTTTAATTAATAGTACACCAAAAATGTTCATTTTCATATTAATCTTTTGTAAATGCATTATATTACTGTTTTACTAAATAACAAATTTTAAATGAACACCAAACAGGTCTTGCACAATTACAAAAAAATACCGGAGTTGACATTATTCATCCAAAGTGTTGTCAATTTGAATACGTAGAGCATTACTGAAATGTATTAAGTAAAGGGCATATGAATAATGGTTTACCCAAAGTTCATCTCCCTTCCACCTGCAGTCACTGAGATAAGGACAAATACTTTCACCCAAACTTTCACCCGATCTTCCACGAGGAAATTGTAGGTCAAGGCAACCTATTTTTGTTACAGATGCTGATTACTATCCCAATGACCAAATATCATTTCTATACCACTTCGAATTGCTGAAATATGAACTCAACCAAAAATTTTAAGCAGAAAATGTAGGTCAAGCTGACATAATTTTGGTTTGGATGCTGACTTCCATCAAAGATGTAACTACTGACCAAAAATCATCCCTTTATGGTGTGTAGTTACCTAAGTTATTGACAAAAACAAAAACCATTACATACATACGAATAAAAGAACCAAATATTCTATCCATTTCCCACTCCTTTAGGCACAGGGATTAAAATGTTTAACAGTATATGAGTGCAAAGAGCATGGATCAATAAAACCAAAGTATGTAGAACTGGAGCACAAATTATTTCTTAAATAAACCTATGCCTAGGGTAAGAAGAACCTTTGAGTTTTGACAATTTTGAAATTTACTGATAAATGAAAAATTCATTGCTTTGATACATTTTCAACACTTTTGTAACTAGAAAATGTGTCTATGAGCCACAGGATGGCCCTCCCGTTCTTGAAATATCATTGAACCTCAATGTGTATTACCTGGGATATGGACCTTTACCAAGAAATTGTTCAAAAGTGTTCATGTGTAAAATATAGGTCGCTGTGACCTGGTGGGTGGTGCCATGTTACCAAGACTCATCGAGTAGTGAATTATTATTGACCCCTAACATGTAGTATTCAAGATATGGACCTTAACCAAGAACTTTACCAAAGTCATTCATGCGTAAAATATACGTCACAGTGACCTCATTTCTAGTGGATGGTGTCACCTTACCCAAGACACATCTAGTGGTGAAATATCATTGACCATCAACATGTAGTATCTGAGATATGGACCTTAACCAAGAACTTAACCAAAGTCATTTATGCATAAAATATAGGTCACAGTGACCTTATTTCTAGTGGATGGTGTCACCTTACCCAAGACACATCTAGTGGTGAAATATCATTGACCATCAACATGTAGTTTCTGAGATATGGACCTTAACCAAGAACTTAACCGAAGTCGTTCATGCATAAAATATAGGTCACAGTGACCTAATATTTAGTGGGTGGTGTAGCCCTACCCAAGACCTATCTACTGGTGAAATATCATTGACCCCCAACATCTAGTATCCGAGTAATGGACCTTAACCAAGAACTTAACCAAAGTCATTCATGCATAAAATATAGGTCACAGTGACCTAATTTCTAGTGGGTGGTGCCACCTTACCTAAGACACATCTAGTAATGAAATATCATTGACCCCCAACATCTAGTATCCTAGTTATGGACCTTAACCAAGAACTTAACCGAAGTCGTTCATGCATAAAATATAGGTCACAGTGACCTAATTTCTAGTGGGTGGTGTAGCCCTACCCAAGACCCATCTGGTGGTGAAATATCATTGACCCCCAACATCTAGTATCCGAGTAATGGACCTTAACCAAGAACTTAACCAAAGTGTTACGGACGGACGTACGGACGGACGGACGGACGGACAAGGGTAAAACTATATGTCCGATCCACATACGTGGTCGGGCCATAATAAAAACTACAATGCATGAAAATTGAGTAGACCTTTCAGTGACACTGATTCTATAAGTTGCAGACCTGAGAATTATTCTGTCTCCAAACACAGTGTAAGAAAGATGTCAGTATATCTATATGTCTTTGTTCTAGTAAAGTCTGCAGCATCTGATAGATCACAATGTACAGATTAACATCCCTCAGACATACGGAAATCTACAAGGCAAAAAAAATAATTAGAAAATGTGTCTATGAGCCATAGGATGGCCCTCCAGTTCTTGAAATATCATTATCATATGTCTTACTTAAGATATGGACATTTACAGAGAAATTAATCCAAAGTGTTCATGCGTAAAATAAAGGTCGCAGTGACCTAATTTCTGGAGGGTGGCGCTGTGTTACCAAGACTCCTCTAGTAGTAGAATATCAGTGACCCCTACCATGTAGTATTTGAGAAATGGACCTTAACAAAGTATTTAATCAGTCATTCATGCGTAAAATATAGGTTGCTGTGACCTTATTTCAAGTTAATTGTGTCACGTTACCAAAGACACATCTAGTGGTGAAATATCATTGACCCCCAACATCTAGTATCCAAGTAATAGACCTTAACCAAGAACTTAACCGAAGTCGTTCTTGCATAAAATATAGGTTAGTGACATAATTTCTAGTGGGTGGTGTAGCCCTACCCATGACCCATCTGGTATTGAAACATCATTGACCCCGAACATCTAGTATCCGAGTATTGAACCTTAATCAAGAACTTAACCAAAGTGTAACGTACGTACCCATGAACGGACGGACAAGGGCAAAAACTATATGTCCGATCCAAATATGTGGATGTTTGTATGAACTAACGCTCACCTGGTCTTGATGTCAACCCTATATTTTGTAGAGCTTAATGAGCTGAACATTAAAGCAAGCAACAGTTTTTCTTTATCTACTATAGTTTTCATTCTATAGGCCAAAAACACGAAAAACTGTTATTTTAGGGGCTGTAACCCCTATAAGGGGTCATCTGACAACTTCGACCCTATGGAGACTTTTGTAGAGCTCTATGCGCTGAACATTTAAGCAAGCAACAGCTTTTCTCTATCTGCTATAGTTTTTATTCTAAAGGCCAAAAACGTGAAAAAAGTTATTCTAGGGGCTGTAACCCCTACACGGCCACCAATCGCGCAAACTCATATCCAAATGCTATGAAAGAATTTACGTTAGCGGGACATCCGGATATGAGTGAGCGGAACTTTTTCCTTTCGACTGGAATGTAAATAACCTTTATTCTCTCTTATTTTTGCATATATTCATAAAAATCGAATGTCATTCGACGTAATTTAATAGTTCTAGTACAGTATTAAAAAAAACCCAGTGTAGACACCAAGGCATTGCTAAAAAAAATAAGATATTCTGTGTTTACGCCCTGCAATTTTGAGGGGTCGGTTCGTAAAAGGGTTCATTACATTGCTCCAGTGATGCAGTTGTACCATGTTTTTGTTTCTAATGAGTTTTAAAGGACAACAAAAGACGAGGCTGTTCTCAGAATCCACACTATCAATAAGAATGAATGAAAATCGACACAAAAATGCAAAAATGTGAGTTTGCGGGACCTACTATGAGTTAGCACACCCGCTATGAGTTACTGATATTTTCATGGTTGAATGACCTAGTGTGATGAATTTGCATTCATACATGTTTAATGATGTTTCTTTCCCCTTTGTTTACATTCCCGCTCTTCGTGCAGAGTGGACGTGTTTATTTGGCCACAGGTATCTGAAAATATATCAATGACATAGCCCCGTAATACTCATAGAGCGAGCGAGCGCGCTCGCTCTATGAGTATTACGCGGCTATGTCATTGATATATTTTCAGATACCTGTGAATTTGGAGAGCCAAATAAACACGTCCACTCTGCACGAAGAGCGGGAATGTAAACAAAGGGGAAAGAAACATCATTAAACATGTATGAATGCAAATTCATCACACTAGGTCATTCAACCATGAAAATATCAGTAACTCATAGCCGGTGTGCTAACTCATAGTAGGTCCCGCAAACTCATATTTTTGCATTTTTGTGTCGATTTTCATTCATTCTTATTGATAGTGTGGATTCTGAGAACAGCCTCGTCTTTTGTTGTCCTTTAAAACTCATTAGAAACAAAAACATGGTACGACTGCATCACTGGAGCAATGAAATGAACCCTTTTACGAACCGACCCCTCACAGAATATCTTATTTTTTTTTAGCAATGCCTTGGTGTCTACACTGGGGTTTTTTATATACTGGACTAGAACTATTAAATTACGTCGAATGACATTCGATTTTTATGAATATATGCAAAAATAAGAGAGAATAAAGGTTATTTACATTCCAGTCGAAAGGAAAAAGTTCCGCTCACTCATATCCGGATGTCCCGCTAACGTAAATTCTTTCATAGCATTTGGATATGAGTTTGCGCGATTGGTGGCCGTGCCCTATAAGAGGTCATCTGACAACTTCGATCCTATAAAGACTTTTGTAAAGCTATATAAACTGAACATTAAAGCAAGCAACAGCTTTTCTCTATCTGCTATAGTTTTCATTCTTTAGGCCAAAAACATGAAAAAAACATCATTTTAGGGGCCGTAACCCCTATAAGGGGTCATCTGACAACTTGGACCCTATGGAGACTTTTGTACAGCTAAATTAGCTGAACATTTAAGCAAGCAACAGCTTCTCTCTATCTGCAATAGCTTGCATTCCATAGACCAAAAACATGAAAAAACATTATATCAGGGGTAGTAACCCCTATAAGGGGTCATCTGACAACTTCAACCCTATGGAGACTTTTGTAGAGCTAAATGAGCAGAACATTTAAGCAAGCAACAGCTTTTCTCTATCTGCAATAGTTTTCATACTATAGGGCAAAAACATGAAAAAACGCTATTTTTCACCTTTAAGGGGCTGTAACCCCTATAAGGGGTCATCTGACAACTTGGACCAAATGGAGACTTTTGTAGAGCTTTTAATGCTGAAGCAGTAAGGTGGCATCAGATTTAATCTATCTCTTATACTTTTTGATTTACAAGCCAAAAACAGTAGTCTGACCCCCCTGGTCTATTTTTAGCAACGGCGGCCATGTTTTTCAACGAATCAAAAACCGGCGGCCATGTTTTTCAACGAATCAAAAATCCCCACATCAGTTCTGTTGGGATACCCTAAGGTACCATCAGACCAAATTCAAGTGGCTGTGATAAGTAGTTGCTGAGAAAACTGTTACGAAAATTTCTTCCCTGCCTGCACGCCGCCCACCTGACATTCACCATTTTATAACCCGGATTTTTCACCCAGTGAAATCCGGCCAAAAATTAATATATTTTGATGGTAAAAAACAGAGAATTGAAGAAATGTCCAAAAGACATAATGCCCCATCTCGCAACATTTGACCAACAAACAGACCCCTACTTTTGTAGATAGGGCATAAGAATGTAAGAAATTCCAAATCTAGACTAGCCAGCCTCCTTTATAGCTATAGCTTTTAAAGATTTCTAAAGTGACCTTTTTTTTTTAAAGTATTCATGCAAACCAAACCAAACTTGTAGTTATTAAAGCTCAGAATGTTTGAAATATTAAGATGTTACATAGTTGAAATGAAATTCATATTCAATTTGTGCTGACAAAAAATATAGTAGCCTAAAACAAATATCTTTGTGATTTTGGGGTGGGGTGGGGATGGGTGGGTGTTGGGACTAACAAAACTGTAAATAAGAACATCTTCATTCAAATCACAAAATAAATGTAAAATCACCTCACAACAAATAATTATTTGTACAATAACAAGAAAAGCTAAAACTTCAAACAACAAGAGGCTCCCAGGAGCCTGAATCGCTCACCTGGTCTTGATGTTGACCCTATACTTTTGTAGAGCTAAATGAGCTGAACATTTAAGCAAGCAACAGCTTTTATCTACCTGCAATAGTTTTCATTCTATAGGCCAAAAACACCATTTTTCACCTATAAGGGGCCATAACCCCTATAAGGAGTTACTGACAACTTCGACCCTATGGAGACTTTTGTAGAGTTAAATGAGCTGAACATTTAAGCAAGCAACAGCTAATCTCTATCTGCAATAGTTTTCATTCTGTAGGCCAAAAACATGAAAAATCGCTTTTTTCAAAGGCCGTAACCCCTGTAAGGGGTCACTTGACAACTTCTAAACTATGGAGAATTTTGTAGAGCTAAATGAGCTGAACATTTAAGCAAGCAACAGCTAATCTCTATCTGCAATAGTTTTCATTCTGTAGGCTAAAAACATGAAAAATCGCTATTTTTCAGGGGCCGTAACCCCTATAAGGGGTCATCTGACAACTTCAACCCTATGGACAATTTTGTAGAGCTAAATGAGCTGAACATTTAAGCAAGCAACAGCTAATCTCTATCTGCAATAGTTTTCATTTTATAAGACAAAAACATGAAAAATCGCTATTTTTCAGGGGCCGTAATCCCTATAAGGGGTCATCTGACAACTTCGACCCTATGGAGAATTTTGTAAAGCTAAATGAGCTGAACATTTAAGCAAGCAACAGCTAATCTCTATCTGCAATAGTTTTCATTCTGTAGGCCAAAAACATGAAAAATCGCTATTTTTCAGGGGCCGTAACCCCTATAAGGGATCATCTGACAACTTCGACCCTATGGTAAATTTTGTAGAGCTAAATGAGCTGAACATCTAAGCAAGCAACAGCTAATCTCTATCTGCAATAGTTTTCATTCTGTAGGACAAAAACATGAAAAAACGCTATTTTTCAGGGGCCGTAACCCCTATAAGGGGTTATCTGACAACTTCGACCCTATGGAGACTTTTGTAGAGCTAAATGAGCTAAACATTTAAGCAAGCAACAGCTAATCTCTATCTGCAATAGTTTTCATTCTGTGGGCCAAAAACATGAAAAATGGCTATTTTTCACCTTTAAGGGGCCGTAACCCCTATAAGGGGTCATCTGACAACTTCGACCCTATGGAGAATTTTGTAGAGTTAAATGAGCTGAACATTTAAGCAAGCAACAGCTAATCTCTATCTGCAATAGTTTTCATTCTGTAGGCCAAAAACATGAAAAAATGCTATTTTTCACTTTCAAGGGGCCGTAACCCCTATAAGGGGTCATCTGACAACTTTGACCAAATGGAGACTTTTGTAGAGCTTTTGATGCTGAATCAGTAGCGTGGCCTCAGATTTCCTCTATCTCTTATACTTTTTGATTTATAAGCCAAAAACAGTAGTCTGACCCCCCTAGTCTATTTTTAGTAACGGCGGCCATGTTTTTTAACGGATCAAAAATCAAAACACAAGTTTGGTGCAGGACACCCTAAGGATCATTCATACCAAGTTTCATTAAATTCTGTTTGGTAGTTTCAGAGGACAAGATTTTTGAAAAATTGTTAACAGACGACGACGACAGACGACGACGACGACGACGACGGACGCCAAGTGATGGTAATAGCTCACATGGACCTTCGGTCCAGGTGAGCTAAAAATGATTTCCTCTTTGAACAACACACCATTTCACAGTTTATATCAGCACCATATTAAAAGGAGAACTAAAAGAAAATGTAAAAATTAGGTTATTGCTTGGCAACACATATAATTTCCTGAACTTGTGCATTCTTTCCTTTCAGAAAATTTGCCCCATCCAAAATGATAACCATTACCAGCCCAAGGTCAGTGGTTTTCTCCAGGTACTCCAGTTTCTTCCACCAATACAAGAGTTAACACTAAAGTATGTCTCCCCTGTCAGCACCATGGTAATACCTAGTTATTCAACTTTTGATTTATTAATTCTCCCCTTGTGACAGCTAGCTAGTGGCCTAGTCATTTACCCAAAATGTCTGTAAACCAGATATCAGATGCCTAGCTATTATGCTTTACAAGTAATTTATTTTCCACAAAAGTCTTACAAAGGAGTTTATGGCATGAAAAAAACCTAAGTTCACAAAGTCACTAAAGTGTGCAATTTGGGTCAAGGTCACACGGCATGGTGACATTTGAGAAGACCATTACCTCAACTGTCTGTCTACCAAATATAAGATGCCTAGCTATTATGCTTTTCAAGAAATTCATTTTCCACAAAAGTTTTACAAAGAAGTTTATGGTCTGAAAAATTATGCAAGTTCACAGAGTCACTGGAGCCTAAAAATTGGGTCAGGGTCATCCGGCATGGTGACAGTTGCATAGACCATAAGCTCAACTGTCTGTATATCCAATATCAGATGCCTAACTATTATACTTTTCAACCAATTCATAGTCAACAAAAGTCTTACAAAAAAGTTTAAGCCGCTGGAAAGTAATACCCATGTCTCGCCTTCCGCGACTATTCGTCGCAGGCGAGACAAAAACTAATAAATGGCTTTAAACAGAAACACAAACACACACACAAAATGATAACTACAAAGAAGCCTAATTGACCGCTTGTCCTGGCCTATAGACAAAAGTATCTTCTAACAATAGACTATCTTGTCCTGACCTATAGACAAAAGTATCTTACCAGCAATAGACTATCTTGTCCTGACCTATTGACAAAAGTATCTTACCAGGAGACTATCATTCCAAATGGATTCCATCTTCGAGGTAAGTACATGACAACTACACAGCTCAACTCGATACAAAACCTCTGCTTCTAAACTTGGTTTACTAAGTGTCCATAATTTCATACAGGTATCTGTACTTAAACCAGGTCTTAGGTCTGAGGAAAAAAAACTTCATAAAAGGTTCAAAATTTTGGGACTATTGATTTATCACTAAAACTGTCCACAAAAATGCTTGGCAGCAATACATGTACAGATAAACAAGGAATACCATGAGTGAGCTCCCAAAAGGATACCCTGCTTCATATTGAATTCTATGTGGGAAAGTCCAATTATCTCCCGTAATTGATATCTGAGAGGGATGCATGTTCTTCATATCTCCATATGATGTACTTCCTCTATGTAATGGGGAGGGGGTTTAAGAGGATTTGCACTTATAAGATGTGTGAATAGACAGACAGACCAGAGTGATTCCTATATACCCTCAAAACTTTGCTTGCTGTTGTTAAGGCTGTATAAAAAGAAATTTATCTTTAGTTATTCTTATGTATTTTTATACTTAACACTTGAATAACCCTATATTTTGACCTTTTGATTTGACCTTACACTTGACTCAACTTTTATTGGCCTTACACTTGACTCAACTTTTATTGGCCTTACACTTGACTTAATTTCACTTGAACTTAATACACTTGAATGAACTTAATTAACATTATACTTGACTGACCTTACACTTGACTCACCATTTTATTTGACTTTATACTTGGCTGACCTTTTGATTTAGCCTTACAATTGATTGACCTTGCATTTGTCTGACCTTTTATTAACCTTACACTTGACTGAAATCTGATTGACCTTACACTTTACTGACCTTTTGCTTGACCTTGACTGATCTTTTGTTTTAACCTGTCAATTGACTGAGCTTTGATTGACCTTGAATGATCTTTAATTAAACTTTCACTTTTCTGACATTTGACTGACCTTACACTTTCGTGACCTTTAACCTGACCTTACAGTCTTGACTGACCTTTAATTGACCTAACACCTGACTAAACTTTGATTGACCTACCACTTTCCTGTAATTTAATTGATCTTACACTTGACTGAACTTTGATTAACCTAACAGTTGACTGAAATTTGACTGACCTTTTGGTCTTGACCTTACATCTAACTGCGTTTTTTATCTGACCTTTAATAAACTTCACTGGCCCTTTGATTTGACCTTTCACCTGACTGACCTTTATGAAGTTTTAGAGACCTGCTTAATCTGTGACAAATCTTTTGCACAACTGGGTTTTCCAATGGGTACAAAGTACACACATCTAACACCTGTTCCCATAGTGATAGCAAAGGAGAATCCACTGGTGCTTTCTCTAGAAGTTTAACAGTGGAGGTAAATAATCTGTCTTTCTCCAATGCTGTTGCCATTGCACATCCGTGATTCAAAAGAGCATGCTTGCTTTCCTTGTATCTTCTTTTTAATTCTTTTGATATATATTTTCCTCTCTGAAAAGATCAGTTGATGAATAAAAACAAGAGGCTCCCAGGAAACTGAATCGCTCACCTGGTCTTGATGTCAACCCTATGAAGACTTTTAAATAGCTGAAAGAGCTGAACATTTAAGCAAGCAACAGCTTTTTTCTATTTGCAATAGTTTTCATTCTAAATAAGCAAGAAACACTATTATTCACCTTTTAAGGGGCTATAACCCCTATAATGGGTCATCTGACAACTTCAACCCAATGAAAACTTTTGTACAGCTTAATGAGCTGAAGATTTAAGCAAGCAACAGCTTTTCTCTATCTGCAATAGTTTTCATTCTATAGGCCAAAAACATGAAAAAAGCTACTTTTGACCTTAAAAGGGCCATAACCCCTATCAAAGCTCATCTGACAACTTCGACCCAATGAAGACTTTTGTAGAGCTTTCGATTCTGAAGAGCCTAAGATCCTTGGGATTTTTTCTATCTGTTATGGTTGCTGAGGTATAAGCCAATTGATTTGATTTTACCCTATGTTCTATTTTTAGTAACAACGGCCATGTTTTTTATTGAATCATTTAAAAATGAGGATTGTTTTTTGCCAACATGTCAAATATCATTCCTGCAAAGTTTCAGTTAAATTGGTTCAGTGGTTTCAGAGAAGAAGATTTTTTAAATTGTTAACGGAAGACGGACGACAGACGAAGACGGACGCATAGTGATGGCATAAGCTCACATGGCCTTTGTGTAAAACAGTGGGGATACAAAGGTGCTACAAATCTTCTAAGACATATGCATACCAAGTTTTATCAACCTAGGACTAAAAGTTCTGAAGATTTGAAGGTGCCCATAAAACTTCAACAATGAATTTTACGCTACTTGAATACCACTGCTGGTTAATTAATACTGAATAAAAAACTTTGCCAAGCGCAGCATGATACGACCGCAACATGTTGAACCCTGTACGTTTTAGGCCCAATATGGATAGTCTATTGCTCTGGACACATGCAGCCCACGGTGGACTGACAAAGGTTTTTGACACATGCTTCTCTGATGGACTTTCGACCTAGGGGGTAAAAATATAAATTTTCAATTTTGTATTCTACTCTTGAAAAGAATAATGGTTTGGGAAAAAATTAAAAATCGAACCAGAAATTTTTTTTAAATCATGATTACGGCCCCTTAGGTAATGAGTGAAAAAGGTGGGGGTTGCAAAAATTTATTCTTAAATTTAGAATCCCTGCTTGGCATGAACTTGTAAAACAATTTTTTTTAATCAGACCAGAAATAAAAAAGTTACGATTTTGGCCCCTTTTGGCCCCTAATAACATAACAGTAAAAAAGGGGAAACAAAAATATATCTGCTACTTGACAAGAATAAACTTGCAAAAAAATTGTCAAAATCGGACAAGAATTAACAAAGTTTCGATTTTGGCCCCTTATTACATAACAGGTGAAAAGGGATGGGGGTCCCAAAAATAAATTCTCAAAGTTGGATTGGCTACTTGACAAAAATAAACTTGCAAAAAAATTATTCACAAAAACAAACCAGAAATAAAAAAGTTTCGATTTTGGCCTCATTTGGCCCCTAATTACGTAATAGGGGGAAAAAGGGGGGGGTCGCAAAAATTAATTCTTAATTTTGTATCCGCTATTAGACAAGAACAAACATGCAAAAAAAAAATTCAAAATCGGACAACAAATAAAAAAGTTTTATTTTGGCCCCTAATTACACAACGGGGAAAAGGGAGGCGCAAAAATTCATCAGATTCATTCTTTTATTGTAAGCAACATTCTTGACAAATTTCACAGCAATAGGTCAACTAGGACTAAAGTTATGGTGGAAACAAATAAAATATTTGAATTTTTTGCCCCTAATTTCGAAACAAAAAAAAGAGGGGATCCCCAAAATCAATCCCATTCATCCTTGTATGGTAAAGAACATCACTGTCAAATTTCATAGCAATCAGATAACTAGAACTTAAGTTATTGTGGAAACAAACCAAAAAGTAGTATTTTTTGCCCTTTTTTGGCCCCGAATTTCAAAACGAAAAATGAGGGGACCTTCAAAATCAATCCCATTCATCCTTTTATGGTAAGTAACATAATTGTCAAGTTTCATAGCAATCGGATGACTGGAACTAAAGTTATTGTGGAAACACTAAAAAGTTAACAGACAACGACAACGACAGCATCATACCATAATACGTCCGCAAATTTTTTGCGGTCGTATAAAAACCATATAATGCCTGACTGGTCAAAACATATTAGTACAAGTGTGAACCATCAAAAAAGGCAATTTAACTTTTCCACTATCTAGTCACTTGGGAAAAATAATATGCTTAATAATAATCACTGTGATAGTATGTAAGTGTAATTTTATCTTTGTTTTTGTTGTTTTCTGAAAGGAAAAAAAGTGATCAAAAACCAAAGTTGTCCTACACTACAAACATTTTTAACTTTTTAGTCATGTTACATATGTTTCTTCAACTACTTTAATTCAATACCTGTTGTATAACTTCAGCTGTTAACTTGTCTTTGGGTATCCCTAGCTGACAAACATCAAACTCCGTTGAGACAGATGAACATACTGACTTTCTGATCTGTAGCTTCAATAAACACAATTATAAAATTTTATTCTAGGGTAGTTGCAATACCTTCCCCATTCTACTTCTGTAAAAATCGAAAGTTTGACAATGACAAAGATTTAAATACCTAAGCATGTGAGAAATTTTCTACGACTTATTTAAAGTCCCGTCATAACACACCTGTTACTAATTATGATCTGAAATTGTCCAAAGAAAAATCTCAAGTCCAGTAATCTCCCCTAGATGATAACAAAGAGCAATACAAATTCTTCATGCACATCTACAGATGATATACTTCCTTCATGTAAAGTTTCAACAAAATCCATCAAACGGTTTAGGAGGAGTTGCGCTTACAAGGTTTCCCATCGAATATAATGTATTTAAAAAGTCTAAGTCTAATTATCTCCCCTGAATGATGTCTGATTGGGATGAAAATTCTTCATGCACATGTACATATGATGTACTTCCTTCATGTAAAGTTTCATCAAAATCCATCATGCAGTTTAGGAGAAGAAGCGCTTACAAGGTCTCCCATTGAATAATGTATTTAAAAAGTCTAAGTCTAATTATCTCCCCTGAATGATGTCTGATTGCGATGAAAATTCTTCATGCACATCTACATATAATGTACTTCCTTCATATTAAGTTTCAGCAAAATCCTTCAAGTGGTTTAGGAGGAGCAGCGCTTACAAGTTATGTTGACGGACGGACGGACGGAGGGATGAACAGACAGACAGACAGACAGGGTGTTTCCTATTTACCCCCCAAACTTTGTTTGCGAGGGTATAATAATGTCTATAGACATATCTTATATTGCGTAACACATCAAATTTAGAATACTCATGCAAACCATAAAATTTGAATCCCTACAAAAAATATATTTAAAATCAATTTCTTTTTGTGACATAGATATGAAATTCATTACCATGTACTTTCAAAGAATACAATATCATTTATCTCAAACTTTTTAAAATATTATATAAAAAATATACAGATATATAAAGGTAATGAAGAATTTACCAATCTTGGATGATCAATCTCAAATATCAAAGAAGAAAAGACAAATTGAAGATCACAATGGTCCTGACTTGGAACAGGCATGACAGGCATTTAATTGAGATCTTAGGGTCCAGTACATTTGTAGTACCACATAACATAACTTGATTGTCAGACAAAAAAGGAATAGCAAGGGAATAATCTGTGAACAACGAACAGCCAAAACAGAATTTGATCCATACATGTAATATATGAATTTGTGTTTCATAAATCTATGCAGCAGAATTTTTTGTGTAACTTGACATCTGTATGAGTGTAAATAATTACTGTGGATTAATTATTTTTCGTGGGGTATAAATTTTCTTGGTTTTCGTAGATCAGTTGAGTCATGAAATTTGGTTTCCAAATTCCCATGAAAAGGAAGCTTAACATTACTTTGCAAACTGTAAAATCAAGAACCACAAATTAAACAAGTTATACTGCGAGCGAGCTCACAAAAGGCTACCCCAGCTTCATATGATATTGGACTCTGTAATGTTAAAAAAAAATCCCAAGTCCAGTTATCTCCCATCGATGATAACAAAGAGCAATACATATTCTTCAAGCACATCTACAGATGATGTACTTTCTTCATGTAAAGTTTCATCAAAATCCATCTAGCAGTTTAAGAGGAGTTGCGCTTACCGGGTCTCCCATTGAATAATGTATTAAATAAGCCTAAGTCCAATTATCTCCCCTGAATGAAGTCTGATTTCGATGAAAATTCTTCATGCACAACAACACATGATGTACTTCCTTCATGTAAAGTTTCATCAGAATCCTTCAAGCGGTTAAGGAGGAGTTGTGCTTACGAGGTCTCCCATTGAATAATGTATTTAAAAAGTCTAAATCCAATTATCTCCCCTTAATGATGTCTGAGTGCAATGAAAATTCTTCATGCACATCTTTATATAATGTACTTCCTTCAGGTAAAGTTTCAGCAAAATCCTGCAAGCGGTTTAAAAGGAGAAGCGCTTACCAGTTATGTGGACAGACAGATGGGGTGTTTCCTATATACCCCCCTCCCCAAACTTTGTTTGTGGGGGGTATAAAACTAAGGAACTGTCATTTTTTCATTAATCAATGAAAATTGGTACCCACTTAAATAATGAATTAACAGTTAGATTACTTAATGTTATCTTACTGATGCCCATTGGGCTGCAGTTTTTGCCATAGTAGTCTGTGGACTGGAACTCCATAATCTTTGGATACATTTGATCGTCTTTTTATACAGGGTAGGACAACCTAGCACCGTATGTGAAACGATGAGATGGCCCAAGATCTGACCAATGTCTGGTAACTCTTTAAGGACATCATCCACACTCTGTGAAATAAAAGTTCCATAAGAATATATTTACATCAAAACATTTAAAAATCAAAGCGCTAAAGCGTTTAAAGGCAAGCGAAAAATATAAGAACTATAATAGATTTATTCTCTGTTAAAGTATATTGTTCAAAATGTTTGCGAAATATTAATTTTGGTGAGCGAAGAAAGGACCGTAAAATTGAAAGCTAACGAACACAATGGCACACACAAGACAGGTGTCGTGTAAAACGGTATCGATTGAAACACCCCTTCGATTGAAATGCACTCGTCCCAATGATGTGTATCGTTTACTGAATTTATGAATGGAGAATGCATATTCCTTACATTAACCAATCAAATAACAGAAATATTTATACGAACCAATCAAGTAATAGATGACCCATAATGTATATTCTATCGCCTTTAACTAAATAGTTTCTCATGCAATATGCAAAAGAATAAATAAAACTTGTGTTGGTCATATAAAATGCCAAGAAAAATGGAGATTTATAGAAGTGTATATCATGTTAATAAATATTGAAAAGTAATATAGAAAATAAAGCATTTTATTCCAGACTGGATGCAGGAAAATCACTCCGTCTAGACAGAAAAAAAACGCGAAAATCATCACTACTCTATAGACTCCATAAGGCTTCGCTGGCGCTTGCCTAAAAATATAGGGCATGTAATGGGACATTAAATGATACCCCGCCACGTTATAATATCAAAAGTTCATAAAATTTGATTTCAAAGTGGCCTATCTCGAAAATTGTTTTTCAGATCATGCTGGAAATTAAACTTGACGCGTATTTTATTGTACTCAATAGCTGTACAAAATATCATTTGAATCCCATGACATGTTTTTGGTCAGAAACTCAAAATTTCATGAAATTTGATTTTTCAAAGTGGCCTATCTCCAAAACTATTTTTTGGATCATGCTGAAAATCGAACTTGACCTGTATATTATTGTACTAAACAGCTGTGCAAAATATCATTCAAATCCTTTGACGTGTTTTCAAGTTATTGGTCAGAAACCTTCGGGGGACGGAATGACGTACACCATAAAAATCTGAGGGTATAACATAATACCCTGCCACTTCGTGTGGCGGGGTATAAAAATCTATGAGAACAAGGCAATTCCCAACATGCATGGGTGTTAATGCAAACATGCAAAGTTTATGACCCCATCTAGAAGTGTGTTCTTTAGTTAGATAAAATTTATTATTGGACTGCGATGAAAATAGACTGGGTTGTAAACAAACACACTGCCACTGTGAGTGACTGGCTATCAAGACTGGTAGCCGACAGACAGGATACGTTGTGCATCACAAGATGCGGACCTCATACATGCAATGGTAAGGCAAAACCAATATTTTTGACCAAGTCCAACCAAACAGGTGTGTCTGTCTCATATTTTATTGTACTCAATAGCTGTACAAAATATCATTTGAATCCCATGACATGTTTTTGGTCAGAAACTCAAAATTTCATGAAATTTGATTTTTCAAAGTGGCCTATCTCCAAAACTATTTTTTGGATCATGCTGAAAATCGAACTTGACCTGTATATTATTGTACTAAACAGCTGTGCAAAATATCATTCAAATCCTTTGACGTGTTTTCAAGTTATTGGTCAGAAACCTTCGGGGGACGGAATGACGTACACCATAAAAAACTGAGGGTATAACATAATACCCTGCCACTTCGTGTGGCGGGGTATAAAAATCTATGAGAACAAGGCAATTCCCAACATGCATGGGTGTTTATGCAAACATGCAAAGTTTATGACCCCATCTAGAAGTGTGTTCTTTAGTTAGATAAAATTTATTATTGGACTGCGATGAAAATAGACTGGGTTGTAAACAAACACACTGCCACTGTGAGTGACTGGCTATCAAGACTGGTAGCCGACAGACAGGATACGTTGTGCATCACAAGATGCGGACCTCATACATGCAATGGTAAGGCAAAACCAATATTTTTGACCAAGTCCAACCAAACAGGTGTGTCTGTCTCATAGTAAGATATTTTATATAATTTATGTAAAATGATCAGGCTTTAACATTTTACATTATTCACTTGATGAGAAAACTTATGTAACAGAAATTTTGCATAATGAATTAAAACCTAATCCATTGTTATCTAACAGGAGGAGGAAGATTTAGGGGCATAAAAAATGAAATTGCTTTACACCATATTGTATAGGTTACAGCATCAGGCAGTTTCTGAGAAAACTGGGGCATATTTTTTTCTGGCAAACAGAGACTAATGGAGATACAATGTTGAGTAAAACACTTTATTCCCTCTCTTCTTTAGAGCAGTCATAAAAATCTGCAAATGTCAAGCTTAAAATTTGGTTGATGATCATTATTGAATAAAATAAACTGGCATAAAAATTGAATATTATGTTTAGTTTAAGACAATATGTTTAACAAATCTTAGCCATTGTAGATTCAAAACTCATATGGAATGCTAACATTAGCATATGTATGATATTTAGATGTGGAATAAGTGTATGTGACACAACCTAAACTAGTAGCCAGCCCGCAGCCTTCTATGTAAGCAGTAGTCACTGCAGGGCACCTTTCATTTGCCCAAGATTAAAAATATAATACATTGAGGATTCAATACTTATTCCAAAATTATCAAAAAAGGACCCATTTTTGGACATAGAACATTCAATATAAAAGAGAACATGGGACAACCATAAGCTTTGACAAAGATTCCTGACTTACGACAAGCACATACAGTACATGACATATAAAATGTTAAGGTCCAATTCCCAACACCTTGCTTCAGGGACCTGCAAATTCTCTAGTTTGGAATTTAAGACTTTTCTCCCTTTATAGCCTGGCAATTATTCAAATACATGTAATAAAAGTCGAAAACTGATATGTAATCACCTCTGTAAAATGGCAGCAGAGGGTAAGAAAAAAAAAATATTTTCTGCTACATAAAATAATGCTTATAATGCATGTAATGAAAAACAATATTCTGTCACAAAGCCTTCAAAAATTTTCTGACCAAAACAAAAAACCAAAGCCCCCCTCTTCCAAGTTAAATGGTCCTTTCCTTATTACAGTGATTTAAAGCAAACAAAAAACATATTTTTTTGCCAGTTTTAGAGGGGAATATGTGGGTTTTTTAACTGTATACAATTTCAATCAACAGGTTGGGTGTAATAGCTCATTTGCGCTATATATATAGCTCATTTGATGGTATTTAGTATCAAATGAGCTAATTTTTATGAAGTGATTTTTTTCTTTTTTACATTTGAATTATAATTTGTTGCATTTTTGCATATGTCCATGTTATGAGCAACATTTTTTGTAAAAGAAGATGGTCTGAAATATTTATGGTTTTCCTGATTGATGCTACGAAAATTTGCAAATTTCCATGACTATGTCCAATAAATAACATTTGAAATAATTACCATGTTTCTTTACAAAAAAATGATCAGGAATATATACATTTATGCGACACTCAAACAAAAAATTGAAAATCTAAAATTATTTTTTTTACTTCATGAAAAAAATAGTCCATTTGATACTAAATACCATCAAATGAGCTATATAGCACAACTGAGCTTTTACACGCAAGCTGATCAATAATGGAGGGTCGAGTACATATAAAATAAAGAGCTATTTTTTTTCTATGTCTTATGTCTTATGTACCCAACCCCCTATTATAGATATAGACAAACGTGTGTGTAACAATTCTCGAGGACTAATTATTCCTGACAGTAAGACACCACAATACCAGCACTCCTTCTTTGTCGACACCACTGTACGCTGGAACCAACTACCAGACAATATAGTGCATGGCAGTTCCGTAGCGGCATTTAAGACCGCCATAGGTAACCATCACCAGTAACACTCCGACACTCTCTCCCGTTGTCCAAAAGCCAGTAACTGGATTCTACAACGTAACCCTAACAGATACAGATACAAATAGAAACAAGTGATCACAAGTGCCTGTGGTACAAGCCCCTGTGAATGATACCTTATTTTGAATTATGCAATGAAGATCATCAAGTAGCAAACAGACAGATTCTAATGATTCTTTCAAATACTCCTCTTTTTGATAAGGTTTTGATGTAAAATTTGACAAAACAATAGCAATTTTTCTATTGACACTTGACATGTTCATGGTTCATTATTTCCCGCGTTAATTTGCACTTTCACTTTCCACTTTCGATTTGCAAAAATTATTATCTCCCCATTGTGATCTATTTTATGAACCAGAAGGAAACCACGTCGAGATCCAACAAAAACATACATTAATTTAACAACCTGACCCTGATCAACAACATATTCCTGTAATTGATTAATACTTTGTTTTCTGTTCAAGTAAATTACAAGTACTACAAAACAAAGTTGTGAGGTTCATTCTTGGTCTGGGGCCAAGAGCTAGTATAAACAATGATATTTTCGATCAAGTTAACATGTTATCAGTCGAAAATAGAGTTAAACAGATGAGACTAAATCATGTGTACAATATTTTTAATGGAATTGCTCCAGATTACATGTCATTCAGGTTTTTTTCGTAATTCGAACAACACCAGAGGGTCATCCAACTTAAATTTTTGTGTCCCAAATTCAAACATTTGTAGTAAGAATACATTTTTATTTAATGCGATCCATGACTGGAACAATTTGCCAGCAGAAATTAAAGTTTTAGACCAGAAATATTTGTTTAAAAAAGCTGTCAAGCAACATTTAAAGGATGAAGCTAGAAACCGTGAAAATAGTGATTTTTTGTTTTATTGATATATATGTCAGTTTCTAATATTTTTATTTTTATTGCAAAAAAATGTTGTCTTTTTTTTTAACAATGCTGATTTCTGATATATATATATATCTTGTAACTTTTTGATAAAGGGACCCCATTGGAAATAAGCTTTTAGCTTTAATGGGTTTTTATCCCAGGCAATCAGGTTGCATTAGTATATATTGTTAAATGTATTGTTTTAAATTTATATTGTATTTTATCATGCTATGCATTGTATACTTGATTTTGCCTGAATAAATATTATTATTATTATTATTATTATTAAGGACTCATTAGATCAGTACATGGTTAACTGTACAAATGTAATATAAATTTTACGTTATAAATTGTAGTTATCATTGTAAGTGATATAATAAGCAAATTATTTAAAGCAAACAGTACAAAGCATTCTAAAATAAACTGATAAATGCAGATGTAAGTTTCAAACCAATTTCAGATTTGGTATTTAATAAGAGGGTTGGGAAGACCTTTTCTGGGGTGCCGGGATTGGCAAAATTATTTAACAGGAATTCGGGAAAAGCGACAAGCGGGACACAGGAAACTGCATTTTATTTTTCGGGATGCGGGATCAGTAGTTTTTATTATCCGGGAAAATGGGATTATAAAATTATTTTGACGGGAATTCGGGACGGGACCCCCTCCTCCCCATCCCCTAATAAGGAGCTCAGCAGGGAATTGATATTTATTAAGAGATTTAAATTTGGGATATAACTTTTAATTTTATTTTAAAAAATGTATCTCTTGACTGTCTGTAGTGTTTGCAATGCAAAAGGAATTGTTCTTCATGCATCGCAAAATTTACATTTTCTTCCTATTATTTTTAGTTTTAAGGTTTCTTCTCAATCATTAAGTTATGAGTGCTGACACATATTTTGCAAAGAGCAGCCCTATCCTTAACTTTTTTTAAGATATCTAAATAATGAGGTCTGCATCATTTTTAGCTCACCTGGACCAAAGGTCCAGGTGAGCTATTGCCATCACTTGGCGTCCGTCGTCGTCTGTCGTCCGTTAACAATTTTTCAAAAATCTTCTCCTCTGAAACTACTGAACAGAATTTAATGAAACTTGGTATGAATGATCCTTAGGGTGTCCTGCACCAAACTTGTGTTTCAATTTTTGATCCGTCAAAAAACATGGCCGCTGTTACTAAAAATAGACCAGGGGGGTCAGACTACTGTTTTTGTCAAAATCAAAAAGTATAAGAGATAGATGAAATCTGATGCCACCCTTCTGCTTCAGTATCAAAAATTCTACAAAAGTCCCCATTTGGTCAAAGTTGTCAGATGATTCCTTATAGGGGTTACAGCCCCTTAAAGGTGAAAAATAGGGTTTTTTCATGTTTTTGGCTTATAGAATGAAAACTATTGCAGATAGAGAAAAGTTGTTGCTTGCTTAAATGTTCAGCTCAATCAGCTCTACTAAGGTCTCCATAGGGTGGAAGTTGTCAGATGACCCCTTATAAGGGTTACAGCCCCTTAAAGGCGAAAATAGTGCTTTTTGCCTATAGAAAGAAAACTATTGCAGATAGAGAAAAGCTGTTGCTTGTTTAAACGTTCAGCTCATTTAGCTCTACAAAAGTCTCCATAGGGTCGAAGTTGTCAGATGACCCCTTATAGGGGTTACAGCTCCTTAAAGGCAAAAAATAGTGTTTATTGTATTGAACTATTACTGAGAGATAAAAGTTGTTGCTTGCTTAAATGTTCAGCTCATTTAGCGCTACAAAAGTCTCCATACAGCCCCTTAAAAGGTGAATAATAGTGTTTTTTGTTATTTAGGATGAAAACTATTGCAGATAGAGAAAAATTGTTGAGCTCATTTAGCTATACAAAAGTCTTCATAGGGTTGACATCAAGACCAGGTGAGCGATTCAGGCTCCTGGGAGCCTCTTGTTTAAAGATTTTTCTAAAAAATTCTAATTTTGAAGATGTGTTGATAATTGAGTTTTGATTTTGAAGATTTTGATTATTTAACCTAATTTTTATTAGCTCACCTGGACCGAAGGTCCAGGTGAGCTATTGCCATCACTTGGCGTCCGTCGTCGTCGTCTGTTAACAATTTTTCAAAAATCTTCTCCTCTGAAACTACTGAACAGAATTTAATGAAACTTGATATGATTGATCCTTAGGGTGTCCTGCATTAAAGTTGTGTTTCGATTTTTGATTCGTCAAAAAACATGGCCGCCCTGGCTAAAAATAGAACAGGGGGGTCAGACTATTGTTTTTGGCTTGTAATTCAAAAAGTATACGAAATAGATGAAATCTGATGCCACGTTACTGCTTCAGGATCAAAAGTTCTACAAAAGTCTCCATTTGGTCAAAGTTGTCAGATGACCCCTTATGGGGGTTATGGCCCCTCAAAGGTGAAAAATAGCATTTTTTCATGTTTTTGCCCTACAGTATGAAAACTATTGCAGATAGAGAAAAGCTGTTGCTTGCTTAAATGTTCAGCTCTACAAATGTCTCCATAGGGTGGAAGTTGTCAGATGACCCCTTATAAGGGTTACAGCCCCTAAAAGGCGAAAAATAGTGTTTTTGGCCTATAGAATGAAAACAATTGCAGATAGAGAAAAGCTGTTGCTTGCTTAAATGTTCAGCTCATTAAGCTCTACAAAAGTCTCCATAGGGTCAAAGTTGTCAGATGACCCCTTATAAGGGTTACAGCCCCTTAAAGGCGATAAATAGTGTTTTTGGCCTATAGAATGAAAACTATTGCAGATAGAGAAAAGCTGTTGCTTGCTTAAATGTACAGCACATTAAGCCCTAGAAAAGTCTTCATAGGGTCGAAGTTGTCAGATGACCCCTTTTAGGGGTTACAGCCCCTAAATTAACATGTTTTCATGTTTTTGGCTTATATAATAAAAACTATAGCAGAAAAAGAAAATTGGTTGGTTGCTTTAATGTTCGGTTCATAAAGCTCTCAACAAAAGTCTCTATAGAGTCAAAGTTGTCAGACAGCCCTTAAAATAACATGTTTCATGTTTTGGGTCTACAGAATGACAACTATTGCTGAAAGAGAAAAAGCTGTTGCTTGCTTAAATGTTCAGCTTATTTAGCTTTACAAAGTTCTTCATAGGGTTGACATCAAGACCAGGTGAGCGATTCAGGCTCCTGGGAGCCTCTTGTTTGATTTAAGTAAAGTTTAAGTGAGTTTATATCATTGTTTTTATTCATATATTCATATTGACTTTGTTACTCAGATCATAGATTACAAGCACTTGTTTCTTTAAAAAGAAAATATATCATAGGCACTTCTTACATCAAAGCTGGAAAGGGACTTGACAATAAAAAATTAAATAACTGTGTTTTTTTTATAGAGAGATTTTTTTCGTAACAAGTCCCTGTGGTTTTTATTTGGAAATAGTTATCTACAGCTCGACGTCTTATGTTATAGAATTAGTATATTTTACATGATACATTGTCTTAAAAGAAGGATAAATTTAAATTGTACATTATGGAAAAGGACAACATTTATAAACATGTCCATGTGTAGTCTAGAAAGATTGTTAACTTAGCTTTAATTGAATAATTAAATACAAACATGAACAGAGGCTACAATGAACAGAACTTATGTTCATTGTATCTTCTGTTCATGTTTACATTAGACTATGTTCATTGTAGCTTCTGTTCATGTTTACATTTGATTATTCAATTAAAGGTGGGGTAACAATTTTTCTATGCTGTGCTTGTTTGGTAGTATTATGGGTTTCTTTTCAGATACCAGTGGTGAGCATAATGACCTTGGAGGCCATACAATACAAAAAGGGGTCCCTATCAATCCTAGACCAGCTGTTACTGCCCATGAAATCAGAATATATTCCTATCAAAGATACACAAGATGGATGGTTGGCTATCAAGAAGATGCAGGTAATTTATATTAAGTTCTTGGAAAAGAACGGCTCATCTTTCACACGTGGTAGAATTTTTCAGTCTTTTTGCGAGTGAAGCACAGAAGAACCAGCCAAAAGACCCAAAAAATTCTATCACGAGTGAAAGATCATTGCCTGCTTTCCAAGAACCAGTGTATGTACCTATTTCTTTCGTAAAAATCAAATTTTTATATACTGAAACCTTAGGTGACTTCATTCTAAACACTGAAAGTTTTCAATAACATCGAATTTCATTAGTGGACATCATCAATCAATATCAGTACCAATGGTTTTTATTGGTTAATTGACCAGTGTGAGATTGCTGCACATGCTTGCATCTCAACCTCGTCATCTCACATGAAGAAAGGTATTTACAGAAGAGATAGATCCATCTTAACCTTTTTATTAACTGCAAATTAACACTGTCAGGGCAAAAAAAGTCTTTTCAAGAAGATGCAGGTTGTTTATATTGAGCAGGCTTATCTTAATCCACTTTAATTTTTAAAAACTGTAGCAAAAAACACTGTAAGGGAAATAAAAGTCTGTTCATAATATATGACAAAATTCAAATTGTGGTACAAACTCTTCAAATTCTTTAAAATTTATTTTCTTAGATTTTTAGGGGAGACAATTAAAAAAAAAAAAAAAAAAATCAGTTTCTATTTTAATCTTTGCTGAACAAAAGCATCTAATTATTAGCAAGAATAACAAATAATTTGTTGTACACTAATAGTTGTTATCTTTTACACTTCGAAAACCTGTTCAAAATTAAGAGAACATTTAAATTTTGAATATTAATATTTCATCCCATGAACCGAATCTATTATTTGTATTCTACAGGTGAGGGGTGCTCCAGCTATAGCTATTGTGGGATGTTTGAGTCTGGCTGTGGAATTGACAGATAAAGATTTCCCTGATATGAAGACCCTGACAGACTTCATCATCAGTAAACTAGAATACCTCGTAACATCTCGTCCAACAGCAGTTAACATGCTGGATGCTGCTAAGTCTCTTACCAAGAAAGTCAATGAGTATTCAGCAGGTGCTGGCATGACAGTAGACTCTGTCAAAAACAAGTAAGGATTTTTTAAAAAGGCGGTTTGAAAATAGCTCATATGCAAACTATTAGGGACTTTTTGTGTGTTTAATTTGGTCAGCAAATTTACACTAAAAATGGAAGAATTTTTAGAAACATGTATATCTCAGTATAAGCTTATTCTTTTGTAAACTTAGGATGTAATGTAATGTACTGTTAATAGGAAAAAAAAAGAAATTTAAGCAAACTCACTCTTTATGCTGGGCTCTCTATTGGGAAAAAGTACAATTATCTCCCCTGAAGGAGAGCAAGGCAACTTCTTGTTCTTGAACATCACATTTTATCTTCTCCCTTTATGTTCTCATTGGGAAAATTTGTAATTAAGAGATATGAGGATGAACTACAATAGAAAATAGATTTTTTAGTTTAGAACAAAATATTGCATGTACATCAGAGAAAACTATGAAATAAGGTAGGAAAGATTCCTTGATTGGAAACTTTCATGTATTTAAGTCTTTTCCAGTTTAGATATTTATGATAAAATAAAATAATATTGAGTGTTAGAATTGTTTATATCGCTATAAGACTTTGTTTTTTTTTCTAAGAATAGTACAAGAAATTGAAGAAATGCTTGAAATTGATGTAAATGTCAACAAAAAGATGGGAAAATTTGGAGGTGAAGACATACTAAGTCGCTATGGAAATGACTCAGTCAACATTTTGACTCATTGTAATACTGGATCTCTGGCTACAGCGGGCTATGGTACAGCATTAGGTTAGTGTCAATTACAAATTATAGTAATATGGATTTTTTGGTTAAAACAAGAAATCAGTGAATCTAACAAAATCAAAATACTCTGCCCTTGATGAAGGTCCTTGATACAAGCTGGCTTAACAATACACCTGGTAAAATGGAGTGCTTAATAAACCATAAAGTGCCGGTAATCCAACCAACTTGCCTACCTCCTTATTTATTTGATTATTTATTTTACTGTACGTATTTATTTAAAATTTTTATACCACCTCACAATAGAGAATAACCTGCCTACATATTTTGTATGCACAACTGCACCAAAACTACTTGTTAGATAGATTTTGTGTTGCTCTTGGATATCATTCAGGGGAGATAATTGGATTCTTTTCCATTATAGAATTCAGTATCCTTACAGAGATCTAGTTACAAATTATTTTGACTTTTCTGTTTTTAATATACTGACATATCTTTTGATATATTGATTTAAGGCGTGGTTAGATACATTAACGGTGTGAATAGACTGAACCACATCTACTGTACGGAGACACGTCCATACAACCAAGGAGCCAGGCTTACAGCCTACGAAATCGTCTTCGATAAAATGCCAGGAACTTTAATCTGTGATAGTATGGCTTCCATGTTAATGCAGAAACAGAAGATAGGAGCTGTGGTCGTGGGGGCAGACAGAGTCGTGGCCAACGGAGATACAGCCAATAAAATCGGTACCTACCAACTGGCCATTGTGGCTAAGCATCATGGTGTTCCTTTCTATGTGGCATGTCCCACTACGACCTTTGACAGTACCTTACCCAGTGGTGATCATATAGTCATTGAAGAAAGACCTCATGATGAAATGACATCAGTGGCTGGTACAAGGATTGCTGCTCCAGGTATGTTATAATCTACCATAATGGTATCATGGAATGGCACTTACTATATATAAAAGGAATATCTGTGTTAAGCATGTCATTATGTATTCTTGACCATCACTAAATCACTATAAAGTAGAAATTATGGTGTTCATTTCTAAATCATTTTATTTCCCTTCTTTTTTATCTTAATAATCATTTTTAATTTCTTGCAGGTTCGTGGAAAATAAGTAAATTATTTTAAAATTGTAACTTTTTGTTCCCTTATGAAAATGTCTTTTAAACCCTGACAAATGATAAGTATTTGACTTTATTTTTTAGGTATAGGATGTTGGAATCCTGCATTTGACGTGACGCCAGCCGAGCTTATAACAGGTGGAATAGTGACTGAGTATGGAGTGTTCAAACCGTCCGAAATCAAGGACAAATTGTCTACACTAGTAAAAGATAGATAACTAGATGGTTATATCATCTTCAACTTGACTTTAAGGATAAGATTTTATTTTACAAGATTGTCTTAAATCTAGGACAATGTTACATTGAATAAAGATCGGAAATTAAGATAGAAAACTAGATAAGAAAGTTTATCAGGAACCAAAATAGAGAACTACTGTACTACAATCACACATGTGTCAAAAAAACTTTTATTCTTCATGTATTTTTTGTCTCCCTCTAAAAGCTAAGAGTTTTTTTCTGAAGATTAAAATAAATCTTACAGTTGCCCTCTAACCTTGATTATTTAAATTGTTTCTTATCTTTAACATTTAAAAACTTTCAAGCTCTTGTCTGTTAAAACTGTTGAACTCTTGCCTGTGAAAAATTGTATTGGCTCTTGCCTTTTAAAAATGTTTAAGCACTTTCCTATCAAACATGTTTAAGCTCTTGTCTATTCAAGTTGTTTTGGCTTTTGCCTTTTTCAGATTGTTTTTATGCATTTTAGTTTTTTGCTTGCATCCATTTAGATAAGTTATGTTTCAAATTAAAATTTGTGCAATGGACAGTATAAGCTGTTCAACTTTGGTGCTCAGTAAATTTTCAAATTGTTTTTCATTTGTACAAGTTGTCTTACTTTTGTTACTCTTTCACATTATTGTTCCTTTGAGAGAAAGAATGCATTGAATGTATTTGTTTGTGATAAACTTTTATTCAGTTTTTCATGGTAACTTTGATGCTTAGATATCATACCAATTGAAAGCTTGTCTTTGCATTGAAATGCTAAACATGTTACAACTTATGATATCCTGTACAAATTTCATGATTGTTTTATTATATGTTGAGGTATATTTAGATTTCAATTGACATGTTGTGTTTTACTTTTGCCTTTTAAAAGGGGTGAATTTTTGTGCATACATGTATATTGTAATTTTTACTGAAAATAGTAACTGAACATTAAACAATAAGGAATATTATTGTATGAGAGGAAAAAAATGCATATTTATCCATAGTTTTTTTATGTCTTTATGATAGATAAGAGACCCATGCTTACTAAACTAAAATTGTTGTTAAGATTTTTTTTAAAGAAAATCTTGGAGAAAAATGAGTAATAGGGAATAAAAGTATAAATATTGTTTTCTTATCTTGTTACTTGGTTATCTGAAAATGGAATACATTTTACAAACCAAAATTTATTGCATATCATGGCAGTTTTCAATTGCAACTCATTGAATAGTAGTTTTTTTGTGGACATTTTTCTACATATAATAATTTCATATTTTATTACTATCTTTATGTTGTCTAAAGGACAAGGCGGGACAAGTGACCAAATTTGCCCCCTTAAATTGTGTTTGGATCATTATAATTGTAGTATTTTGTAGTTAAAAGGTTACATTTAATTGGACAGGAATTAATTTTAAGAAATTTAACTAAATGCTAAATTATGCACATGCGCAAAATCATAAAACCAGCAAAATTGACAAATTAGGCTGAAAATAGCTACAATTTATGTAGTTTTTGTGAAAAATAAATATGAGAAAAAGTCGCTTTTCCCACAATTTAAGCTCAACACAGTTAAGAAAACTGATAAATCATATGTTTGAAACATACAAATTATTCAAAATTCAACACTTTTTTCAAAGAAATTTGTCAGTTTTGAAATAGGGCCACCCTTATCATATCTTGTCCTTTTGTAAGCATTTCAGGGAATCAAACTGCCAAATAAAAGTATGAAAAAAAACTTTTTCTCTGAAACCACTGAAGGGATTGTTTTGAAACTTTGTACACTTGATCTTTAGATTGTCCTCTACCAAGTTTGTGAAATTTGTGTACGCTTACCAACCAACATGGCCGACATTGCTAAAAATAGAACAGGGGGGTCAAACCATAGTTTTTAGCTTATAGTTCAAAGAGTATAATAGATAGAGAAAATCTGAAGCAACTGTCCTCCTTTTGCATCAAAAGCTCTACAAAACTCTCCATTGAGTCGGGGACGACTCCTTATAGGAGTTATTTTCCCTTAATTGTCAAAATTGACCATTTTTGCAGTTTTTGGACTTATCTTGAAAACTGTAACTGCTACAGGCTACAGGAAAACTTATCATTGGAGAATTTTAAAGCTCATTGAGATCTACAAAAATGATTCAGGGTCAAAATTGTCAGATCAACTGTTTAAGAGTTATTCCCCTTTTAGTGTGTTTTCTATCAATTTAACTGATTTTAAAAAATGTTCTTCTCTGAAACTACTGAAGGGATTGTTTTGAAACTTTGTACACTTGATTTTTAGATTGTCCTCTACCAAATTTGTGGAATTTTTACACGCTTACCAACCAACATGGCCATAGTTTTTAGCTTATAGCTCAAAGAGTATAATAGATAAAGAAAATCTGAAGAAACTTTCCTTCTTCAGCATCAAAAGCTCTACAAAACTGTCCATTGAGTCAAAGTTGTGGGATGACTTGTTGTAAGAGTTATTACCCCTTATCGACAAAATTGACCATTTTTGCCAATCTATCACTAGAGGTCGCATCTTTAGTGTTGATAGACGCGACCTCTAGTGATAGATTGCCATTTTTGCAGTTTTTGGACTTAATCTTAAAAACTTTTAATGCTAGAGGAAAACTTAGCATTGGAGAATTGTAAAGCTTAATGAGATGTACAAAAATGATTTTAGGGTCAAAATTGTCAAATGACCCCTTATAGGGGTTATGGTCCTTTCAGGATGAAAATAATGTTTTTCCGTGTCTTTGACCTATAAAATGAAAGCCATTACAGATAATGAACAAATGTAGCTTGCTTAAATCTTCAGTTCAATTAGCTCTTCAAAAATATCCATTAGGCTGAAGCTGTCAGATGACCCCCTATAAAGGTGAAGCACTTAATTGTCAAGTTTTGGGTTATTGCCTTGCAGATTAAACCTATAAAAGATTAAGATGCTTGAATGACTGGTTATAAGTGTTCTACAAAAGCCTTCATTATTATAAGATGGATATTGTATGGTGATCCTCTATTGGAGTTTTTCACCTGAGATACCCCAAATTATTTTCATTCCATCAGTCATTGAAGTCAGGTGAGCGATTCAGGCTCCTGAGAGCCTATAGTTTGCTTTTGTGGTTGCTTTTTTGAAGGTGTACTATAACATAATTATCACTTTGATTGCCAGGTCAATAGTTTTGTTAAAAATATACCTTTGTCTCCATAGGATCAAAGTTATTACCTGACCTCTTACAATGATTTTTGCCCCTAAATAGTTGAATGTTTTGTTTGTTTGCCTTAATAAATGAAAACTAATACAGACAGCAAAACCCAGTCGTAACTTCCCTGTCCTTCTATGAAGCTCTACACAGGGATGTAAAAGGCATCAATTTACATTAACAAAATTAAATGTATCATTGAAGACAAGATCATCGGAGCCTCTAGTTTCGTTTCATTGCCTTATGTTGCATAAAAAAAACCTGCTTCAATGTTCAGCTCAACGAATTCTATTAAGTATGCATTAAGTAGAAGTTGTCTGTAAGTCCCATGAAGGTATGTCAAAAATAATGTGTTATGTTCTTGCGGCATAAACAGGGTAGTTGAGAATGTATTTCCCTATAGAATGAAAAAGATTGCAGGTAGAGAGAATGTATATTGCTTAGGTTGCTCAAAAAGCTCTACGGAAACCTACATCAGGCAGACAAATGCGGTAGAGAAAAGCAATTTGCTTATGTGTTTTAGAGCCCTATCATGGAAATTTTAGGGAACTTTTCACATTGATTTTGAAAGTTGCCATAGAAGATCAAGTGATCAGTTAAGTCCTTGTGTTCCTCTTGTATAGATGAGCTTTACAAATGCATTTTAATTAGGGGTTTCTTTAATTTCAAAAGTTTCGATAACTATCAATCAAGATACATCTTAATTATGTCTCCCTCCACTTTGTTGAAGATGCATTGTTTTTGTCCTTTTCGTTCGTTAGTCTGTCCGTCACAAAGTTATCCCGTCCATCTCTCTGAATCAACTTAACGAATTTAACGATCGAAACTTATATAAAGCTAGTACAACATATGTAGTTATACACATTACCGTGAAATTTTTATCCTCTGACTCAGTATGTTAACAGAACCTCAATGAGTCCTTACAACACCCCCTGTGTTCATAGAAATTGTTGACTTCATTTCTCGTTGTCAGCATTTACACTGAACTGTAATTTTGGATGGGCGCTACTTATGCTTACTAAGATCTCAGCTTTGTTTGTAAATCCTATAATGTATATCTGACAGCCTGTCTGGTGTTATAATATCATCGATTCCATGTATCGATCCCTTAAAATAAGATCGAGACAAAACAAACTCCATTTCATTGCCGATAAATGTATGACTTTTATTGCCAAATTAAGTTACAGGCCAATTGATTACAACAAAACTGCAGCAAATTTACATTTATATTTCCTCAGCACCAATGAAAAAGAAATCAAATTCACAGTGAATACCAAATAGGAAACCTAATGAGCTATAATAGAATCATGAAATTCCTTAACTTGCATAGGGAGCAATAATGGCCAGAAAAGACCAGAAACTAAGCAAATAAGAGATGTTTACCAAAATGCCGGTAATGTTTCTGTCATGTTCGCTGAGAGAAATTCTAGATCTGTAAAATTTCTGATATCTTTCTGAAGTTAGTAATTTTATAAAGAGCCATATAAAAGCTAGTAGCAAAACAACCAAACAAATCTTAGAGCACTAGAAGAAATTAGCATGTTGAATGTTCATATTGAAAACGCAAACACTTAGTACCCTAACTTTGAACAAAGCTCTGCAGCTTTTAACATATGTTTTGCTTCATAGTGAGTTTGTCCGTTCATAATGCGATACTAACCGTACAATTCGGTGATAGATACAGTTTTATATAAAAAAAAAAATGCTTTAAACAATGTACCGAAGCGGTCAATTATCAACCAGCTTTAATTTTGATTAAAACTATTCTGAAAACCAAAAGTATGGAGAGAAGAGTACTACTGAGTACTAACAATTCGAGAAAGGTAGTCAAATTCAGCACCGGGGATTTCGGGGGGGGGGGGTACAAAACAAGCAAACCTGATGTTTCAGACTGCTTCCGTTTGAATGGTTTGTTTCGTTGTGATGATTTTTTTCTTTTTCTCAGTTTTTAATAAATTATGTTTTATTACCTCTTTGCTTCTATCATTGGTAGTTCTTGGTTTCTTTTAATGATATGAATTCAGATAAATTGTACCTCTAAAGAATGACACGATTAGATTTGGGATGTGAAATAAAAGTGCGTGACAAAGCATTCGTAAGAAGGGGTTACATACTGAAATGTCGAAAATAGATAAATCATGCGTACAATACAGACTAAAACCGTACCATTATTCTAAAATCTAAAAACTGCACAGTCCACAATCACTTTGTAGTAGCTGTGAGGCAAAAATATTTATTTCCTCAATTACTTTGTAGTAGCTGTGAGGCAAAAATATTTATTTCCTCATTTACTTTGTTGTAATTTTGATAACTAGTAACTTCGTTGTAAAAATGAGTTCTTGAGAGTATATTGAGTATCCTTTCAAACTCACTCGACTTTTGAAAACCGAATTACCATTATTGAGTTCCTGATTGTTGGTTCATATGTTATTTCTTCCCTATATACAGCCCGTCGTTATAAGGAGATAAATGTGTTAGCCGATAGTCTGTGATGGATTTGAAATTTAATGAATCGATGGAGGGATTTTTGGCAAGGCATACATCATAGTTCTATTGATCATCATGTCGCTTCTGGATTCATGGCTCTTGTTTCTCCTTATATGTAATCAACTTTTATCGGGTAAGTTTTAGGCATTTTCTTAATTGGAATATGAAGATTATATCCACCAGAAATAACTTTTCAAATTTTGAAATGATAAGATTGAAACGTTTTGTCTGGGTTTCAAATTGTAGGGTTAGAATAAAATGCCTCTAGTGTGTTAACGGGGTTTCCAGCATAAACAAAAAATATATTGTTTAGAGGTGGTTGATGGATGGTGAAACAAAAGCCGAAATTTCATTTTTGTCTTAGCTAGAATTTGTGTGTGTTAGTTTTGAAGAGGGACTCGTATGATTAAAATGTGATAAAATTTTTGTTTCATTAAAGATGATTATGTGAAACATTTTCCCAGCTCTTTTAAAAAAATGAACAGAACTGTTTTTGTTATTATACCCCCACTCGTAAGAGAGGGGGCTATATTGCAATCACCTTGTCCGTCCGTCCGTCTGTCCGTCCGTCTGTCCGGTTCAATTTCTCTGCTTCTACTAGATGGATTGGTTTCAAATTTGGTACACAGCTTCAGCATGATGAGTTATACTATGCCTACCCTTTCCAGGTCAGTCCATCATCTACTTCCTGTTTTCCAAGCCGACTTAGACTTTTTAAGGGAAAAAAAATTTGAAATGTGAAAATTTTCGTAATAGATTTCTCGGCTTTTACTGGATGGATTGGTTTCAAATTTGGTACACAGCTTCAGCATGATGAGTTATACCGTGCCTCCCCTTTCTAGGTCAGTCCATCATCTACTTCCTGTTTTTCGCGCCGACTTAGACTTTTAAGGGTAAAAAATTTGAAAAGTGAAATTTTTCGTAACAGTTTTCTCGGCTTCTACTGGATGGATTGGTTTCAAATTTGGTACACAGCTTTAGCATGATTAGTTATACCGTGCCTCCCCTTTCCAGGTCAGTCCATCATCTACTTCCTGTTTTCTGAGCTGACTTAGACTTTTTATGGGTCAAAAAAAGACAACTTTTCGTAACAGATTTCTCAGCTTCTAGAGAAGGGATTGATTTCAAATTTGGTATACAGCTTTAGCATGATGAGTTGTACCGTGCCTCCCCTTTCCAGGTCAGTCGGTCATCTACTTCCTGTTTTCTGAATGGCCGAGTGGGGGTATGCTTAGCACGACTTAGTGCAACCCCTTGTTTGTATCTGTCTTTCAATGGCATTGCTTTCTATTAATTGTTTTTGGCTGTAACAAATACTTGTCACACTTTATTACAGATATGTTGTTTATGCTCTTAGTTGTGGCTGATTTTGTTTATGCTTTTAAGTTTTTGTCTAATTCGAAGTGCTTCAGAAATTTATTTATCTATTTTCTAGTTGTGTCGGATTCTCCTGAAGGATGCAGTAAAGGCTGGTCCTATTTTAACCAGAGATGTTATTTTTACAGTCCCCATTCTCTCGATGCTGTGGCTGCCAAGGAAGTATGTGGTACCTATAAACATTCCTCCCTTGCTAGCGTTTGGGATGACGCCGAGGCTCAATTCATCACCAGTACACTAATACCCGTAAGCAGTATTTAACATCTACCGGCAGTTTTCTTGAGTTTCCAAACTTTTTGGGTAGATTACAAAGATTCGCATTGCTAAAAGTGGTCTTAGTTTCTTAGTCAGTTGAACAAAACATTATCTTAGCCTGGACTTAAAAATTTCAAACCAGATACTAAAAGATGAGACTTTTCTAAGATGAATTCTTTTTGTACACATGTTTTGACAACATGGACAGCATTCCTTTAACATTGTTTAAATGTGTGTGCGTGTTTTTCTCTGTTGTTTGTACTTTTTATTAATTGTTAGTTTGCAGTGGTGTGTACTTTATTTCAGCCTGGTTACAAAGATATGGTTTGGGTCGGATTGGTCCCTAGAAACAACAAGGACCAGGGATGGGCGTGGCTAGATGGATCCATTCCAGATATTCACATTGATGGTCAGTTTATCAAACTATTAAAAGACAAGAGGCTCCCAGGAGCCTGAATCGCTCACCTGGTCGTGATGTCGACCCTATAAAGACTTTTCTAGAGCTAATGAGCTGAACATTTAAGCAAGTAACAGCTTATCACTATCTACTATTGTTTTCGTTCTGTAGCCGTAGGCCAAAATCATGAAAAAACGTTATTTTAAGGGCAATAATCCCTATAAGGGGTCATCTGACAACCTTGACCCTATGAAAACTTTTGTAGAGTTAAATGAACTGAACATTTAAGCAAGTAACAGCTTCTCTCTATCTGCAATAGTTTTCATTCCATAGGCCAAAAACATGAAAAAACGTTATTTTAGGGGCCATAACCCCTATAAGGGGACATCTGACAACTTCGACCCTATGGAGACTTTTGTAGAGCTAAATGAGCTGAACATTTAAGCAAGCAACAACTTTTCTCTATCTGTAATAGTTTTCATTCTATAATCCAAAAACATAAAAAAAATGTTATTTTTCACCTTTAAGGGGCCGTAACTCCTATAAGGGGTCATCTGACAACTTGGACTCAATGAAGAGTTTGGTAGAGCTTTTGATGCTGAAGCAGTAGCGTGACATCAGATTTCATCTATCTCTTATACTTTTGGATTTACAAGCCAAAAACAGTAGTCTGACCCCCCCTGGTCTATTTTTAGTAACAGCAGCCATGTTGTTTAGACGGCGGCCACCATTTGTGCAATCTTGGTGGAGGACATCCCATAGATGAAGTGTGCAAAGTTTCAAAGCAATCCCTTCAGTTGTTTCAGAGGAGAAGATTTTCAAAGAAAAGTTAACGACGACAACGGACGACGACAGACGATGACGACGACGGACGCCAAGTGATGGCAATAGCTCACATGGACCTTCGGTCCAGGTGAGCTAATAATGGACATGAAAACATGCATTCTGGACTTTTCTGTATATACAAAGTTTCATCAACCTTAGACCTGTATTTCTAGTGACCAACTGTCATGTCCTAATATCCTTTCATGCCTTTGGATTTGTTCAAGCTTAGGAAAAATACAAGTTAACTTTTCATTAAAAAATGAATTTTGTTTGACCATAGACGTGAAATCTTTGAATTATTTTCTTTTAATAGTCATATAAATTATTAACTACCCATTTGAATGCCATAATAACCAAGCTGTTATTTTTAGGAACAAAACCCAAATCCAACAAAGATATGTGTGGTGCTTTGAGCATGGAAGGACTAATGGTCTTTAAGAACTGCTGGGAGCCTCTCCCTGGCTTTGTCTGTAAAGCATGTAAGTTTGGGTTTTCATTTACTTGTAAAACATGTAATATTTGGTTTCTGAATTCTTCATAACTGCAGTAGCTTTTTAATTTGATCATCACCTTCTATGATAAAAATTATTTACTACCCTCTATGATACTATCAGTTCCTGATTTTAATAAAGGTAATAACAAAACTACCGAACTTGAATGATCAATCTCATAGTCCAGAGAAAATGACAAAAATGAATCAGTCATCATAATGTAATAGTTTCCAATTGATTTAACAAGTTTTGTCCCTTATTTGTTAAAGAAGAAGACAAATTTACTACTGTGAACCAACTATGTCTAAAGCAAAAACAAATTAACTGAAACCGATTTCAATCAAAATGCACTGATTTTTATAATTTCAGCTTTAGAGATGACCTACATGATCAGTAACCTTGTAAACACCACCACTAAACCAGGAGAACCTCCTAAGATCCTGTTTGAGAGGGTGTGGCCACCCAAACTCTATGACCTCCCTCAGTATGTAGAACACATTGCTCACACACAAGTTCCTGCTGCAGCTCATGAGACAGATTGTGCGTTCTACTGTTCCCATGTCACAAACTGTAAGGCATTCGTGATCCAGTGTCTCCTGGCCTGGAAGTGTAAAGTCTACACGTGTGAGCTGTATAAAGCCAAATAAACTCTACAAGGAAGCTAAAACATGTTCCGTCCACTTAATTGCCTCAGCTGTTAAATGTAAATGAACATGATATTGTACTGTTTTATTGTAATTTTAAGCTGCCATATTAAATTGTCATAGTAACTAATGTAATTTTCAAATACAGTCCTTTGTTCAACCAGTGTCAATTGTCATCAACCTATTGCTATTGCTGGTTAAACAATCCATATGTCTCCCTCCAGTTTTCAAAGACAAGAAAAAAAACCACAAGAGTATTGCTTGAGACCCCTGCCTGACAAAAGTTCTAACATTGACCTTTGACCTATTGGCAATAAAATCATTTGGCTTCTTCCTTACCTCATAAATGGAAAGTTTCATGAAATTCTATTCTACATGTTTGCTTCTTATGGTAAACATTTTCAGAATAATAAATGTGCTACTTATATATAAAAGATATAATTATAAAGACATTTATTTAGTGTATGCTTTACATACAATTTATACACAAAATAATAAAAAGATTTAAAATGTATAAAAAAAATCATTTACACAAATGCTAAAAATGAAATGACAACAGATCAATAGCACTTCATTCAACTCCATGATAAACTCCTCTCAAGACTTTCACTCTCCTCAATGAAAGACAGAAATTGATCATTACAACATGCAACACACTACACACTTCCCCACTCTATCGTCTGTCTCGATGGCGATGTCTGTGTTCTCGGTCACGTCCGTGGTCACGGTCTCTTTCTCGACTCCTGTCACGGTCACGACTTCTATGCCCTGGCTCAGAGGTTCGCCTAAGAAATTCATCTACATCACGTTCATACTGAAATTGTAAAGATATAGAAAATAAAGAGTATGAATAAACACATACTGAAATGAACAACATCAAATGCCTGCCAACATAAATTTACCAGAAAATCAAACCTGACCTTCATAATACATAAACAAGTAACACCAGTTTTAGGGGAATGAAAGACAAATTAACACAAATCCTACATCACATAAGCTTTTCATTTTTCAAGATTTAGTATGAAACTCAGGGCAAAAAAGAAGTCAACATTTCATTCAAATGAGAAAACAAGGAAAACTGTGAGTGAGATCATAAAAGGAGACCCATCCCCTTCATAAGAGCAATGAAATCTGTAAATGCAAAAATGATATGATGTACTTAAAGTTTCATCTAAATCCATTTATGAGGCAAAGTGTTTATGTATATGGACAGACAGACTTTGTTTGTGTGAGAGGTAGAACTAAGCTAAGACAATTAAACCATTAAAATGACTTACTGATCTTTTATCTGAGGCTCGTGACCTAGAGGCTGATGCAGCGTATTCTGGGGCAGGCATGTATTCTCTTGGACGATCATATGGGTAAGGTGGCATTGCTTCCATCCCAAAACCAGGAGGCTACACAAAGAAAAATATTGAACCATATAATGTTTACACAAAAATTATGACTATAAATATATATGTGGTTAAATTATAAGGCAGTAGTGAGGTCACTACAATGATAAAGCATGAGAACAAGAGGCTCCCAGGAGCCTGAATCGCTCACCTGGTCTTGATGTCAACCCTATAAAGAACTTTGTATAGCTAAATAAGCTGAACATTTAAGCAAGCAACAGCTTTTCTCTTTCAGCAATAGTTGCCATTCTGTAGGCCAAAAACGTGCAAAATGTTATTTAAAGGGCCATCTGAACACTTTGACTCTATAAAGACTTTTGTTAAGAGCTTAATGATTAAGAGGCTGTAATCCCTATAAGGGGTCATCTGATAACTTCAACCCTATGGAGACTTTTGTAGAGCTAAATGGCTGAATATTTAAGCAAGCAACAGCTTTTCTCTATCTGCTATAGGCCAAAAATACTATTTTTCGCCTTTAAGGGGCTGAAACCCCTATAAGGGGTTATCTAACAACTTAGACTCTATGAAGACTTTTGTAGAGCTAAATGAGCTGAAAATTTAAGCAAGCAACAGCTTTTCCCTATCTGCAATAGTTTTCATTCTATGGGCCAAAAACACTATTTTTCGCCTTTAAGGGACTGTAACCCCTATAAGGGGTCATCTGAGAACTTCGACCCTATGATAACATTTGTAGAGCTAAATGAGCTGAACATTTAAGCAAGCAACAGCTTTTCTCTATCTGCAATAGTTTTCATTCTATAGGCCAAAAACACTATTTTCCGCCTTTAAGGGGCTGTAACCCCTATAAAGGGTCATGTGACAACTTCGACCCTATGACGACTTTTGTAGAGCTAAATGAGCTGAACATTTAGGCAAGCAACAGCTTTTATCTATCTGCAATAATTTTCATTCTATAGGCCAAAAACACTATTTTTCGCCTTTAAGGGGCTGTAACCCCTATAAGGGGTCATCTGACAACTTCAACCCTATGAAGACTTTTGAAGAGCTAAATGAGCTGAACATTTAAGCAAGCAACAGCTTTTCTCTATCTGCAATACTTTTCATTCTATTAGCCAAAAACATGAAAAAACGCTATTTTTCACCTTTAAGGGGCTGTAACCCCAATAAGGGATCATCTGACAACTTCCACGCAATGGAGACTTTTGTAGAACTTTTGATGCTGAAGCAGTAGGGTGGCATCAGATTTCATCTATCTCTTATACTTTTTGATTTACAAGCCAAAAACAGTAGTCTGACCCCCCTGGTCTATTTTTAGCCACAGCGGCCATGTTTTTTGACGAATCAAAAATCGAAACACAACTTTTGTACAGGTCATCCTAAGGATCAATCATGCTAAGTTTCATTAAATTCTGTTCAGTAGTTTCAGAGAAGAAGATTTTTGAAAAATTGTTAACAGAGGACAGACGACAGACGACGGACGACAGACGACAGACGACAGACGACGACGGACGCCAAGTGATTGCAATAGCTCACATGGACCTTCGGTCCAGGTGAGCTAACAAGTGCTAACAAAGGACAAGGTACAGTAAGGGCCATATTTGGCCCCCCTATTTAAAGAAAATCAAATCCAAAGTAAATGATTTAAATATCATTAAGGTTTCAAGTAAGATGATTAAACTTTTTGACAATGGTAAACATTTTCCATCATCTACTCTAATTTCAATTTTATAGAGGCTTAAAGTAGTCCAAAAGTATCAAAATCGTCGAAATATGTCATTTTTCATGCTTATTTTGTTATTTTTAATGACCAGCGACAACGTAGACCATGGATTTCTCAACTGATTTATAACCATTTTATAGTGCAAATTAAAGTTCATAAACAATAACTGTGGTCTAAGTAGTCGCTGGCATCTAAAAATTTAAAATATTACCCAAATATTGTCCATTTTCCTTGAATTTGAAAGAAATCTTACATATTCAACATGTTTTGACAAGCAATTTCAAATAATAAACATGAAAAATTTTGATAAATTTAGTTGTTTTATCTTCTTCATTCATTTGACTTAATAAATAACAAAAGGACTTTTCTCTAGATCAGTTTTCTATTTTTCAGTTTTAGAGGGGGCCAAATACGGGCCTTACCGTACCTTGTCCTTTGACAGTCAAACCACTCGATTTTTAGAAGGTAAAAGTTCTGTCCCCCACTGTTTCCTTCATATCTGCTCCACCACCATTTATCCCTTTAGTTTTGAGAGACAAACAATTACTTAGAGATTCTGATCCAAATATCAGATTCCATAGGAAGCTTTGGCGTGAGATGGGATACCTAGGTACCTACAAGTCATCATTTGATTGTAAGTACTTTGTAAGTATCTTAACTGAATCAGAGACTAGGAATGATAAGGTGCCTTTAAAAGGAAAACTACTTACAGGTGGTCCATAAGGTGGCATCCCAGGGGGTACTGGAGGTCTGACATGCTGAAATTCTCTTATGTAGTCAGTGTAATTCTGGAAATAAAACAAATATGGTGTTAGTTCATCTAGTTTTATTTTAGTTCAAGTTCTATGTTAGAAGGAATCCTGTGTAGAAATTACATATGATTACCGTTATATCATGCACCAGAAAATTAATATTTTTATATAGGCAGTCTATCTTTTAAAATAACTGTACCAAGTCATGTCTATTGTGATTTTCAATTTCTTGATATTTCTTTGCCATGCTTTGTCTTTTCTATAAGAATATTTCGATATTAATCATCAAGTTTACGTAATTTTATTGCATTAATTCAACAGTCATATTGAAATACTTGAAAACTCTTAAGTGTAAGAAAATGTTTGTCTCAGACAGATATATATCTACAATCTAAATCCAAAACATGGCCCTTATTAGTTGGAAATATATAGTTTATTTAAACCCCAACTGAATATTTCTTTTTGTCAAAAAAAATTCTGATATTAAATATTTAAGATATCTTAAGTAAGGAAATATCCTAAGTTACGTAATTACACTTAAATAACTTTAAGTATGAGAAATCTTTTATCTTACCCCATTTAAAAAGGTATCCCTTCTGACACCTGCATATCTTGGTGATCTGAAATATATCACACATTGGTGATAATCTAATACAACTTGTACTTTAAATAACAAAATAATAAAATGCTTGAAAATTTTAAGAATTCATGGTGACTTTCCTTCATATCATTGCATCCTGTCGTATTCAAGTAAAATGTAATGTATAAACAATTTTAAGGAAAACCTATCTTACCCCAAAACAAAGTCATATGATCTTGTTATTAATATTAACACCAAATTAACTATGTATAAACAGTCAAACTAAGTGGTAATTGTATTGTCTTGTTTAAATGATTACCTGTCAGGTCTATCTCTGTACATTCTACCTGTAATTCATAGAAAATGAAAATTAAATACTAATATCTAAACTACAGCTTTCAAACGTGTATTTATTGCTTCAATACAGTAGGCTTTTTGATGCTTTAAGACCCAATTTCAAATAGACATGGATCAGAGTTCTATCAACCAATACTTTTGCAAGAAACTCCTAAGGACCCCCAGTTTAACCTTGCAACATTTTTTATGTAACTGTCCTAAGCCAGAAATCTTTGTCAAAGATTTTGATTGTCCCTATAATCTTTGCATTTATTGTTCTACATCAGAAATGGATCTTTCGTTGATAGTTGTGGGATTGGTATTGAATCTTTTGTATGTATTTTTAGTCTTCGGCCAATGCAAGATGACAAGCAGCGACATCTGGTCATGTTGAAGACTGCTGGTTGTTTCAATTGTGACTTTTTAAATTGCCTTTTGTTTATGTTTGTGTCCCATACACTTATTCAACATCTCATTTTTGTTATTGCCCCATATTTTGGGGGTTTGAGATAACATTAAAGATTTTCTTCTCTAAAGGCAATAAAAAGCTTCGCCGAGCGCAGCATGATACGACCGCAACATGTTGAGCCCTGTACATTTTAGGCCCAATATGGATAGTCTATTGCTCTGGACACATGCAGCCCATGGTGGACTGACAAAGGTTTTTGACACATGCTGCTCTGGTGGACTTTCGACCCAGGGGGTAAAAATATAAATTTTTAATTTTGTATTCTACTCTTGCAAAAAAAAAAATTGTCAAAATCGGACAAGAATTAAAAAAAAATCAATTTCGGCCCCTTTTGGCCCCTTATTATGTAACAGGTGAAAAAGGGGTGGGGTTGCAAAATAATTTCTCCAATTTGGATTCACTACTTGACAAAAATAAACTTGCAAAAAAAATTTCAAAAACAAACCAGAAATAAAAAAGTTTTGATTACGGCCCCTTTTGGCCCCTAATTACAAAACAAGTGAAAAAGGGGATGGTCACAAAAATTAATTCTCAAATTTGGATTCACTACCTGACAAGAATAAACTTGCAAAAAAAATTTAAAATCGAACCACAAATCAAAAAAGTTTCGATTTCGGCCCCATTTTGCCCCTAATTACGTAATAGGGGAAAAAGGGGGGGTCGCAAAAATTAATTCTTAATTGTGTAAATGAGCTGAACATTTAAGCAAGCAACAGCTTCTCTCTACCTGCTATAGTTTTCATTTCATAGGCCAAAAACATGAAAAAACATTATTTTAGGGGCTGTAGCCCCTATAAGGGGTCATCTGACAACTTCGACCGTATGGAGTTTTTTGTAGAGCTAAATGAGCTGAACAATTAAGCAAGCAACAGCTTTTTGCTATCTGCAATAATTTTCATACTTTAGGGCAAAAACATGAAAAAATGCTATTTTTCACCTTTAAGGGGCCGTAACCCCTATAAGGGGTCTTCTGACAACTTCGACCAAATGGAGACTTTTGTAGAACTTTTGATCCTGAAGCAGTAAGGTGGCATCAGATTTCATCTATCCCTTATACTTTTTGAATTACAAGCCAAAAACAGTAGTCTGACCCCCCTGGTCTATTTTTAGCCACGGCAGCCATGTTTTTTGACGAATCAGAAATTGAAACATTACTATAGTGCAGGACACCCTAATGATCAATCATACCAAGTTTCATTGAATTCTGTTCAGTAGTTTCAGAGGAGAAGATTTTGAAAAAGTTATTGTAAGAACAAACAAAAAAGTTACAATTTTGGCCCCTTTTGGCCCTTAATTTCCAAACGAAAAAAGGGGGGACTCCCAAAATCAATCCCATCCATCCTTTAATGGTAAGAAATATCATTGTCAAATTTCATTGCATTTGGATAACTAGAACTAAAGTTATCGTGTATACACTAAAGTTAACGGACGACGGCGACAACGACAACGACATCATCATACCATTATACGTCCGCAAATTTTTTGCGGTCGTATAAAAACCAGAAACATTTGACAATTAAGGGCCATAAAAATATCAACTCTTTTTAAAATTACTTTACGATGTCTCCCCCCATTTCCCCAAAAAGTTCTAAGTTCAAAGGGCCATTACTCCTACAAAAATTTGAGGATCAAAATTTCCTGGTCATATGCACAACTATATATGGTGTCCTTCCTATATACCACATTTCATTGAATTCGGTTCAGTAGTTTCAGAGGAGTTGCGCTGATAAGATAATAAATGAGGATTTTCAGCAAATTCCTAAGTTCGAAGGGCCATAACGCCCACAAAAAATTGAGGATCAAAATTTCCTGGTAATGTGCACAACTACATATTGTGTCCTTCACATATACCAAGTTGTGTTATATTCGGTTCAGTAGTTTCAGAGGAGTTGCGCTGACAAGATGATAAATGAGGATTTCAGCAAATTTCTAAGTTCAAAGGGCCATAACTCCCACAAAAATTTGAGGATCAAAGTTTCCTGGTAACATGCACAACTACATATGTTGTACTTTCTATATAACAAGTTTCGTTGAATTCGGTTCAGTAGTTTCAGAGGAGTTGCGCTGACAAACTTTGTGACAGACAAACGAACGGACGCAGACAGTTGGACGGACACGACAAAAACAATATGTCTCCCCACAAGAGTGGGAAGAGACATAATTTTAACCTAGTGAAGACTTTTATAAAGCTAAATGAGCCAACAGGAAGTTCAGCAACAGCTTTTCTCTATTTGTTTTAGTTTTCATGTACAAAATTTAGAAAAATATATTATTGAACACCTTAAGGATGTATTCTGGTCAGGTTTCAGTCTGGTTGGAACTTGTTTGGAAATAACTTAAAGTCTTTAAAATAATTCAAAATTAATGGATAATGGCGATGAATTTTTAAAAATATATAATCACCATAAAATTGTGAAAAAAATTAAGAATTTTTAACAAGTAGTTTTTGAGAAATTGCTAATTAAAAATTTAGGTCCTAAATTGCTGGTGGATTCGAGTTAGATTTTCTAAAAATAGGGACTGGGTTGGGAAAAGTCACCTCATGAAAAAAATATTCACTAATCATTCATTTTTTCTTCCTTAAACATTAGATATTTTCACATTAAGAAACCACCAAAAAAATGAAATTTACCCATCAGCTGCAAGAAAAATTAGAAAAATCTGCATTTTTAGGGAAATTTTTAACGGCAAAAAATGCCCCCAAAATACATGAAAATGGGACAAAACTTTCTTATATCAACACGTACATATGATTTTTTTAAGGTTGATATATTCATTTTTACAAGATACAACTTATCAGAAAGTATAAGAAAAAATTTAATATTTCAAGTTGAATTTTTTTCATGAAAATAGTCAAAATTTTGGCAAAAATGGCTAAAAATGAACAAAATCATCAACATGATCAAAATTGGTCACCTTTACACGTCTGTAGCAAAAAAAAATGCACAGCAACCTATGAATTTTTCCTTATATATTGCCTTTGTAGGGTCAGAACATTGCAAAAATCAAGGTTAGAAAAAAGTTTAATACTTTAAAATTTTGGCTCCTGACCAGAGTACATCCTTAACAGGGCCATAAACCTTTTATGGGTTTTAAGGGTTCTATTCTTAGCAACAGTAGCCATGTTGTATGGTTGGCAGTCACTATTTGTGCTATCAAGGTAAAAGACAACCTGTAGATGAAGTGCAAAGTTTCAAAAGAATCCCATCTGTGATTCTAGAGATCTTTAAATAAAGACAATCATTGAATGAGTGCCAATTGTTAGTAGCTCAAATAAAACTGAAGATCAGTGAGAAAATAACAAGACCAATCGATGGCAAAACATTGAACCCTGTACGTTTTAGGCCCAATATGGACAGTAAATAGCTTTTGACACTTGCATCCTATGGTAGAATGACAAAGCAAATTTGTCACATGCAACCCAGTTTATAGACTGACAATGAATATTTAGAAAAGAAATATTTAAGATCCTTATATTTAACAAGAACTAAAGTTATTGTGGAAAACAAATCAAAGTATCATTTTTCAGCCCTTTTTGGCCCTTTATTTCTAAACAAAAAAGGAGGGGACACCCAAAATCAACCTAATCCTTCCTTTTATGGTAATTAATATAACTGTAAAGTTTCATGGCATTTGGTCAACCTGAACAAAAGTTATTATGAAAACAAATATAAAAGTCGTTTTTTTGGCCCTTTTTGGGTCCCTTATTTCTAAATGAAAAAAGAAGGCACCCCCAAAATCAGCCCATCCCTTCCTTTTGTAGTAAGTAACATAACTGTAAAGTTTCATGGCCTTTGGTCGGACAGAACATAAGTTATCATGGAAACAAATAAAAAAGTCGCTTTTTTTGCCTCTTTTGGGCCCCTAATTTCTAAACGGAAAACTAGAATACTGACAAAGTCAGAAAGGGCCCCGCGGCAAAATATCTAAGTGTTTTCAAAATCATACGAACTTTAATTATAACCACTAAGGCATGTTCCATGGAATGCATATGAAACTACAGATCTGTATTGTTAATAGCCTTTGAGTTTTATTGTTCACCAAGTCCAATTCTCAAAATCTGTGATTTTCGATAAAAAATGAAGTTTTTTCCAAAAATATTAATTAGATTTGCACGAAATTTTAATATGCAAATCAAGACATGCTACTTAGCAGCTAAACAAAGTTTCAGAACTGTTTTGTTAACAGTTTTTGAGTTTTAGTGTTCACAAAGTCCAATTCTCAAAATCTGTGATTTTCGATAAAAATGAAGTTTTTTCCAAAACTATTAAACAGATTTGCACGAAATTTTAATATGCACATCATGACATGCTACTTAGCAGCTGTGCAAAGTTTCAGAACTGTATTGTTAACAGTTTTTGAGTTTTAGTGTTCACAAAGTCCAATTCTCAAAATCTGTGATTTTCGATAAAAAATGAAGTTTTTTCCAAAAATATTAATCAGATTTGCACTAAATTTTAATATGCACATCATGACATGCTACTTAGCAGCTGTGCAAAGTTTCAGAACTGTATTATTAACAGTTTTTGAGTTTTAGTGTTCACAAAGTCCAATTCTCAAAATCTGTGATTTTCGATAAAAAATGAAGATTTTTTACAAAAATTTTAATCATATTTGCACAAAATTTTAATATGCACATCATGACATGCTACTTAGCAGCTGTGCAAAGTTTTAGAACTGTGGTGTTAATAGTTTTTGAGTTTTAGTGTTCACAAGAATTGTTGACGGACGGACAGACGGACAAAGTGAAAACTATAGGGCGTCCGCATCTTCAATACGGGCCCTAATGAGGGGACCCCCAAAATCAGCCCATCCCTTCCTTTTGTAGTAAGTAACATTACTGTAAAGTTTCATAGCATTTGGTCAACCAGAACAAAAGTTATTGTGGAAACAAATAAAAAATGTGCTTTTTGGCCCCTTTTGGGTCCCTAACATCTAAACTGAAAAAGAGGGGACCCCCAAAATCAGCCCATCCCTTCCTTTTATAGTAAGTAACATTACTGTAAAGTTTCATAGCATTTGGTCAACCAGAACAAAAGTTATTGTGGAAACAAATAAAAAATGTGCTTTTTTGGCCCCTTTTGGGCCCCTAATTTCTAAACAAAATTGTAAAAAGATCCCAAAAGGGGAGGTGCACATCTTCAATATATCTGTAATCACTGTGTAAAATTTCAGAAAGATCTAGTGTTTGGTTTTTGAGATTCAGATTACACAAGACAGGCACCTCTTAGCCTGACGGACCGACAGATGGACGGAGTGACCTGACTACTAGACCTGCTTTCACCTTCGGCAACGCAGGTAAAAACCATAACAACTAATGGGACACTATCTTCTTTGGGTTTTCAAGATATTGAAGACATATATAGCAAATACATTCAACAGGGGAATAATCCAACCAGAATTGTCAATCACTTTTGTACATATGGCCACACAAAAATAATTACTAGATTCTCATCCAAATTTCTTGACAATAAGGAGCGGGTGGGGAAATTTTATTTTTTATTTTTTATCTGCTTTGATAAAACATCTTGCCATTTAAAAGGAAATTAACCAAAAATAAACATTATTTGCCAAAAATCAAGATAACTAGAAAATGTGTCTATGAGCCACAGGATGGCCTTCCCGATCTTAAAATATCATTGACCCTAATGTGTATTACCTGGGATATGGACCTTTACCAAGAAATAAATCAAAAGTGTTTATGTGTAAAATATAGTTCATAGTGACCTAATTTCTAGTGAATGGTGCAGTGTTTCCAAGACTCATCTAATAATGAAATATCATTGACCCCTAAGATATAGACCTAAGTTTTTCATGCATAAAATATAGGTCACAGTGACCCAATTTCTATTGGGCGGTGTTTTGTTACCCAAAACATATCTGATGGTGAAATACGATTGACCCCAAATATGATATGGACCTTAACCAAGAACTTACACTGTAGGTCGCAATGATCTAATTTCTAGTGCATGGTGTCACGTTACCAAAGACACATCTAATGTTGAAATATCATTGACCCCCAATATTTAGTATCCAAGTTATGGACCTTAACCAAGAACTAAACCAAAGTCGTTCACATAAAATTTAGGTCATGGTGACCTAATTTCTAGCTGGTTGTGTAACCCTACCCAAGACCCATCTAGGTGTGAATTATCATTGACCCCCAACAACTAGTATCTGAGTAATGGACCTAAACCAACAACTTAACCAAAATGTTACAGATGTACGAACATACAGACGGACAAAGGTAAAACTATATGTCCGGTCCACGTACGTGATCAGGCCATAAATTTTTTTCAGGTCGCCAAAAAAATCAGGATGGGAGGGGATGAGAATCAAGGATATTTATGTATTGGCCTATACTTTTTAAGATTCAAACTTATTATGTACTTCATTTTATCCTCTTAGATTGAGGAAAATTAAGAATTGCAAGAATTGTGTCATAGCAAATGAAGAATTTCTAAATCATGTTAAGTCTTGCCTTGCAAATATTTTTTTTTATAATATATAGTTCACAGATGAGATATAGGCACCTGCTTTGAATCAAGATTGTTACACTAATTAGCCTCAAGATTAAATCAATCAGGTGTATATCATTCTATTATGTGTAAATCCTTTTATAATAAGTTGTAATAAGGTACATGTGTACCAAATTGATGATATTCTGTGTTACTACTAACCTTCCCTTTCATATTCTACCCTTGGTCTCTTTCGTCGTGGTCCATCAAAGTCATCCATACGTCTGCGTCTACAAGGGGGGTAAATCAAGATAGGACAACTCATATCATAACATCAAATGTGTTATTCAAAAATATTCAATGTGTTAGTTCATTGAAAAAGGCAATCATGAGTATCATCTTAGACCAATCATAATTTACAATTAGCTAATATCATGATTCCTAATGAATTATAGGCTAAAATGACAAATTTCCTCATGATTGCCACAAAGAATAAAGTTTGAAATTATCAAGAAAAGAGATTTTTTACTTTCTAAAATACACATTATATTCACTGTCATTAATGCATGCAATATCAAAACAATTGGTCACCTTTAATTTTAAGCTGATATAAAAAAAACAAAAGTACATCTATTAATGTTTGTAATGTTTCAACATGTTCAATAAGAATAAAAAATTGGCTGATCCATATCTACATTATCTACAAAATTGAGAAATAAATGTAACTTCATTGATTCTAATTTTAGATACTCTACAAAAAGAGAACAAAGATTTCTTTTCACATGGTCAATATTTTTGTTCTTGGATTTGGGTCATATCAAACTACAAAATTGCAATGGAAGAGGGAGGCGTGGCCCCATAGAATCTGATATGAAATGTGTTTACCAAGCTATGGTTGTCTGTTTTTACTTTTCTTCTTGCTATTAGTCATCCATGTTTGGTAATTGTGTTGTTACCCTTTTTGGAATTAGAAATATGTCTTTGGATTTGTTTATATGTAACCAATATGTCTGTAAGAAATCCATTTAAGAAATTGCTGTACAATGTAGTTACAGTTTTTAAACATATTCATATCATGAATGGTTATGTTTCAAATATTCAGTTTTTTCGTTGCTTTCTATGCTATAGACTTGAGATTGCTCCAAATGTCTCCATACACAAAAGAATTGGTTAAGTGACTAAAACACAAGTTTCAATTTCCTGAAGATTAAAGAGAGAAATAATACATGTATTTGAATTTTAGAGCACTTAAATGTAGCTTGATTTCAACTTTAATGTCAAGTGTGTATGATGTATTGAGGTTTCACTATTTATAATGGAGTATCCATTTTGATGGTTTTTGTGGGCAAGTTTAAACAAGGAATCATTAAGTCAAATGATAAAAAATCCTGTAAGTGTGATGGTCTAAACCCCACATAATTATAAAAGTTTTTTTAATGCACTAATATAAGCATTATTACAAAAATATTGTGCAGCAATATATTTCATCTTAAAACCAAAATTTATAAACACAAACTTGATCTACATAACGACAGATGTAAAATCAATTAAGTTTACTACACAATCAATGACATTAAGAAATTTCATTGGTGACCAATTGTTTTGTTGTCTTTCCTTCCATCTACCCATATCTCTACTGAATATAAACATACCATTTGTAAATACTCCACACAGACAAAATGGATAAACTCCTGTGTGATCATTACAGTAAAATTGTCCTGTATTATCTATAATCCAGGCCACACAAAATAAAATTAGTCCTTCTTAGGTGTGGCTTAATGTACAACCTTGATTAAGGATAGTCCTTTACAATCATGGTATTATGGGCCACTATAAGAAAGTCCTTTTGTATCATGGCTAATATGGCCACTTGGATTTAGGAAAGTCCTTTCTGTAGATGGTGAAGATTTGAGTGATTACAGGATAAAAGTTCTTTTATCTTTTATAAACTTTTTTCAATGAAAAGTCCTTTAAAGAATTTTTAAGTCCGTGATAAATTTAGTCCTTTTTTTCACAAATTTTATCTTTTTTAGTCCTTTCACTGCAAACTAAAAAGTTCTTAAATTTCAGGAAATATAGTCCTGTCTTCAGAAATAAGTCCCTGATCTGCGAGGCTTTTATCCTTTGGACTGAATAATTTTCAGCATAAACGATTTTAAATAAGTCCCCATTCCTGTCAAGACTTCAATTAAAAGAAAATCAAATACAAAAGACATAAATGTTTATAATTGTTACCATTTTTGTTTTGTTTTTGTTCAGTTCAGTTTCTCATACTTACCAACAAACAGAGTTCATTTGATTAAATTTTAATATTTTTTCTAAGTTTTTAGGGGGCAGAATTATTGAGGAATAAGATGGACATCAAGTTAGTATTTCCTTGATGGCATTATCTCTTTGAAGATCACATTTACACTATCATTACATCAAGTTATTCCTCTAGAACACCACAAGATGGAATCTAACCTAAAGAAATCCCCACGTCCTGGCCGTCCACGGAATTCTCTGCCTCTGAAATTATCACGCCTCCTGTCTGCACCAGGTTCATTACGTCGTGCGGCATGACGTTTACGAGCTTTACGCACAATTGAGCTCAAATCCACATTGACATCAGAAGGAAATAGTTTACAGAGCATTTCCCCACATCTGGGTTCTATGTCCTAAAATAAACAATAAATTATATCACATACTGGTAGTCACACAAAAAATAACTTGTATCGAATTCTGGAGGTCATTACATAAAGTGAATGCCTTAATATCCTAGATATCCATTTATTTCAATATGTTTTCTGGGTTTGTTTTTAAATCATTTGCGTTAATTTTTTTACCATGACAAGTTAGTAATTTGTAACCACTGAACCATGTTTATAGCTGCAGATCTTTAAACTGGCATTGTTTTATGAAGGTCGTGTCATGTACTATTCTTCCACATGGCATTGTTTTCTTACCATTTTATTTTTCTTATTACCCAAAATCAGTCAAAAAGAATAGCCAGATATCATTAATCCTGTTAATGTTCATACCAAATATCAAAAGGCTGTGATAAGTAGATGCTGAGAAAACTGTCACAAAAATACTTTCCCTGTCCACCTGCAGTTCACCATGTTATAACCCAGATTGTCACTCTGTGAAATCTATTCAAAAATATTCTACATATAAATCTACATTACCTGTCCATCCCGACCTATTTTTACAGCTTTATTTTCATTCCAACTGTTGTGAAGGTGTTGTGTCTTTGTAAATGGTAGATCCCTCCTGAAAATTCAGCAATCTTCATTCTTTATTCAATGCATATCAAAATCTTTTGTTCTAATTTATAGCAAATGGTAAAAATAATGCAAGTTTTCTTGTTGATATTTAAAGCTTGCTTACTTTTTAGATTTGATAACATTCTCAAGCAAAATTCTTGGCTTACTGAAGGCAAATATATATATATCTTTTTCTAATGAAGCAGCTGAAATGAGAAACTTCTGTTTTCATGCATTTTTTTCATATATATTTAAAGATTGTGAATTTTTGTTATAAAGAGTAAAACTTGTGTTCTTCTATAAATAAAAATAATTGGACAAAAAGAAATATTCATATATTCTAACTGTAATTGTGAAATTTTTGGATGAACTTTTTAAATAAAGTCAATATAAATACCAAGAGAAACTTCTGTTCATCTTCAATACTTTTTGTCAAATAGTTTTTGTGTATTTTCTAGTGTATTATTCATTAATGTGATGCTATGCTCTATCTATTTTTTGTACCTTTAAAACTTAATGCCATTTTAACTACAATTCTAATGATTATGCATGTATGTATTAATTATAAAATATTGGAATTTTTTGTTATGGTTTATATATTTCATTAATGTTCAAAACCCTTAAGGCTTTTCCTGAATACTCTACTGGTAAACCAAACCTATTAATCCAGTCCAATTTAAAGACTCCACTTAATGCCCTGGCACTTAGACCTGGAGGTAATACCCATCTTATTGGAGGGTGATCCTTAGTGGACTCATCTGCTATTCTGGCAAAACCTGGTAAAATGAATCAGATGAATGACGGCACCTTGTTGTGTAAAAGTATTGCCTCAAGTACTAAGAGGAGAAGGTTTTACCATTTGCAAGTAATAGAAATAATAAAATGTGGAATAAGTGTACGCAACACAGCCCACAATCAAGCAGCAATTCAGAAAAACCACAATGGACAACCGCCGGCAGCCTTTAACGAGGTCAGTATGCGCTGTTCACGGTTCTGCAATTGGCCCAGGTAGTTCCTTCATGTAAACAATTAGTTAAATCAAAACATTAGCATTTCTGTTATAAAAACATTAATAAACTTCTTTGATTTCTATAATGGGTTCTTAAGCAGTAACTTGGGCACTGTTTGTAGAAACAATTAATTGTGATTCTTATAATAACATACCTTGAAATTTTCCACTTTCTTTGACAGAAAATATCAGTATCACATTGTCATGATTCTAAAATTAAAAATCATAATTTGAAACAATTTTTCTAAAGAATTGCTGAAGAAATCAGGGCATGTGTACTATGATCAAGAACAACAATTCAAACATGTTATGCTAAAAACAGATAAAAAGCTACGCCGAGCGCAGCATGATACGACCACAACAAGTTGAACCCTGTACGTTGGAGGCTTAATATGGATAGTCTATTGCTTTGGTCACAAGAAGCCCATAGTGGACTTACAAAGCTTTTTTACATATGCATCCTGTGGTGGACTTTCAAATGCATTTTGATGCATACATGTATATGTTCACATCAACATCTAATACAAAAAGCCTTATTTATATACATATATCAATTTACATTTTTGGCCCTTTGACCCCTTATTATTTAAAAAAAATTAGAAATATTGTAAATCAGATTGCAAAAAGGCCAGGGATTTTCATAAGGAATCTAATGAAAAAAAGATTTTGAAAATCAGACAAAATTTTTTAAAAAAGTTAATTTTATGGGCATGGCCCGTCTGTAGTCCCCTGTAGCAATGTAACTGTTCGATAAATATCAAAACCATTGACACATTTAGTTGACAGATTTTAATGAGCAATTCAACAAAAAAAGAATTTTCAAAATCGAATGAATATTAATATTCTACAACAGTTTTGTCAAAACCCCTTTTGGCCCTGTTTTCTAAAACGGTAGGGGCCACAAACCCCTTATACAATACCAACTTTCCTTAAGTGGTAACAAACATCATATCAAAACTTCATAACAATTGGCTGGCCAACTACAACTTAATTTTGGTATAAACTTTTTGCCTTGACTAACTTTGAAAAAAAAAAATTTTGCCCCTTTGACCCCAAATTTCTCAAAAACAGTAGATGATATTGCAAATCTTATTGAAAAACGCAGACAGGAATTTTCACAAGGATTCCAACGAAAAATTTTGAAAATCAGACCACAAATAAAAAAGTTGATTTTACGGGTGTGGCCCCTTTTTGAACCCCCTGTAACAATGTAACGGTGCACTATGTATCAAAACCAATGACAAATTTAATATTAAATAATGAATTCAATTAAAAAGAATTTTCAAAATCTAATGAACAACAGTTTTGTCAAAAAAACCGCATTAGTCCCTTTTGGCCCTTTTTTCTAAAACGGTAGGGGCCACAAACCCCTAATACAATACCAACCTTCCTTTAGTGGTTACAAACATCATATTAACATTTCATAACAATCGGTCAATATTTACTTAAGTTAACTAAAACCAAATGTCTACAGACGACGCCACCGACAACAACGACAATGCCAACGACGACATCGCCATAACATTATACGATCGCAAAAATTTTGCCGTCGTATAACTCACCAAGAATGACAGTTTGTGAAGATTGCATAAAAGCTCCATTTTATATTGTATGCAGTAGTGTGTCACAAAACACAATTTTTTGGAGTGCCTGGTAATTGGATGAAAATTAAATGCATATTTTTTCTTCATAATTCTTTTTTTCCCCTAACTATTACTTAATACTTAATGTTTTTCTCTTTTTAACTTTTAAAATATGAAATAATATGACCAGTTCATCCTCGCCACACTGATGCACACATCACTAATTCATAAATCAATCTATCCACATTTATATAATGATCCTTATTCTGTTTAGATTGTTAAATGTACTGTTCCTAAATCATACATGTAAATTTTTGTTATTGCCCCTTGAGTGTCATGCAAATAAGACATATTTCGAATATAAATTGCTTATTTCTTGATTCATCACTACTAGTAATTTCTGATAAAGTGACTTGTCTTTGTTTCTAACTGACTTTCAACTGTTTTTTTATACATGTACAACTGTTTTTTTATGTTTTGAAGATCAGTGTAGACATTATATTTACCCTATATGCTGTGTTTAGTCTAGCTTCATTCTGTGGAGGGGTTGACCAGACTCCTTTAGCCTTCGCTAAAGCTACATTCTCATGATTGTTACTTTTGATTAGAAAAAATCTGGCATTCCGATAAATATATTTCATTTTGGAATCAACTGAAATTAAAGAAAATAATCTTCAGGGCTTGTTAAGGAAATGTGTTTAATAGAAGGAACTAAAATTGAGAGCAGGAACAACAAAGGTCCCCCATCCAACTGCTTCAAATAAAGGTAATAGCAAAATTACCGAACTTCGAGGATTAATCTCAATGTCCAAGAGAAAAGACCACACATGGAGGACATACCAGAAAAATTATAGATCACAATGGACCTGACTTGGTAAAGGCATTTGAAATGAAATGGTGGGTTAAACCAGTTTTAATGGTGCACTCTTCCATTGTGACTTTCAATTAGACTAGAGAGTAAAAGAACTAACAATTTATCATCCCTGAATTTTTTGCCAAACATTTTGGGAGCATTGACCTAATGAAGTTCCATGCATTTTTTCCATGACTAAAATTAACAACTTAGTTGCAAACTCGTTCCTAACTGATAGACAAACTTTACTGAAACTATTTTGAATTTGACAGCAATCAAACAGAATCAAAGTAGATAAATTTCTCATTTCTTCCTGCAGTTTTCACCAGTACTTACTTTTGGATTCATCCTCTGATTTTTCACTTCCATTTTCACTCTTTTTATGTTCACTGCCCTCTTCTTCCTCCACCTCTTCAGTTTCCACCTCCTCCTCACTAATTTCCTCTGATTGGACATCCCACTCTATGGGGGATATTCCTCGCTTCTTAAGCTTCTTCTTCTGAGATCCATCCTCTTCTGTTTCCATCTCATCCTCATCTTCCTCCTCTTGAACCTCTTCCTCTTCTTCAACTTCATCTAATTCATCATCATCTTCTTCTTCCTCATGCTCATCACTCTCATAAAAGTCTTGGAAAAACATTAAATTGTCATTATAATTGATCCAAGGCAATAATTGTAGTTGAAAGATTGCATGTACAGTGTATACTGTAGAAGCTTTGCTTGTAAATCTGGTTAAAGAGCCAATCTGCCAGAAAACCATGCAAAATCCTTAATTTTGTTCCAAATCAATATATCATATCAACTAAAGAAATGATTCATCCAAAAGACCCTTTATGATAAACTTATTTTTGCAGAACATTTTTTCCAGGAAATTCAAGATGGCTGACCTACAGGGCTCATCAGTATTGCATGGTTTCTATACAAAATCAGCTTGAAACAGAATTGCATGGTTTTATCACAGATTGGCACTTAATGGGGTTTCCTTACAGAATTTGAAAATTACATTTATCCTGTAAGACAAATAAATCAAAATGTTTAATTACAAAGCTATGCCAGAGTATCATTCAATAACCAATACACATGTAATAACATCATAATTAACATTTATGATTTTTTTTCTGTTTAAATCAATGGAGAAAAACATGGAGAAACACTTAACATCAAGGTGTATGATAATGACTTTTTTTATTCCATACCTGATGTTTCTTTGTTTTCATCCTCCATCTCGCTCCCTGCCCCTTTATCGCTACCATCAGCCTCACTACGGGTATCATAATCTTGCGTCTCCATGGCCTCAGATGGTTTCTCTTCAGCACTGAGGTCCAGAGAGTTATCTAACGCCTCCTCTGGCTGTTCCTCAGGCTCTGGAGGTTCTTCTTTCACTACAACTGTTGGAGAGAAAATATATAACATTCGTAAAATGTTCATCATTTTTTTTCTGATATAAGTAGCCAATATATAGTTGTATAATATATTCAGAATGTCATGAATGACAACACAAATAATTAATGAAGTTAAAAATGCACAGATATTGCAATTTAAAAAAAAAATTAGCATTGGTTATACATTTTTATTTGTATGATGACGAATGTTCCGTCTGGTCATTCCATCAGATAACTATTCATGAATTTCTAACTACACCATAATGATTCAGACAGTTAAATATAGTCACTAATCATAATAAAATAAATGAAGCATCCCCTCTTTACTGTCCTAATGCTTGTATAGACATACCAGGGGCAGGTTTAGTTACTTTGGTCTTCTTTTTTGTAACAACTTTCTTTTCAGCTGGCTTTTTGACTGGGGAAGCCTTGTCTTGCAGTTCTAGAAAACATCATGCATCCATAATTTTTTTTTTAATTTCACAATATCATAGGTTGTATGCTATAAATTAATTCTAATTAAATAGATTAAAAAAATTCTATTGACAATACCTCAAAACATGTAAACCTTTGTGTGGCCAGGTATAAAAATTTGTTGAACTTTCATCGTGTTCATTTCAAACTTATGTACACAGAGGTGAAAATTTTATGGAAATTATTGGTTTTGTTGGGTTTTTTTTTTTGTTAGCTTCTGATTTAAAGCTGGGCTTGGAAGTATCTTCTTTCTTTTGATCTAGACTTTTAAGACTTTGGATTAACATAATCAGTACGAAATTACAAAAAATTGCAGAGTGAATAATATTGAACTATATATGACACATGCTTTAACATCAAAAATCTCATCTGAAATACTCTACCTATAATTAAAGCAAATGTTAGAAACATATTGACTATACTGAACTTGACCAATTAAATTTATAATAACTATTTCAATATGAAAATAAAAGTATAGATCTGTACCTGATTGAACTGGGGCAGTGTCTTCTTTGAGATCCTTTTTCTCCTCTGGTACTGTGTCATCCACTGGTTCCTGCTTTATTTCAGAAACCAGTTCAGGTTGTTCTTCTGCCTTTACAACAGGTTTACTTTTCTTGACTGGTGATTTTTTAGGCTTTACCTTTGTCTTAGGTTTAGCTGCAGCTATAAAAGACATACTTTATTGTATTAGAAAATCTTCAATCTTTATAAATGAAAGTTTGAGTAACATCTGCTCTTAGTTTCTTGTGCAACATCTTGTCATTGCTCTTAATGGATTACTAATATGTATAATATTTTACAGTTTTTATATAGTTTTCAGATGATAACCAAATGCAGTCCTTTTAAAGATATAGAATACATGTATAGTATTTTTTTATTTTTATTAGGTACATTAATTTCACTATTCTAATTTTGCAATGTACAATTACACATTAAACACTTAATAAACTTTAATTTTATAAATAAACCATTTTATTTTAAATAGAAAATCTTAACACTCTGAAGCCAATATCAAGCCAGAGTGATGCTTCAATGGGAACAATGGAAGAAGAGTCTATGATGTCACAACAATGTACCAATGGCATCAAAACAATATCAATGACATTAAAGAATACAAGCCGAAGAGACAGTCCAAAATGTAGTGGTGGGTATAATTTGGTGAAACTTATGAAGCCCAATGGCTGAAATGTCTAATAAATGGTTTATTTCTACAACTGGATCTGAAAATAATTCCCTATGAATTTTTAAGAAACAATTAAATATAAAATAAAATGTAGGTTTTTCAACAACAAAGTCTGATTCAGAAAAATACATGTAAGTGTTTAAGAAATCAAAATTTTATTGATTTCTGTAACTTGTTGATACTGTATTGTGTATGTCTATAGCAAACATCATACAAAACATTGTTACACTAATATAAAATGTATTACCTAGCTTTGTGTCATCTTTGATTTCTGAAGCCAAATCATCATCAACATTATGACCTTCAAGTATATCATCTAATAAATTTTCTACCTTTTCCTCACCTAAAAATACATTGAATAATTAAAGTTTTTATACATTGTACTTCATAAGATTTTTTTCTATCAAATTCTAATGAAACAATTTAATCTATCATATAAAACATTACATAAAAAAAGTGATCATATTATGGCCCAGCGGGTGATAATATTTTATCTTTCAGCATCTCGTGCGCCGAGTGGCAAGCTCCTGCACAAATTGATATTCTTAATCAATTATACATTTGTACATTTAGATTCAAAAAATATTTTAATGCAAAGTGTTTATTTTAACAACAACTAATAAATAGATGTTCTTACGGACAAATACCTAAAGAAATAACAAGAGGTTCCCAGGAGCCTGAATCACTCGCCTGACTTTTATGTATGATTTAGGCTAGAAGGCTAAAACAACTTTTTTAAATATTAAAAGGGCCGAAAGTTTAATAAGGGGTCGACTGATAACATAAAAAAAACTAATGCAATAAAGTGCAAAATTCAATTAGCTGAAAATTTAAGCAATCAAAAGCTTTTTATTATTTTTTTGTCAGCTATAGGACATAAACAGATTTGTAATACAATGGGGCAAGGCTGTGAAAATGGTCAATTTTAATGTTCTAAGGGGAATAGCTCATAAAAGGTATGGCCCTACAACTTTGACCATATGATTTCAGCTTAACAATATGAAATTTTAATTTCTTAAATATCTTGTGAGGTTTTCAAGATATTGAGCTGCATATGGTGAAAAAAAAATCAAGAAAAGGATGGGTGCTTAAATCTTCTTCAAATTTTCAGGGCAGGTAGTTCTTAAAGTTAAAAACACCTTTGTTCTCTAACAAAATTTTGATAGCTGTCACTGTTATTGAGTTATTTGCAAAAATTTCCCCTATATTCTATTTTTAGGAAAAAATCTCCACTGACTACACATACAAAAAGATTTGAAAATCTCTGTGTAAAGTGTATAATAATTCAAATAACATATAGCTGAAGGGTGATAAAGAAGATTGTTTCCCTTCGAAAAATCATTGTAACTTTGAATGTGCCTCAGTTGATAATGCTTTTCTTAGGGTATCAATCTACTCTATCAACCTCTCAGCTATATATGTTATTTATATATAATGTACAATGTGTAGAACTCTGAAGCTGAAACTTAATTATGTAATATAAAAATTGTACATGTACTGACAAAATCCAGAAGGCATTAATAGCCGTGATAAAAAGATATATTCCAGAAATTTTACATGATATCTAATAATGCAAATTATCAAATGTGTAAAATTAGAGATTATTAAATTCTAGATTTTAGATGTAGTAAAGAGATTTTTAGTGTTTATAAAAACCTGTAGATGAACAGACATTGAAGCTGAAAACTATAGGACTTCTGCAACCTTGATGTACATTTTGTAGGATCCTAAAATCTGACCATTTGAAAGAAATGATAAATTGTCATTTTCAGGTCTAGGAAACCTGTTTTTTTCCAACTCAAAGCCATAATTTCTATAAGAAGTCACCAGACAACATCGACTTAATGGAGACTCTTGTAAAGCTCCATGAGCTGAAGGTTTAAGTAAGTAACTAACAGGTCTTTTTTTCCAATTGTTTTAATTCTTCTAAACACGATAAAACAAAAACATGAAACAAGAGACAGCTTCAAGTTCAGGGACAGCTTAGAGGCTCCCATGTCATGATGAGCTTATACGCTCCCGAATAGAGCAATAATGGTAGAAATTTCAATATTTTAGTTGTACTATGGGCTGAATTTTCCTTCAATGTCTGGTAACTCACGCTTGTTTTCCCGAACTTTCATCGTCATTTAAACGCTTTTTGCTTTGAAAATTTTAGACCTCATCAAGCCAATATGCGACCCATGAGAAAAGCTAGTTATTTTTATTTTTGACTATCTTTTTTTAGAATAGATATCGCATTATAAACATAATTTTTATCAATTATTTATGCTTACAAAATAGTTTTAGATACGTTTTAACTTCGGGGGCGCCACTGTTTAAAAACCTGCCTCATATTATCAAAGCCTGACTACATTAATATGCTCCCTTCATCGTAGAAATGTCAATATTCTAGTTGTACTATGGGCTCAATTTTCCTTCAACATCCAGTTAAGCACGCACGGTTTCCCTGCCTCTTTTTAATCTTTTTTCTTTGAAAATTTTGGACGTCATTAAGAGCACACAAGACCCACAAGAAAAGCTAGTTTGTTTTTATTTTTGAATAAGAATTTGTTTTAAATAATTGCCCAATAAACATTTGAAAAATTATTTTAGCTTGTAAAATATTTATAAGGATACGTTCAAACTTTGGGAGCATCACAGGTTTAACATGCATCATATTAGCTGTAATGCAATTAGGCAAAAACAACTTTTTGATGTAAGTTTAATAAGGGGGCATAATTTATTAATGTGTAGTGCCGGTTCATGGTTTTGTCCTGCCCAAAACCGGATATCCAGGATTCACGCATGTGTAGAACTCTCTTCCGTACTAGACAAATTGTAAGACAGACGCTTTTGTAATTGTAATTGTTAATCTATTGCCATCTACTGTTAGCTGGCCGTAGATATTTGCCTTATTGGAATAAACATATATCATCGACCATCACTTCACTGGCGCTGCGGCAAACAAGCGCCGGGGAATTGATATTTTTATGAAAATTTCGTGTTGAGGCGGTTTCGAAGTAAGGTCCCCACAGTAGCCAGGGTCTTGGTATTGTGGGCCGTCTTTAACATATTTTAACTTGATATTGTTTCCTGGGCGGTTTCCGGGGTTGAAAACCACCAGAGCGCAAACGGATCAGCAGGGTAGCTGTGAAGTTTGTGATTTTATTGATTTTGCATTGTGTGACGTCACGACTGGTTTCGGTGCCCAATTCCAGTAGTCTCGGTTTTATGTACCAGTCCGGAAGTTGAGCCACGCCCCCTCGATCCCTTCTTGTTTTCCTGGATTGAGTTAACAAGGAGCTGATATCGACGTGGGCATTTTTCCGTCTTTATTAATTCTTGGTAGACCCTAGTTCCAGTAGTCTCGGTCTGGGCAAATCGCCAGAGATTACTGAAGCGGATATTAGTGTTTGTACCGTCTGTATTTGTCCCTTTGACACAATAAAACCAGTGTCATCTGATTATTCCACCATCAGAAGTAACACCAGCTTACAGAATAAGTTTAATTGTTTTGATTTTGTTAAATAAAGATTATTATTACCCCCATTCAAAACCACCCATATACAAATATATAGGGTAAAACATCCACAAATTACCCCGAAAAACTAACAAGATGGACAGAGTAGAAATAAACTCGTGTCAATTCAGTGACCTACTTCAGCTTCCTGGGGTGGGTCCTAGAATAGCGGAACAGATAATGGACATTAGAAGGGGGAAGGGGTTCATATCTGAAGATGATCTAGCTGGTATAAGCTATCTAAGAGTAACACACGCCCTCTTAGACAGGATAGATTTTTCAGTAGGGGGTGAAAACTACCAGGGTCCCCCTACCCAGGAGTTTATAAAGAGGGTTGAGTCAGGGATCAGAAACAGGGTACCCCTATGGCATGGTCCAACACCAGCCAAGCAAGAACAGTGGGGCGGGTACTTCAAAACCCCAGGGACCCAAGCCCTTTTGAACTCAGCATTCATTCAGGAAGAGGATTGGGCTAGTGACAATAGTGTCCCATGGGAGTATGGTCAGAGCGAAGTCAAGAGGGAGGTACCTACCCAAGCCCCAGCAGACAAAAAGGAGGCTTATGATAAAGGGGAGTGGGGTATACAGTCCAATGACAGGTGGTACCTAGGGCATAAGGCCCAGGACCCAGTACCTGTAAATTCATATCTAAACGAGACAAACGGTTTTGAGCCATCCATTAGGGTCCCACATAATGGGAAGGCTAGACAAGATCCAGTGGATACCCCGAGGAGTAGATATGATCATGGGTACGAAAACAAGAGTAACGTCCACCAAAGAGGGAAAACCAACATCCCTTCTTGGTCGGGCACCCCACCAAGCCAGTTAAGGGGGCATATTTCGACAAATTATGCAGGTATGGGTAACACAAATGGTTCACTACCTATGCCCCCACTGCCACAAAAGAATGGAGGGCAAACAGGGGACCCATATTATGCTGACCGAGCCCCACCACAATCAGGTATGAACCCACCTTTGGCTCAGAATAACTCACCAGTCGTAAGTAATGTGGGTATATTTCAGAATTATACACCTGGTTTGTATACACCAACCACCAGAGGGTCCAGGTGTGGACAGGGTACCAATTGGCAAGGGTCCAACCCTAATAAGAAGGTAGACCAGGCACCTAAAACACTTAAGTATGATGGGAAAACTAATTGGAAAGCATTTTATGTAAAGTTTGCTAGGTATGCCGAGGTGTTTGAGTGGTCTCCCCAGGAATGCATGGATCAAATATGCTGGTGCCTGGAGGGGAAGGCAAGTGAGTATTATGCGATGCTCACTGATAGAAATAAACACATAGAGTATAATGAGTTGATTGAAAGGTTTGAAAAGAGGTTTGGGTATACAGAACTACCTGAAACGGCCCAAGTTCAATTTCAAATAGCCCGTCAGCAGCCTGATGAATCACTGGCAGACTGGGCAGATAGGGTCTTATTGTTAGCCACAAAAGCATTTCGGGATTTGCCCGAGGAGCACATGTACCAACAGGCAGTGATTAGGCTATGTCAGGGCGTCTTTGACAAGGAGGCTGGGGCAGCCGCCTCGAATGCACGCCCACGGAGCATCGAGGAGGCACTGGATAAGATTAAATGGTTCCAGCATACTCATCATGCAATATATGGGCGGGGTCCAAGGAGGGAGGTTAGGCAAGCCTGTCTAGACAAGGGGGGCACACATGAAACATTTACCCCTAAAGTGTCCGCCACGAGGTTACAACCCAAGAGGGAGTTGGTAACCCCTTGGAAGTCCGACTTCAATAGGGCCGAGGGAAAAATCGAGGAGAAGATAAACAGAATGCAAAAAGACCTGTTAGCAGAAATGCGGAAAATTGTGTCCTCAGCCCAAGAAACCCAACCTCAATTAGTTCCAAGTTCGACCGCTCTAGAACAGGGGAGTAAAGGGTGTGGTTATTGTGGGTCACTGAGACATGCTAAAAGCGACTGCCCAAAGATGCGATCTAGGGCCCCATTTCGGATCCCAACCCCAAGTGCCAGAACAGATCAGCTAGGGCACTGCGTCCACTGTGACCGCCCGGGGCACATGAAAAGGGACTGTCCACTTAAAAATAGGGAACAGGCCGTGACATTTGCGGACCAAGTAAGGGCAGCCTCAAATGGGTCGTTAAACTTAAACGGAACTGCTCAGGAGGCCGGAGTCAGTTCCAATTAGATACAGGTCTCACTACAGAGGATATAAATCTTGAGGCACACCGGGCAACAGAAGTACAAGAGGCTCCAGATAGCCATAACTCAGAGTTACCCGGGGTAAGTTGGATTTGGCAATGTTCCAATGAGACATCTCAAGGGTCTGAAACCGATAAGCCCTATTCCCCAGCTCCCCAGGGTATCGTCATTGAAAAGTTGGACGACGAAATAGTAAGCGAGGGAGAAAATCAAGGGGAAACGATCAGTACAAGTGTAATTGTGGGATCAGCTTACAAATCTTTAGAAAGTGAGGAGGCGCAGTTTGCCACTCCTTTCGCTGAGTATAATCCACCGAGGGCCCAGCCATTTTTAAGTTAAGGGCAAGCTGAGCTAAAACCAGTAGGGCCTAATGAAATCACTAAGGCCTATTTTTGCACAAGCATGGACGGTTGGGATAAAGTAGTGCGGTCTGGAATAAGTCGGGGAAATATGGACTTTATCTTTCTCAGTACTGAAATCCCAGACATGAAACCCCACTGGGAGGTCATTATACAGGTCGATGTGAGAAAAGCCCAGCGGGATGGTTATACATTTTTCTGGTCTCCCAGGGACTTACTCTTTACCCGGGGGGATAGGGAAGTGTCACATAAGTTACGCCCAACACTTAGATTCTGGAGGTTTTATGAATCTAAACCCGACGCCCTCTTATATAGAAGAAAAGAGGGATAGTCGGGGACACGAGTCAAATGAACAGGACTCATATTGCGATGGGATAGACACACTCTTCCGAGAGAGCGTGCCAAGTTCACAAGACCATATCTTAAGTGAGGTCAACCTTAACTCAAAGATAATGTCCACTGACAATGACCCACAGTTTGAGTCAGTAGGGCCAGAATCTCAATCAAATGGGGAACCAGGTAGGGACTTTTTTAAGAGTGGGCCCTTAGACCAGGAAAAAGTGGTCACATATACCCCGGAAGAATCGCATTTTTCTAAAGCTCCCGCTCCAAACATTGATCCTCCCCCTTCCCAACATGAAGGAGGGACAGCCCTTGACATGACAGACGATGACGTTTCGATGAGTGAATTTGATTCCACAGATATCACAGAAAATGGTATAAGGACAGGTGAGTCACCAAAAGATCCTCTCCAAGTGGAAGAAACGACGACCACACACCAGACTCAGTTACTCCGGGAAACTGGTGTAGACGACCCTTTGGTGACGCCCCTTGACTTTGTTGAGAGGGCACAAAGCTATTTGCATTTTGAACCATCAGACGATGATGTAGGGGAGGCTGGCACACAAAGCTGTCCCCTGGCCCAAAGAATGGTACATGACCCAGGAGGTAACCCTGTAGCTTGCCCTTACAGTTTTGAGGTATATGGGGCGATCCCCCAGGCAGCAGAAGTCGACAAGTTGTGACTTGGTCAGGGCAGAGTGATAGCCCGATCAAGATAAAATACAAGGCAAAAGGGGGCAGAGAAGTCAAAGTTACGGGTGGTATGGTTTCTTTGGCAAGTGTAGTGGGAGGGGTAACAGGAATTCCACTCAAGAAAATCTTGGGTCGGGAGAAATGGGCTAACATTTATGAAAGCTGCCAGGAGGAGTAGAGGGTTGCGCCTGTAACCCCTATAAAATGGCAGAGCGTTGAGAGACATTCGCAAGAGCATCAGATAAACAAAACAATACTGGTGTTGCAACGTTTATTTTGTTCATAGTCAGCATGGCCTATTTTGTTATATTTAACCAGTGACTTGCTTCTATTTCATTCAAAACCCAAGCCAATGATATTCTTCTGGATGTACCTGCAATAAAAGCAACTTAAAATCAGTAACATATTTTAATTCGGCATGTATACAATTTTCAATTAATGACCAAAACAGGATAACAGAGATAAGGACAGATATTTTAGACCTGCGGGATAACCCCAGGACTCCCTTGGAGGGTACTATCCGACCCCCAAGGGATGCAAGAAGAAAAGCGAGGCTTTCAAGAGAAAACAGGGAGGAGTGTAGTGCCGGTTCATGGTTTTGTCCTGCCCAAAACCGGATATCCAGGATTCACGCATGTGTAAAGTCAAGTCAAGTCAAGTAAACTTTATTTAAAGTCGGACATATAAACAATAAACATAAGCTCTGTAGAGCTTTTAAAACCGACATACATAAAGTTAAGACATACATATAAATAAAACATACATAATACAATAGCACATGACATAGGACATATAGACACAGATTACATAGTAGGTAAACACATATAAACATGCATAGCAAACATGCAGCAAGCACTAATAAAACTTTTAAGCACTAAAAAAGTATAAAGCAACTCTCTTCCGTACTAGACAAATTGTAAGACAGACGCTTTTGTAATTGTAATTGTTAATCTATTGCCATCTACTGTTAGCTGGCCGTAGATATTTGCCTTATTGGAATAAACATATATCATCGACCATCACTTCAAATGCAACAAGCAAGTGCCATGAACAATAACAGTAAACACTACACCTTTAGAGTCGGTAGACTCAGCACTCATTACGAAGATAAAAAAACTGATCTCTACGACGATTTCTACGTTCAACAAATCAAGAACAAAGAGGCCTGAAGGTGTTGGCTGTAAATTAAAGTTGAAAAATTAACTGTCTTTGTGTTTCAAAATGGCTGAAGGACTCTCTACTCGGAAGAACAATCAATTTCGGACTTTTCCTACAGTTCAATATTTCCGAAAGGAAAAAATTATCTCCCTTTCTTTTGGCTCTTACTAAAGAACTTTTCTGTTTTCGACAATATCAAGCAATTTATAAGTAAGAATATCACCATAGACCTGTATATATACAGGTCTATGATATCGCCGACTGGTTGTATTTATGGTGTCATATCACCATATGGCTGTATTGTTTGTTATATTATATCACTATATAATTATAACTATAGTTTATAACGTAAAAATTTATATTACATTTGTATGTTTCATTTATTACTTTGTGCCTTAACCATGTACTGATCTATGAGTTTGTGCTAATAAATATTTGTATTTTGTATTTGTATTTGTATCACCATAGACCTGTATATAATATACAGGTCTATGATATCACAGAGGGCATTTTACTATAGGAATCTAATTCCTTGTTTTACTCTTTTTTTGTTTTACTAAATTACAACAAAGATCCAGTCTCCAGACATCATGCCCATGGACATGTATGTTTGAGAGGGGGGAAGAGGGGGTCCCGCCCCAAATTCCCGTCAAAATAATTTTATAATCCCATTTTCCCAGATAATAAAAACTACCTATCCCGCATCCCAAAAAATAAAATGCAGGTTCCCGTGTCCCGCTAGTCGCTTTTCCCGAATTCCCGTTAAATAATATGGCCAATCCCGGCGTCCCGGAAAAGGTCTTCCCGACCCTCATGTTTACTGTAAAGGTTAACAGGTTAAGGTTCTTCTAAATGAAAATGGCTGCCATGCATTGTCAATACATAACTTTTAAAAAATACACAGATTGAGCAAATGATGTATTTTGTTCAAAACTTGTCCAATTAGATTTAACTTACCCATGGATGTCCAAAACAAGGGATGAGCAACTTCCAATACAAACTAACAAAAAGTCAATATTTTTCTATGCCTCCCCATCTTTCTTCTTTATTTACACAAATTCTAAAAATTGAAGTTACACAATATTTATATCATTGGAAAGAGAAATTATTCAGGAATGATCATATATAAAATATTAGGCAATCACATTGAAAATATAGAAATTATATTGAATAATGTAAAGATGGTGCAAATTTCTTAAGTAAAATTTTCAATAAATGTGCTAAATTGACAAGGAAAAAAGTCAATAATTGCACATTTTTATCAGTAAGTGCCGCAGGGAAATTTGGTGAAATTGACAAATTTTTACCTGTTAATTGGCGGGCTTAATGGTATATTACAGTCATAAAACTTATATCACATGAAAGCCCTTTCTTTGGCCTGTTTATTGAATATAAATTTGTTTAGATTCACAATAAAATTGTTTATTAAGCCCATGAAATAGCAAGAAATTCAAACTTTGATGTTTTTTTTTGAAGTTTTATTGAAGATAGGTAATTTGTATTCTTTGATATCTTTGGCATTTCTAAATATAGAAATACAGAGTTTTTAATTAGCATTTGAGAAAATAATTGTCTTTCAGAGGATATAATTTCCATTTTGATACACCTATTATTTTCAGAACCAACCTTGGAAAAATTTAACCCTTATGAACCTTCTGAAAATGACATTGAACTTAAATACACCTAGAATTAAACATGAAAATTTTCCTTTTTTAGCTCACCTGGACCGAAGGTCCATGTGAGCTATTGCCATCACTTGGCGTCCGTCGTCGTCGTCGTCGTCCGTCGTCGTCGTTAACTTTTCTTTGAAAATCTTCTCCTCTGAAATGACTGAAGGGATTGCTTTGAAACTTTGCACACTTCATCTATGGGATGTCCTCTACCAAGATTGCACAAATGGTGACCGCCGTCCAAACAACATGGCCGCGGTTACTAAAAATAGACTAGGGGGGGTCAGAGTACTGTTTTTGGCTTATAAATTAAAAAGTATAAGAGATAGATGAAATCTGATGCCACGCTGCTGCTTCAGCATCAAAAGCTCTACAAAAGTCTCCATTGAGTCGAAGTTGTCAGATGACCCCTTATAGGAGTTACGGCACCTTAAAGGGGAAAAATAGCATTTTTTCATGTTTTTGGCCTATAGAATGAAAACTATAGCAGATAGAGAGAAGCTGTTGCTTGCTTAAATGTTCAGCTCATTTAGCTCTACGAAAGTCTCCAAAGGGTCGAAGTTGTCAGATGAACCCTTATAGGGGTTACGGCCCCTAAAATAACATTTTTTCATGTTTTTGGCTTAGTGAATGAAACCATAGCAGATAGAGAGAAGCTGTTGCTTGCTTAAATGTTCAGCTCATAAAGCTCTACAAAAGTTTCCATAGGATCGAAGTTTTCAGATGACCCCTTATAGGGGTAACGGCCCCTAAAATGATGTTTTTTCATGTTTTTGGCTTAGTGAATGAAAACTATAGCAGATAGAGAAAAGCTGTTGCTTGCTTAAATGTTCAGTTCATTTAGCTCTACAAAAGTTTTCATTGGGTCAAAATTTTCAGATGACCCCTTATAGGGGTTACGGCCCCTAAAATAACGTTTTTCAGGTTTTTGGCCTATAGAATGAAACTATAGTCGATAGAGAAAAGCTGTTGCTTGCTTAAATGTTCAGCTCATTTAGCTCTACTAAATATAAGGTTGACATCAAGACCAGGTGAGCGATTCAGGCTCCTGGGAGCCTCTTGTTTAAAGTTTGTTTCCCTTCACATGGCGAAATAGCTATTTTCCATTTTCTCCTCTTTTATTTGATATAAATTTCATAAAAATCTGTTCAGTAGTTTTAATGCATACCCTGGAGAAAGTTGACCTATTTTCAACAGACAACATACAAAAATATGACAAAATCTCAGGTAAACAGAGGAGGCATAGAACATTAGTGATTATATACAGATACATTGTACATTTCTTATCAGTTTTATTTAATCCCTGACTTACCATTACCCAGAGCAAGCTAGTATTTAAAATCCCACAAGGAGTCTTAATTTAATTTTATTTACATAAACATAGAAGGTGCGTCTGATTACGATATTACTATTCCAGCACACCCTTACAAATGTTTAATATTTTACCTTTAAAGAGAGTTTTTGTACGTAATTATTTCTAGCTTGCTTTAGATACATGTAAGATTGATAAACATTCATTTCAATATAATTTTAGCAAAATACTTATTTCATCTAGGCTGTGTATTTTTTGAAAGTTTTGTATTGACAATGCATGGCAGCCATTTTTCACTATAAGAACCTTAAGTTATGCATAGTCTAGACCTGGGGGGGGGGGGGACTTTCCATTATGGGGTTTGCACCAGTTGAACCTTAGATTCGTGTTCCATTACCTGGTTCGGCACAAGCGTTTTGCATCAAAAAACAAACTGGTGACGACACAAAATAAACCGGTGTGAACCACATAATGGAAAGCAACCCTGATTATAGAATGGATTTGCAACTAAAGAAGAATAATTTATAATACCTTGTCTTTACGTGCTCCCGAAGGGAGCGATAATGGTAGAAATGTCAATATTTTAGTTGTACTATGGGCTGAATTTTTCCTTCAACGTCCGGTAAAGCACGCTTGTTTTCCTGAACTTTCGGCATCTTTTAAACGCTTTTTGGTTTGCAAATTTTGAACGTCATTTAACGCACGCGTAACCCACAAGAAAAGCTAGTTTGTTTTTATTTTCAAACCAAAAAAAAAATGAATAAAATTAACTTTGGGAGCGTCACAGGTTTAACCTGCCTCATACATTTTTACATTTACATTTACATGGGTCCGTCGATTTACCAAAAAACAACGCAAAAATTTAAAATGTGATAAAATAAAATGATTTTTATAATGTAAGAATGTATAGACTATCTTAATATTAAATTATATGTTTGATTTTTATTGATTACCGAAATCAACAATTTAAATTATATCAATGCGGACAAAACGACATGATTTTCAAATATTACTATATGTACATTTTTCCAAGAGCTTTGTAAAAAACTAAATAAAAATTTGAGTAATTACATAAATTAGTTATTATACATTTCTAAATATATGTGAATAACTATTAGATGAAAGACGCATCAAATATGTCTATAATATAAAATAAGACGTGTTGTATACGACACGCTAAAAATACATGCTGAGAAAACTTCTGATTCGAAAATTTTCAGTACTGTTATGAAAGTATTGTTAATTGAATGCATACTTTTTATATATGTTCTTTTTATTCAATGTGAAAAAATGTGAAATATATAAGATATAGAATATATAGAAAATCCATTGTAAACTCAGAATATCTGCTCATAAATTGATGATTGAAGTTGGAAGATATGTTAAAATAGATAGAAATGAACGTTACTGTAATAAATGTACTTCTGGTGAAATTGAAGATGAAATTCATTTTTTGATTAAATGTCATAAATATCACCAGCAAAGATTTACCTTATTTGAATTTATTGGAAAAGAAATTATTAACTTTACATATCTTAATGATGAACAAAAAATTAGCTATTTACTTATTTCTGAAAATACTAAAATTCTTAATGCAGTTGGAAAATTTATTAATGACCATCTTTAACATGTTTACCATTGGTTAAATATAATATGTGAATATGTGCGCTACATATACATTTTTGTCTCGCCTGCGACGAATAGTCGCGGAAGGCGAGACATAGGTATTACTTGACGGCGGCGGCGGCGGCGTCGTAAACTTTTTTGTAAGACTTTTGTGGACAATGAATTGCTTGAAAAGTATAATAGCTAGGCATCTGATATTTGGTATACAGACAGTTCAGGTTATGGTCTACGCAACTGTCACCATGCCGTTTGACCCTGACCCCATTTTCACGCTCCAGTAACTCTGTGAACTTAGGTCTTTTTTCAGGCCGTAAACTTTTTTGTAAGACTTTTGTGGACGATGAATTGCTTGAAAAGTATAATAGCTAGGCATCTGATATTTGGTATACAGACAGTTCAGGTTATGGTCTACCCAACTGTCACCATGCCGTTTGACCCTGACCCCATTTTCACGCTCCAGTGACTCTGTGAACTTAGGTTTTTTTTCAGGCCGTAAACTTTTTTGTAAGGCTTTTGTGGACGATGAATTGCTTGAAAAGTATAATAGCTAGGCATCTGATATTTGGTATACAGACAGTTGAGGTTATGGTCTACTCAACTGTCACCATGCCGTTTGACCCTGACCCCATTTTCACGCTCCAGTGACTCTGTGAACTTAGGTTTTTTTTCAGGCCGTAAACTTTTTTGTAAGACTTTTGTGGACGATGAATTGCTTGAAAAGTATAATAGCTAGGCATCTGATATTTCGAATACAGACAGTTCAGGTTATGGTCTACGCAACTGTCTCCATGCCCTTTGACCCTGACCCCATTTTCACGCTCCAGTGACTCTGTGAACTTAGGTCTTTTTTCAGGCCGTAAACTTTTTTGTAAGACTTTTGTGGACGATGAATTGCTTGAAAAGTATAATAGCTAGGCATCTGATATTTAGTATACAGACAGTTTAGGTTATGGTCCATGCAACTTTCACCATGCCATGTGACCCTGACCCCATTTTCTCGCTCCAGTGACTCTGTGAACTTAGGTCTTTTTCGATCAGGCTGAAAAACTTTTTTGTAAGACTTTTATGGAAGATGAATTGCTGGAAAGTTATAATAGCTAGGCATCTGATATTGGGTAAACAGACAGTTGCGGTTATGGACAACGCAACTGTCACCATGCCATGTGACCATGACCCCATTTTTACGCTCCAGTGACTCTGTGAACTTAGGTCTTTTTTCAGACAGAAAACTTTTTGTATTTATACTTGTGTGGACAATGGATTGCTTGAATAGTATAATAACTAGGCATATTAGGTATACTGACACTTTTTGTGTTTATATCAGGAAATGAAAGCTTAGGTAGTTGATTTTAGCGATGGTGCCGGCAGGCGAGACATACTTTTAGTGGCCACACTTGTTCTGTTTTATATTCTGTAATGTCTGTAAGATATCTATATGTATTACATGTAACTCAATCATTATCTTTTTTCTTATATCTGTTTATTTGTTGCTCATGCTGCCCTTAGGGGCCCTTAATTGGACAATAAATATTGATACATGTGATAGGTTCTATGTCTTTAATCATGATCCTTTTACACTTTTCTTTTAAACATGCACGCGAAGAAATATGCAATATATCTACATTCGTGCGAGTTTTTAATCGTAAAATGCTGTAAAAAATCAGATCAGTTTACCTTAGTATATATACAATGCAACACTTGGCTTGAGAGTTTCCGATGAGTCTTTAATACGAAGAAACGTACGTCAGGCATAGTTCTCTAAAGTTTAGTAGTTTTGTTTTAATAAAATGATTGTTTTCAGGTCAGGGTCTAGGGGTCTAAGTCTAATTTTTCAAATTAAAGACAAATCCACTTTTTGCAGAAGAAAATTTTTAAAGTGTTGTTACATATACAAAAATTTATACTTTCGTTTTTACAAAAATGTACCTGTATTGCTGGACGAAAAGAGCGAAATGACATTTGTTTTTCTCTTGTGTCTCTATATTTCTGTTACATCGAGTATGCCAATTTATTGTAATAATGACATGACTTTGGTCCGCCAAAAGCCGTTCTGTACAAGCATCTTTTTCAAAACATTGAATGCATTCATATCTATATATTTTATGTTTTTTGCTTGTTATATGTGCGGTACTATTGGTGTAATACTTGTTTTATCTTCTCTTTTAACTTTTTTTGGCTAGGAGGGAACATTTCTGACATGACTCCAATGAACAAAAACTTTAAACAGGTACTTTATCATTATCGACCTTTTGGTAACCTTGTTAATGTTAAAGGTATAAATTAGGGTATACATGTAAATGTTTTTCATCTGTTTGCTTTTTGAGTGAAAATATTCTGGACTTTAATATGTACAAATAGTTATGTGTGTTCTAGTGTTTAAGTCTTCGGGGTTTTGACGTAAGAAGGTGTTCAGTTTTAGATGGAGGAAACCCAAACGAAACAACACGAATTGACAGGCTTGGGAGGTCTCCACATAAGACGAATCAAATGTTCCATCCATATCTAAGTCGCAGGCAAATTCTGTTTCTTGGCAGTCATAGGCTGGTTGGTCATTTTCAAGTGTGGAAGTCGCTTTTGATGGCTCCTCTTTCCCGTCTACAGTAATCAAAGGTACGAAATGATTTGGAACCCAAACTCCACGATGCATCAGTTTAGTTGACGTCCACATAATCTTGATCGTGCCATTCGCCATTGTAGGTTGTGTTAAGTGTCTTGTAGGCAAGGTCCTCTGTTCCATTACACGGAGGATATAAAGTTTTTATTGTCTTTTGCGTAACATCACACAGAGCCATAATTGTCCAAGCAGAAGAATAATGGCCATCTATTGCACATTCGACGCATGCATCTTTGTAGGACGGACTAAGAAAAGAGACGTCGTCACTGTTTTTAATGTTCATATACTTTTCATATCCATACACATTTTGATACAGGTTCGTACTCGCAACTCAGCTGAAAAGTTCTCATTACCAAACATACGCAATGACACTGCATTGAACAGACAATTGCCACCTGTCTTTACCTTCAAGGGAATTCCGCAAGTCTGTGTCTGAGTCTGATGTAACAGATTCTGGCTAATGAAATCGGTCTCACGGTAGCCACTGTAAATAAGTTCATCTTCTGGGATGTGATGGTTCTCAAGAAGAGTCAGATTCTCACAACCGTAGTGGTAAAACGATTTACAAGCTAAACATTCTATTGAGTTTTTGGTACAATTCAGCCGACATTTGCCACAAGGCCAGAAAGCAGAACGTTCAGTATACGAAACTTTGCGTTTAGGCATTATGAAATTAATTGAAAAGAATACAAATAATTGCGTTTAATAAAAAAGTATCCATATATATTACATGAAACAGTGGGAGAAAAAATTGTATTAACGAATCATTTTTCTTTATTTTAAGCTTAATAAGAAATATCCAATTCAAAACGGTTTCAATATTTTATGACCATGATAATAAAGGTGTGATGTAACGTCCAGCTCTTCACACTAGCACTATAATTTTATTACTCGATTTTATCTCTGAAAACAACAGGACTTCTGCTGTGATATGATGACAGGTTCCACTACCTACTGCTAATTAGTTTTTATACGACCGCAAAAAATTTGCGGTCGTATTATGTTATGGCGATGTCGTTGTCGTCGTCGTCGTCGTCGTCGTCGTCTGTAGACACTTTGGTTTCCGTGCGATAACTTTAGTTGTAGTTAACCAATTGTTATAGAATTTTGATATGATGTTTATAACCACTAAAGGAAGGTTGGTATTGCATTTGGGGTTTCTGGCCCCTATCGTTTTAGAAAAAAGGGCAAAAAGGGGCTAAAACGGGTGTATTGACAAAACATCTGTAGAATGTTTAATTTTCATCCGATTTTGATCATTCTTTTTTTATTGTATTCCTCAATAAATTCTGTCAACATAATGTAACAACACTTTTGATGTGTCTTGTACCGTCACATTGCTATAAGGGGTCAAAAAGGGGCCACACCCAAATAATCGACTTTTTTATTTGTGGTCCGATTTTCAAAATCTTTTTTTCATTGGAATCCTTGTAAAAATCCCTGCCTGTGTTTTTCAATCAGATTTGCAATATCTCATACCGTTTTCGAGAAATTAGGGGTCAAAGGGGCCAAAAACGCCATTTATAAAAGTTTGTCTAGGCAAATAGTTTTTGTCTCGCCTGCGACGAATAGTCGCGGAAGGCGAGACATAGGTATTACTTTCCGGCGGCGGCGACGGCGGCGGCGGCGACGGCGGCGGCGTCGTAAACTTTTTTGTAAGACTTTTGTGGACAATGAATTGCTTGAAAAGTATAATAGCTAGGCATCTGATATTTAGTATACAGACAGTTCAGGTTATGGTCTATGCAACTGTCACCATGCCATGTGACCCTGACCCCATTTTCACGCTCCAGTGACTCAGTGAACTTAGGTCTTTTTTCAGGCCGTAAACTTTTTTGTAAGACTTTTGTGGACGATGAATTGCTGGAAAAGTATATTAGCTAGGCATCTGATATTTGGTATACAGACAAATCAGGTTATGGTCTACACAACTGTCACCATGTTTTGTAACCCTGACCCCATTTTCACGCTCCAGTGACTCTGTGAACTTAGGTCTTTTTTCAGGCCGCAAACATTTTTGTAAGACTTTTGTGGACGATGAATTGCTGGAAAAGTATATTAGCTAGGCATCTGATATTTGGTATACAGACAAATCAGGTTATGGTCTACACAACTGTCACCATGTTTTGTAACCCTGACCCCATTTTCACGCTCCAGTGACTCTGTGAACTTGGGTCTTTTTTCAGGCCGTAAACATTTTTGTAAGACTTTTGTGGACGATGAATTGATGGAAAAGTATATTAGCTAGGCATCTGATATTTGGTATACAGACAGTTCAGGTTATGATCTACGCAACTGTCACCATGCCATGTGACCCTGACCCCATTTTCACGCTCCAGTGACTCTGTGAACTTAGGTCATTTTTCAGGCCGTAAACTTTTTTGTAAGACTTTTGTGGACGATGAATTGCTGGAAAAGTATATTAGCTAGGCGTCTGATATTAGGTATACAGACAGTTTAGGTTATGGTCTACGCAACTGTTACCATGCCATGTGACCATGGCCCCATTTTCACGCTTTAGTGACTGTGAACTTAGGTCTTTTTTCAGGCCAAAAAACTTTTTTGTAAGACTTTTATGGACGATGAATTGCTGGAAAGTTATAATAGCTAGGCATCTGATATTGGGTTAACAGACAGTTGCGGTTATGGACAACGCAACTGTCACCATGCCATGTGACCATGACCTCATTTTTACGCTCCAGTGACTCTGTGAACTTAGGTCTTTTTTCAGACAGAAAACTTTTTGTAATACTTGTGTGGACAATGGATTGCTTGAATAGTATAATAACTAGGCATCTGTTTTTAGGTATACAGACACTTTTTGTGTTTATATCAAGAAATGAAAGCTTAGGTAGTTGATTTTAGTGATGGTGCCGGCAGGCGAGACATACTTTTAGTGGCCACACTTGTTTACCAATATTAAGTTGTAGTGGGCCAGCCAATTGTTATGAAGTTTAAATATGATGATTATATCCACTAAAAGAATGTTGGTTTTGTATTTGGGGTTTGTGGCCCCTACTGTTTTAGAAAAAAAGGGCCTAAGGGGCTAAAACGGGTGTATTGACAAAACTGTTGTAGAATGTTCATTATTCATTCAATTTTGAAAATTCTTTTTTTGTTGAAGTGCTCATAAAATTCTGTCTACTTAATGTGTCAATGATTTTGATATGTATTTCACCATTGCATTGCTACAGGGGGGCTAAAGACAGGCCACGCCCATAAAATCAACTTTTTTATTTTTGGTCCGATTTTCAAAATCTTTTTTTCATTGGAATCCTTTCAAAAATCCCTGGCTGCAATATCTCTAACCATTTTTGAGAAATTAGGGGTCAAAGGGGCCAAAAACACCAATTTTAAAAGTTTGTCAAGGCAAATAGTTTTATACTTAAAATTAAGTTGTAGTTATTACATGTATAGAAATAATTAGGCTTTTTGTATTAGATGTTGATGTAAATACATATGTGTCAAAAATGCATTTTTTTAAGTCCACCACAGGATGCATGTGTCAAAAAGCTTTGTAAGTCCACCATGGGCTTCATGTGACCAAAGCAATGGACTATCCATATTAGGCCTCCATTGTACAGGGTTAAACTTGTTGCGGTCGTATCATGCTGCGCTCGGCGTAGCTTTTTTTGATTTGTAAAATAACATGGCCACTGTGGCTAAAAATAGAACATAGGGGTAAATTGCAGTTTTTTGCAACTAACTCAAAACTGGTGACAGATATCAAAATTGTGATGGGTTGCAAAATGTGTTCAGCACCTCAGGATCTACCTGCACTGAAATTTTGGAGAAGATGTAACTTCCCAGGTAGGAGTTGTTGTCCTTTTTCTTGATTTTTAATTTTTTTAAAATAATTTAACTTAATATCCCAAAAACTATTAAAGATATGTGAGAAATTTGAATTGCACCTTGTCAAGCACATAAAGATCAACAAAATCTGTAATAGGATCAAAGTTGTAGGACCCTTACTTTTAGGAGTTATTCCCCTTATATACATGAAGTCAAAATTGTCCATTTTCACAACTTTTCCCTATTGTAATGTAAACTGTTAAAGCTAGAGAAAAACTTAAAGCTACAATACTGTTTACAGTCAAGCCCTTCAAAATTCAATATGATGGGCATTTTTTATTGACCCTTTATAGAAGTTATGGTTCATCAATTGTCACAATAACTTTTTAAGCCTTATAGCTGTCAAACTGTTGAAATAAACAGCTTTTGATTGCTACAGTGTTAAACTAATTGAACTCTAAACTTTAATGCATTAAGTTAATCAATGTTGTCAGATGACCCCTCAAACTTACAGCCCTTTTAATGTAAAAAAAGCACTGAAGTCAGGTGAGCGATTCAGGCTCCTGGGAGCCTCTTGTTTCGTTTAGAGCCTAAAATGCTGCTTTTTTTGTTGTTCCCTCAATAACGTTTGTTCTGGTTAACAAAATGCTGTTTAGTTTTACTGTAATGTTTTATACTATGAAAGGATGAATGGTATTGATTTTTGGGGTACCCCCTTTTTTGGTATAGAAGAAATTAGGGGCCCAACAATAACTTTGGTTCTGGTTGGACAATTGATATGAAATTTGACAATGATATGACTTACCATTAATCCAAACATTGGATCTATTTTGGGGTCCCCCCTTTTTTCATTAGGAAATAGGTGCCAAAAGGGGCAAAAAATGCATTTTTTTTAATTTCTGGTCAGATTTTTGAAATTTTTTTTGCAGGTTAAGTTTTGTCAAGTAGTAGATACAAAATAAGGGATAAATTTTTTCAACCCCCTCCTTTTCCTGTTATAAAATTAAGGGCCAAATTCTAAACTTATTTATTTATTGTCCGAATTAAATTTTGTTGTTGTTGCTTAATTATTATAATTCTTGTCAAATAGTGAATTTACAAAATTTAATTCTGTGACACTCTGCCCCTCCTTATTGCTGCTGAGGGTCAAAAGGGGCAAAAGTTAAAGGTAGCAGATATCCTAAAAGGGGTAATATTTTTGTAAAACTGTAATTTAATTTTGGTCTGCTTTTGAAAAATAAATGAATTCCTTGTGAAATGTGGAAGGAAAATCCACCAAAGGCTGCAAATGCCCAAAAACTTTGTCAGTCCACCATGGGCTGCATGTGTCCAGAGCAAGTGACCATCCATTTTGGGCCTAGAACGTACAGGGTTCAACATGTTGCGGTTGTATCATGCTGCGCTTGGCGTAGCTTTTTATTATTAATGTTAATCAATATGCAGAAGTTAAAAATGTTTGATTTAAATGTGCAAATTAGTAGAAAATTGGCAATATTTGTTGGTTAAATACGAACAAAAAAATAGGGCGCTACGGGGCGCTGAAAGAATTTAAAATGTCCAATATATAAAGATTCCATGTCTGAAAAATCAGCTATGGAACTCAAAGGGTTTTCTCAGAATTTAATGTTAAAGATGACATGTCAAATCTAAAAACTACATTTTCAAAAAATGTGTATTCGTAAATGAGTTAATTAATTAATTTATATCGTATATCTGAGTTTTAAATTTGTATATTATGAAAGCTAGATCTTGGTTCTGACGATATACAAAAACCTGGTCACCTGGGGTTTAGTTACAAAAACGCTGAATGAAGGGTTGTAAATCAAATTTGAAATGCTGATAGACGATGTGAATTTGACCACGTGACCTTTGCACACGGCCTTAGGCTGTCGTCCCTCCTCTGATCAATATGTAAAGGACGCCAATTAAAGCTAAAAATAATTTTAAGTGCTGTGCTTGAAACATATATTAAGATATACTGGCAAAATACCCACAGGTTACGAATCTGGAATGGTTCTATGATTATAATATTATCTAGATATTTATAACCAATAAATAATCTTATTAATATTTTCTATTCATTTTTTTTTATCTAAAAAAAAAGATTTTTAATACTTTGGCATAATAAGCATGATTTAATTTTGTCTTAAATTTTCCATTAAACTAATTGAATTAAATATTTCACATGGACAATTGTTTTGGCACGTACATGCATCGATTTAAACGGGAGGACAATATGTTGGTATGCACTTACATGTATATTTTACAAATAGTTTGTAGGACCACAAGTTCTTGACAAACAAAATACACACCATCAACAACTTTTAATATTTAAGCATTAAATTCCAGTATATTCTATGAAAAGAAGAAAAAGCAACGATAAGCAGAGCGTCATCATCAAATGATGTTGAATATACCAACACATTCATGTATCCCGAATTCATTTCTAAACAGTCAATTAGTTAAAACTTGTCTATTTACAACCTTTTTTCATAATAATCTATGTTTTGTCCTACATTTATCATTGTATTTAGCTGTTTTTGGGTGATTTTGGGTATCTTTGGGTGTTTTTGGGTAAATCGACGGACCGCATTTACATTTACATTTACATTTACATTTACAGTGAAGGGCCGTCAAACAGCATCAACTCACAGGAAAACTTGTGTGGCGTAGCTTCCACGCAAGGGCGTTAAAATTCCGTATTTACAGATTACAACTAATTACAGCACCACTATTATCTACTCTCTTATGACACTGTGTAAGGCGGTCTTAAATGCCTCCACAGTGTCCTGGTTGACGACCAGATTTCATATCCCAACTGTAACATCTTTAAAACAACAAAATATTTTTATTTGTATCTTTTTTTTTCTATTACTTAATGTTTAGAGTTTTTATCAGTTTTGAAATAAGAAGTGGATGCAGGTCCACGCCTCTAAAAATGAGAATATTTTCATCATAGGATAGATTTTTACTTCTGTGGGTATAAGCATATTGGTATCAATGTTAATTCCATTCGAAAGCCAATCGGTTATTTTGCAGTTAAATTCTGTCATTGTTATATAGAGGGCATGCAAAAAAGTAATGTTGTTTTGTTTCCAACAGGGGCACCGCATCTGCAAATAGGGTTAACAAAAAGATTTGCTCTAAAAAGATCATAATTAAGAAAGGAGGCAGAGCAGCTAAGTTGTGGTAAAATTATATTAAGTTTTCGTGGACCATGCATATAAAAAATGCTAAATGATATTGGCGAATAAAAAACAAGTTGATATCCATTCTTTTCTGCAATTAAACTAAAGACAAATGACTTGAAAATTATGTGAAAATAGGAAAACTTGAAATAGTTTGCAAATTACTTGGTAAAAGAATAACTAAATTGGTAAAGAGATTGTTGCAGAATAATTTCTAAATTTTGTATTTCAATATAGAAAGTAATCATGGTAATAGGAAAAACAAAAAATAACAAAAGCAAGTTTAATTTGTTTGCATGAGACTCGCTTGACTGTAAGACTTACCTATTGCTTGGGAGAATATCATCTTAAAAGTTTCAGTAAATTAGAAAGGAACTGGATCTCTTAGTACCATATTTGGCCCTAAATTGAGCAAAATGTTTTAAAAATTTGCTTTAATTGACTGGCTTTTGGGCTATGAGTAGTTATATTTCTAATATCCATATTTTTTCTAATAATTTTAACAATGTTGACTTTATAATGGGGTCACAAAAAGAAGTAAATTTAGATAATTTGATAAAATCACCAAAGTTCACCATTTTTTGGTATAGTTTTTGGACGATATAGAGGTGGTGCCATACTTCGCCCACTATTATTTGACTTCAAATATATTTATCTTACTGTATTAAATAAAATCAGATAGAAAACTTTTTGGGATACATGTAGCGCCACCTCTAAAAGTGCCAAAAACTAAGAAAAAATGCATCATTTTGCCAATTTTCTTCAAATTCTGTAATATGGATCATTTTAATAACAGAATAACCTACAATACAGTGATATTCACTTTACAATTTCTTCAGACTTTTAAAACATACAGAAAATTGCATACTAAAGTCTATGATAAACGTGATGACTTTTCTGTCCCAATTGTAAACTTTCCTTTTCTTGAAGGTGATGTACCTCTAGCTCCATCTTACGGAGTGTACATTTCACACTCGAATTTGCAGTGGTGTTTCTGATTTTAATGACAAAAACCGTTTCATTACAGAAAAATTGCTAAAACAAGGTTATCGATACCACAAACAAGTCAAATCTTTTACTGATTTTGTTCATAAATATGGGTAACTTATTGAAAAATTTAACTGTACACGTCGTTTTTTTATTGTTAAAGGAATATCACATCCCGAATTCTATGGAAATGTAGTTTATAAGGCATGTAAATTCAAAAACAATCCTCTTGACATGGTTATTTGGCTTAAAAACTTATTAAAGAAAGGATACAAGTTGGAAGTTATAGTAAAATCTTTAAATTTGGTGTTTTTTGGTAGAAATATCAATTGATAATTTGATAGTACATTTGTAACTCTAAAATGTTAATCTTTTAATTACTTTTTGACTATTGTATTGTTTCGAAGCATTACTGCGATCAAATATGTCAGTTTTGTGTAATGATATAATACTAAATCATTAGTTGTTTGAAGTGTTATGTTGGATTTAGAATTGATATGTTTGATTTTTTTGCATCAGTCGATAAATGCTTCTTAGCTAGCTGTGAGTAACTGCAAGTGTTCTCAAGAGAGTTCCTTTACGTTTCGTTGTTCTCGTTCAAGACAGTGAGCAGTGACCTCTGGTCATGTTGAAGACTGCTGGCTGTTTTCCATTGTGATTTTTTAAATTGCTGTTTCTTTAATGTTGGTTGTGTCGCGTACACTTATTCCACATCTTTTTATCATCTATTAAGATAATATGCAAGCAATTCTAATTCACATTAACCAAGTTTTAAATTTACGGGGCCATTTAAGGGCCAAATTTGATAGTTTGTATACTTGGTCCTTTGGGCTGAAAATGTAGACTTTGATACTTTTCCAGCACAAAAGTGTTAGTGCTTGAGGAGGTTAACCTTGGGGAGACACAACAACAAAATTTACCCTTAAATTCACATTAAAAAATAAATTGAGATGATTTGGAGCAAAAGAAGATGTTTTACAACCTTTAATGCCTTGTTTTTTTCTACAAATCTTGCAGTACATGTATAAGATAAGATTGTTTATTCCGATTAAGGTCCCACAAGGGGCATCATAATTCAATACAATGATTTTACATGTATAATTGGGTCAAGAAAAAACAAAAATATATTAACTCAATTCTGTTATATAATTTTAACCATCTAAAATTAACCACCTAATAACCCCAACCACCTGTAAATGTGTTTATTTATTTTTACAGGATCATATGTGTTCAGTAGAAGACGAGCTTCAGGGCCTAGAATCTATTTACTGCCAACCGGGGGAGTTCAGTATTTCTGGTAGGGCTATAATCATTTGTTTGTATTTATGCTGTAAGAAGCAATTAAATTCCAATTAGACATTCAAAAGTCAAAAGTCTGAAAAGGTCAAGACATATCAGACAATGTCATTAAAAAAACAATATAAAAACACGCAAAACAACCATCAGCAACCCAAACTGACAAAGAAACAAGAGTGAACCCAGGTTCTTGGTAAGGGAAGGCAATCCTTCTTGTTAATGCACGCCCACTGTCAAGTTCAAATTAACATTTGAGAGCAAAAAAGTCCAGGTCTATTTGAAGTTCTAGGTGCATGGAAAGTCCACCAGATGTTATCCTTAATAGGAGTTGTTGTAAATACATGCAGTTCCAGGACTGAATCTGAAATTACATGTGCAGGTCCTGCATGACTTAGTGAAACCCCTTGTTTAACCAACTCTAGAGACAAAAGCAAATCTTTTAGCTGTTTTAAACTTGATTGAGCCATATATTTCTAGTTTTCTACTAAAAATGCATGTCTACTGTGGATTCATTTATTTGCGTTAGTATCTATTTTCATTGTTTACCCCAAAAAGACATTTGGTTGGGATCTTTATTTTATGGTTTGTACCCGTTGCTTATAGGAATTATTATTATTTGAGACGTACCAATTTTTGTGTTTTTTGTGGGAAACAGACAACAATGAAAATAAGAATCTAACAAATCCTTCTTTTTGCCAGTAATTGGATTCTACAACTTTAACCAAACCCAAACAAAGAGTTATTTTACCATTAATTCCTATAAGCAACATATCATAATTCAAGTGCCATAATTGTTCAGAATTTTACAGAATATTGCAATGGTAAAGAGTTGACAATTAGATTGTTTCACCATCAAGATAATTCAGTGAAAGTCAAAGTTACTCTAAGGGTACCAGATAACTATCCTGACTGTATCCCAAATATTGGTTTGGAGAGTGATGGATTAACAAGGCAACAATTGAACATCATACAAAGGGCAGCAAATGACTTGGCTAATCAGAGCAAAGGAGACATCATGCTCTTTACATTAACTAATTTTATACAGGAAAAGTTGGATAGTACTGAGTATGATGCAGAAACTGATGAAGTAGCCTGTGACAATTGTACTGCTCTGTTGGTGATTGATCACATGAGAGCTAAATCTAAATATATAAAGACAATACAAAAATGGACAGAAGAGTTAAATCTTAAGGGGAGACTACTGTTTTATAAGAAATTGATTCTGATAATATTACAAGGCTGCAATAAGAATGTCAAGGTTTGTTCTCTTATGTTTGAGTTGGTTAAAATGCACAGTTATCATGGAAAGATTCTGTTAGGGCTCACTCTTATTACAAAATTGATATTTGGTTGGAGATGGAAAAAATCAACGACAAACAAACAAAACAACTAAACTGCAATCAGCTGTGGAAATAAGAGTGAACTTCAGAATGCTAGTTAAGAGGTATTTTAAAAGTTTGACAATCATGTATCATATAAAACATAACTAATGGCATTTAAAATTATGTATATTTTATGTCTAACAAATAAAGAAATCTAGCATAATATGTTTGGATTATTTAGGATTATATTCTGCGGAAAAAGACAGTCAATATTGATGTAGATTCCCATGGTAGAAGTTGTAAAGAAAGAATGATGACAGTTTTATGTGAATCGTCAACTCCTATAAACTCAAAGTAAGTTTTTTGTGCCTAATGCACGTGTTGCTGGAAATAGATTTGTACATGAAGTCAGTATCCAATACATTGTACTATTCTTAAGTTATGAATTCAGTTTCGGAAACAATTTTACCATTAGAGCACTCATATTTATATTATTTTGAAAATAATTTTGTACATGTATTAACCATTTACTTTGTGATCATCTGCAAACCATAAAATAATAATATGGCTAGCGGCGGTAAGTTGCGCTATTATTATTCAAGATTAAAGAAACGCTTAAGTCTTGATGAAATCTACAGGCCAAAGATAAAGTTTACGTATCACAATTGATTTGTTATTCCAGAGCTTGCTGGACTTACATGGATTCACAATAATTGCTAACACAAGGTTATGTTGCTCTTCGGTTGCAGTTTTATACTCAAGAAATTTTACAGAAGACATCATGGGCTCTTAGACAAATATGTGATTTCTATCTCTCTGATGATTGCAAATTTAGTTTGTCATAGGTTTTTGTTCTGTCTTCCTTTACTGGATTTGACACACTGAATTGACATTTGGCAATGCAATAGGTGTGCAAGTCTGAACTGCTTACTCTTCTGGAGCACCCAAGTTCACTCTTGACGACTTGAGATCTGGTTGTAGATTTCTGTACAGTTGTTTTTGTGTTTTTATATTTTGTGGACAACTTTTACAAAAAAGCATATTAACTTGTTATTTGAACTAATAATAATAAGTTATACCACATCTTATTATTTTCTTTTGATATCATATTTGAAAAATGATAAAATATTCAAAATATATGATCAAGCTGCAAATGTACTTATAGTATTTACATGACATATGAACAATGAAATATAAATTAATTTATTCTTTTTTTTTTCAGTTTTGAAGATTTTTCCATGTTGGAATGTGATAATAAAGAAGACTTTGAGAAGATATTTACAGATTCAGACTTGAACTCGCTATATTGTACATACATAAAAGGGGTTTATTTGTGATAATACATGGATTTTTTTTAGCTCCTGATTTTTTCTGATGAATATTTATAAGGATGATTGTTTTGGCAATATTTACAATTGATTAAAGAATGTTATTTTTTTCAACCGAATTTAAATGACACCAATAGGTTTGGCTTATCAACTTTACTGACTTAATATTAAACATCTCCTCCTATTAAGACATGTAATTGCCAAACCAGTTCTTTCAATTGAAAAAGACAACCACTAATTTGGAATCATGTGGAAAAGGATCTCAATATTTTGCCACTTTCTTATCAGCAAAGGTGTACCTAAGGGGCATAGGTAGATAGACATGACATTGACATAATTTTTACCAATTGAGGTAGATATGAGGTCTAAAATTTTGTCCATAGATTCTCCTTAAATTTTTGTTGGGAGGTTGGTAGTTACCCTATAAAGAAGAATATAAATTTAGAAAATAAAACTAGTAAAAATTGTTTTAGTGCACTGAACTGATGTCTCCTCTTTCTATAAATTAGCCAAACTAACAGCTCAACCTCTAGGTCAAAGGTCATTTACATTAATATTACTTTGATATCAAAGGTCAAGGTCATATGAGGGTCACTCTAATACCTGACACTTTGGCTGGTGAGAATAATCAATGCCCTATGTCAAAAGGAGAAACAAAGTTTTGCCAGGACAGGGTTGCCAATGAAATTTGCATTTATTTAACCTTGAGATAAAAAACTAAGGACATATGAAGGTCATATGAAGTTATTTTTGTGCATGACTTATCACCTCATGGTGATACATCTTTATGTCAAATATTAAAGCTTTATGTCAGATGATAAAAGTTTAATATGGCCCAGATCTGCTTTGCATGTAAAATAAGCATTTATTTGACTTTGAGATCAGAGGCCAGGTTCATTTGGATACATGACTCATCATTTCATAATGATACATCCTCATGTCAAATATCAAGGCACTATGTCAAAGGATAGAAAAGAGAAATGGTTTGTATGTAAAATTTGCATTAATTTGACTTTGGGATCAAGGGTCAAGGTCATTGACACTTATTTTAAATAATGATACAATCACATAACAAATATCAAAGCCTGAATCCAAAGGATAAAACAGATATGACCCAGACACTTTTTGCATGTAAAATTATTATTAATTTCACCTTGAGATCAAAGGTCAAGGTCATTGCAGTATGTAATAGATTGTTTTTGTCTGGTTTGCAAAGTGGAGTGAGACATAGATGTTACTTGATCAGCGGTGACGACGGCAGCATTAACTTTCATGTTGAAGTTTTATTAGCACCTCCATAATTATCTCAAGAACTTTAAAAGGTTGATGAAACTTGGTATACATATGCTCTTGTAGTAGCTTAGCACACTTCCCCCCCCCCCCCCACCTTGACCTTGATTTTGGGTTGAGTGACTTTGACAATTTTCAATACATATAATAGCAATGTTTAAGTTTTGCAAGCACCTCCATAAGCACTGTAAATTCTAGGTTGTTGAAACTTGGTATGCATATGCCCCATTAGTAGTTAAACACAGTTGTGTCTTGATCTTTGAATTTCTGGTTGAGTGGTGATTAACAATTTACAATACATAACTATAGCAGTGTTAATTTTTTATGAGCAAGAACTATGTCATAGGGTTATAAAACTTGATATGCTTATTACTCAATGTTAGACTGTCACAACAGCATCCTCATCTTTTAACATTGACCTTGTTTCCAGTTGAATTACTTTGATAGTATTCAAGGGAAATGTTAGTTCAGATTTTTCTCAACAATAAAAACATAAATGTATAGTGAACTAACGAGGTATTCTGATGGTGCCAGCAGGTGAGACATCTTTAAGTGTTAACTCTTGTATGATGATACATCCTCATGTGAAATATCAAAGCCCTATGTCAATGAATAAAAAAGATATCGTCTAGATATGCTTTGCATGTAAAATTATCCTTGATTTGTCCTTAAGGTCAAAGGTCAAGGTCATATGAAGGTCATAGTGGTCCTATTGGTTCAAATGTTCACATGTTTGAAAACTATCATAGACAGAAAATGACTATGCTGTGTCTTGAAGAATTATGTTGTGATTTGGAGGAATAAGTTATGACATTGAGGAAATGAACTAGGATAGCGAGCCAGCTCCTAAGAGGGCACAAACAGTGATGATTTCTACATGTTTCAGAAAAAAATTGCCTAATGCTGATCGGTGTTGATCTAAAGTTCACAGAATCTTCTTAACTTACAAATAATATATTTATTACTATAAGAAAATTTCAATCAGATTTCTCTTATCTCAAACCAAATCAAACGCACCACTTACAATTGAGAAATATCACGTCTGTTTTGGCAAATGGTGTCCTCTTCAGCTGAGGTGTGGAACTTTTTCATGTGAAAGCAGATTTCAGTGTCAGTGGCAGCACAGCTACGGCTGTTTTATACAAGATGGGGACTTTTGGGGTTTTGTAATACAAAAGTTATTTCTAATGTGGCTGCATTGTCAAAACTTATATAAATTTTAATTATTGTATTTGTGTATATTTTCGTCTGTTCAGTTTTTATGCCCCACTTACGAAAGTAGAGGGGCATGTAGCGTTTGGGCCTTCCGCTGTCTGTTCGTCCGTCCCAAATGCTCATATCTCCAAATTCCCACTTACTGACAAGTGCCACATCAATCATATTGGTATGGTAGATGCACCTATTGATGCTAAGCACAATCCATGCTTCGGATGCTGGATGTAACCTATATTATTTGCATGAATGACTTTTTACAGAAGAATGGTTAAAAGTCAATTCCTGCTTACTGACAAGTGCCACTTGAACCTATTGATATGGTAGGTGCACCTTGTAATGCTTAGCACAATGCATGCTTTAAATGCTGGATGTGAAATATATTTTCAAAATGGAAGACCTTTTAAAGAAGAATAATTAAGGTTCATTCCTGCTAACAGGCAAGTACCACTTCAGCCAAAGTGATATGGTAGGTGCATCAAACAATGATTTATAGCAAGACATATGGTTCAGATGCTGGCTGTGACCTTTTTCTGCATGATTAAGCACTTAAAATTTTGAAAAGTTCAAGTCAATTCCCACTAAGTGACAATAATGGGTAACTAGAGGCTCCCAGGAGCCTAAATCGCTCACCTGATCTCTTATACTAAAGCCTCTTACCTAGTGTGCAACATGGTCATGTACTTGGTAAGTAACATTAAAGAAACTAGTTGGGATAGAAACCACTTTTAAGATCAAGAATACCAAGTTTACAAAGCTTTCCATTTGAAAAAAAAAAACAAGTTAAAATTGATTGAAAACACTTAAAGGGGATATAACTCTTAAAAGGATGATCTGACAATCATTTTTGAAGATCTTAATAGGCTGAACAATTTTGAAACGCTAACTATTCCTCTAGCACTTACAGCTTTCAAGATAAAGTCCAAAAACTGTGAAAAAGGTCAATTTTGACGATTAAGGGGAAATAGCTCCTATAAGGAGTCATCCCACAGCTATGACTCAATGGAGAGTTTTGTAGAGCTTTTGGTGCTGAAGAAGTTTGGTTGCTTCGGATTTTCTCTATCTCTTATACTTTTTATACGACCGCAAAATTTTTGCGATCGTATAATGTTATGGCGATGTCGTCGTCGTCGTCGTTGTTGTTGTTGTCGTCGTCTGTGGACACTTTGGTTTCCGTGCGATAACTTGAGTAAATGTTGATCGAATGTTATGAAATTTTGATATGATGTTTGTTAGAGCTAAAGGAAGGTTGGTATCGTATTTAGGTATTGTGGCCCCTACCGTTTTAGAAAAAAGGGCCAAAAAGGGCTAAAACGGGTGTATTGACAAAACTATTGTAGAATGTTTACTATTCATTCGATTTTGAAAATTCTTTTTTTATTGAATTCATCATTTAATTCTGTCAACAAAACGTTTCACTGGTTTTCATATATGTTGCACTGTACCATTGCTACTGGGGGTCAAAAAGGGGCCACACCAAAAAAATAGACTTTTTTTATTTGTGGTCAGATTTTCAAAATCTTTTTTTCATTGGAATCCTTGTGAAAATCCCTGCCAGCGTTTTTCAATCAGATTTGCAATATCTCTTACCGTTTTTGAGAAATAAGGGGTAAAAGGGTCCAAAAACGCCATTTTTAAAAGTTTGTCAAGGTAAATAATTTTATACCAAAAATTCAGTTGTAGTGGGCCAGCCAATTGTTATGAAGTTTTGATATGATGATTATATTCACTAAAGGAATGTTGGTCTTGTATTTTGGGTTTGTGGCCTCTACTGTTTTAGAAAAAAGGGCAAAAAGGGGCGAAAACGGGTGTATTTACAAAACTGTTTAGAATGACGTTTATTATTCATTCTATTTTGAAAATTCTTTTTTTGTTGAAGTGCTCATAAAATTCTGTCTACCAAATGTGTCAATGATTTTGATATGTATTTCACCATTGAAATTGCTCTTGGGGGCTAAAGACAGCCCATAAAATAGACTTTCTTTTATTTTTGGTCCGATTTTCAAAATCCTTTTTTTTCTTTGGATTCCTTGTCAAAATCCCTGCCTTATTTTGTAATCGGATTTGCAATATATTTTACTGTTTTTGAGAATTTAGGGGTCAAAGGGTAAAAAATGTCAATTAAAACATGTATATAAATAAGGCTTTTTGTGTTAGATGTTGATGAAAATATATGTGTCTAAAAGCTTTGTAAGTCCGCCATGGGCTTCATGTGACCAAAGCAATGGACTATCCATATTAGGCCTCCAACGTTCAGGGTTCAACTTGTTGCAGTCGTATCATGCTGCGCTCGGCGTAGCTTTTTATTGAGCTATAAGCTAAAATCTATGGTCTGACCCCCTTGTTCTATTTTTAGTAACGGCAGCCATGTCGGTTGGTTGACGTTTCACAATCTTTGTAGAGGACATCCTAAAGATCAAGTGTACAAAGTTTCAAAGCAATCCCATCAGTGGTTTTAGAGAAGAAGATCTTTGAAGAAAAGTTAACGACGGACGACGGACGGACGACGGACGCCTAACGATGACAATATCTCACATGACCCTTCGGGTCAGGTGAGCTTTGTAATTGATTGATAACCTAGCTGTTTGATAAATATAAAGGCGGGGCACTGTGTCTGTTTGACACATTTTCATGTTTCAGTTTCTGTAGCTACTATGTTTATTGTACGCTAATTGTAAAGTGTCTTAGTTTTGTTAATAAAATTGAAAAAAGTTGATAAAAATTATCTGTTTCTTCAGTTGGACTTACTACTTAGCACTTGTTTCCTGTGGCTTAAGTGCCTCTTTTCTTAAATGAGACATCTTATAAACTATATAAGATATCTTATAAACTATATAAGATATCTTATAAACTATTTTTTTTTATCTATTTTTATTGTGTCTAAAAATTCTGACCCCATCATACAACTGTTTCCATGTAAACATGGGTATGAATTATTATATACACACTAGAACCTATCAACGTTTATATCGTATTTGTTATTACTTATTACTAATAAAAGATAATGAGATGTGGAATAAGTGTACGGCGACACAGCCCACATAACAAGCGGCAATTCAGAAAAACCACAATGGACAATCGCCAGCAGCATCAGTCAACGAGGCCAGAAGGCGCTGCTGGCGTTTCTGCCCATGGTCTAATTAAAATGCATATAATTCAAATCCAGTCCTGAAATAGTCACAGATAGACCCCCTTCTCAAAACAAGGAACAGAAAACATCAAAATGACAAGTACAAACAAAAGCTTTGTCAAAGATTCCTGACTTATATATAAAATGTGGCGGGGTTAAACTAGTTTTTTTGGGCCCAACCTTCCCTCTTTCAATAGACTCCTAGACAAAGCACAAAAACTAAACACACAGTAAAAATCAAATCGATCAAAGTCCAATTTCTTAGAGAGAACCTTAGACAAAAGACAACAAGAACAAACGCTGTTTGAAACTTACAGCTAGCTGAGAATCGCCAATCGACTGATGTTAAAAAATCAAACATATCAATTTAAAATCCGCCACGACACCTCAAACAATAATGCTTTGGTGGAGTGTCATCACACAAACCTGACATGGTTGATAGCTATAATGCTTAAAGATGACAATTAGTAAAAAAGCTTAAGAAGTTATTTCTTTTAAAATTCTTATTTGTTATTACTTATTTTATTACTGATTACTTATTTCTTATTTCAATGGGCACTAATGATTGTGCACCTTTGTCTGCTGATTTGTTTCTTCATTCATATGAAGCAGACTTTTTACAATCTACGAAGAAGAAGAAGGCAGAAAGAAAAAAGAAGAAGAAAGAAGAAGGAAAAAGGAAGAGAGAAATAGATGGAGAAGAAGGAAGATAGAACAAGGAAGAAGAAGAAGAAGAGTTCTATGCCGGAATTTTGAATTTAAATTCATATCGGACCTACAATGGACTACAATCAATGTCAGCCGGTTTAACTATTAGTTAAAATGTTATCTGTGATAATCATGCCATTGAAATAATCTTTTTTGTGTCCTCATGCGAGTTGTTTAATTCCTCCAAATGATAACTTGATAAAGGTTTAAACGTTCGAGGGGTGCACCGACCCCGGGCACCGACCTCGAGCAAAATTAGAGTAACATGCAGGCTGTACTGTAGATTTTCTTACCGGAAGCTTCCGATAATGTGTAGATTTCAGCGCATGGGCAACGCGGCAAAGTTAAATATTGCAAGAAAACACAACGTGACAAAGTTAAAAACATTAATTAAATATCAAGGTAAATGAGATTCCTAGCCATAAAGGGTAAAAACCAAAACAATAAAAACGAATGCGTCTGTCTGGTGTTGTGGGCACCACTCACAATGGTAATTTGTCTTGCAATCTCATCTTGCATGTCAGTATCAGATCTGATCTGATTCTGAACAAGGAGCTGTACCTAAAGATCATAGATGAAAGTCTTGTCCTCATTTTTTATTCTCCTTTAATTGTACCCAGAGGTAACAAATAATGTATTAAGGGTCTCTGGTTTCATCCTTATATTCACACTTCTCTTATGGTTCTGGTCCTCTTTTAGGGATCTTGTATTCGGAAATAATATTAGACAGGGAGTGATGAATTTAGGAGGCTTGCCATTCCCCTTATGAGTTAGATAGGCAAAAAAATATTTCTTGTACACTGCACTGGAGTGACGATGATAAAACTGGGACAAAAATATTTGAATTAGTTTTACCATTCCGCGTGTTCAGTGCCTGAGTATGCTACTCTTAAAGTTCCACTTGTGTACTGTATTTGATTGTAGTTCTGCCAAGCTCCCCTGTCCTTGCATTGGCTTGTGTCAGTCCTATTGTTAACAACCCAAGTCTAGTTTCTATACAATTACATTTCTACAGCACTTTGACTATAGAATATGCAATAATGTCTAGAAAGGATTATAAACTTTGGATGCATCCGTTTGCCAGTTGTTTCAGTTCCCGGTTTGATGTTGTGCTGGTCTGCAAGCTGCCATACAGTGTATTTGTTAAACAAATACACTATATGGTCACATGACCTTTACTTGAATTGAAATTAAAAAAAATGATGAAATCTTATTCCAATGTTCATGATGTTTAAACTGTTCAAAAAACCACTCAGAATGCTTGAAATATTTAAAAAAAAAAAAGAATAATAAAATTATTTTGGCATTTTTAGAAATCAGGACAAGAATTTTTATGCCCACATTGAAGCATACATGTATATGACTCCATACAAATACACTTGGGGAGTATTAGCATTAAAGGGACTTGTGTACTTTATTATCTCTGAATACAAGACCCCAAAAGTGATTGTTCTCATATCCTCAACTTGAGCTCTCTCCTACATTTGTAGCAACATCCAAACTTGTCAAACTAATTTATTGGATAGAAGATGCATGTATATTATAGGTCTGGTAAATTTTGCCCATGGTTTTCTTTCATGTATTTGAAATAATATAAAAATCAAAAATCGTCTTTGAATGGTTTTTGTTGTAGACGTGGTTTTTTTTTCAGAGTATCAATTTTTCAACAATGTTTCACTCATTTTTGTGCTAAAACAAATTTATTCAATTTGAATTAACTTTTTATAAGATTATTAAGTTGTTATCCTGGGAATGCTGTACAGTCTTGTATTCATAAAATAACATTTCAAGTCCTAAAATTGTTTTTTGTTTGTTCTGTCAAGCATAAAAGTACATGCAGCTATTTGGAAGTTATTTAAAAAAAATACATAATGGAAAGTATATAATATACATGTACCTTATCAGCTACATGTATGTGTAACATTCAATAGTATCCTCTATGAAATACTTTCCTCTGGAAAATTTTTAATATCAAATTTAATCCATGGATTTTTTGTGATTATTAAATGTTCTCCGTTGCTATAAAATTGATTCCTGTTTGATTAGTTTATAATGTTTGTATGATATCCAAGTTTCTGAAAAGGGTTTTTCTTGGGGGGAGTAATAAAAAAGTGGGGCTTGGTTTTTTGTGGGGTGAAAAATGAAATGGGTATTCAATTGAATAACCAGTTCTTAATTTTTAATACTCATATATATATACCAGATACTATTTCATAATTAAATAAGTTCCAGGATAATATTTAATTATAATACAATAACCTGTGCACATTTAGATAATTAAATAATATCCATTATAATAGTTCTTGACAAATTTTGCTAATAATGGATAAAATTTACTTATTTAAAAATATCTGGGATGATATTTTATAATTAAATGTAATCTTAGTAATTATTTAATTATTAAATACTGTCCTAAATAATTTTGTCATAATTATCAAAGAAAACAAGAAAACATTAAATATTTATTATATCACAATGAAACATTTAAGATTTATAATGTCAATAAATCAATAATATTCATAAATGCTGCTATTTTTAGATTTCTTTACACGCTTAACTCAGTCTTAACAACTAAAATCAGTGTTCTCCCCAGAAAATTTAACTAGCATCCTGGTATTTTTATTTTTTACAATATTAATTGTATCTTATGACACGAAATTAAAAGCACAACATTCCATATGGAATATCTTATAGAGGATTTCAGATAGCATCACATTGCCATAATGCAATATGGACCTGGGGAGGACACTGAAAATTACCAAATAAAAAGTATGTGTTTCTGATTTCCCTACGGTACATTCCATTATAGTTTTTCATGCCCAACCCAGACTTTTTTTATGTCATTTTATCTGAATCATCATTAAACTTTTTACAATATTTAAAAAATAATGCCTTCCTACCGACCCTATTTTTTATGGCATGAAACCAGAAAAACACACTTTTTTACCAAAGTCAGTCATTAAAAATTGCATATTATATACATACCAAGATGCCCTCCGGATTCCTCGTGGCAAAGTTTTAATATTGATTTCTTCTTTTCTTTCGTGATCACTAGCTTTTGATTTCCTTCTGTCGTGATATAATAGAGTTGATCATTTTTTATTGCAAAGTCCTTTACTCGATTTCTGATAACTCGTTTAGCATTGTCATTTGAACCTATAAAAGAAATATTTATTTTAAAATGTGAAAATCTTGTTCCAAATAATTGCAATATTTCAAGAATATGTTTTATTCATTTTCATAACATGCGAAAAAAATAACATGTAAACCTCTGCATGTAAATTATCATTCACAATACACTTTACTTTTAAATTTTAAAAAAATATTGAAAAATAAAAAAATAACAATAAAAAATTACCTCCCTTACTTTTATATAAATATAATATCTCAAATAAATTGAATTATAAAAGAAAATGATTTACATTCTGATACAAAACATAAAAATACATTTTCATTAAAAAGTTTTTTAAAACTCAAAAGAAAAAGTTTTAATGTATCAAATTAAAAAACATGAATTAAATATAAACCTTATATGTTCAACTTATATCAAACAATCATTCAAAATATTCCCCCCCCCCAAAAAAATAAATAATCTGTATATCATATGTGTCTATTACATAATTAATCAATATATTGAAATATAAGAATAAATATAGATAAATTACAATAAAGATTGTATATAAATTTTCTGTAATAAAAATAGAATGGACACAGGAAAATTTATTTTAGTAATTTCTCTCAACTGTTGTTTTACAACAAGTCAACCAAAATTCATACATATGCTCTGAATTTCATTTATTTTAATTATACACAGAGGAAACTGATAAAAAATAAATATAATTTAATGTGCATATCTTAATTTATATTTTGCATGATTTTCAAATAGACATGATAGACTGTTGCTTAAGTTTTGATTATTTACTTACCCTCTGGATATGTCTGATCTTGTAATAATAATAATAATAATACTTTATTCCAAAAGCAATACAGCTTATAGGCTAATAAACATACAGTATAATAATTATAAATATAAATACAAATACATAGATATATGGTTTGGAGTATGGTTCAAGAATTTCTAACCTTCTCAGCTAGCAACAAATATTTACCTAAATTATTAAGTTCTTTGATATTATTGACAGAAAATAATTGAACTAACTTAAATACAGATGGGTTACGATAGTAATAAGGTTTAATAAATTTCAATCGTAACGTTGTATATTTTGTACACTCAAGTATAAAATGATATTCATCTTCAATAGAGTCACAGTTGCACATTGTACATAATCTAGCATTTCTGTCTATATCATAAAAACGACCAGTTTCTATACATAAATTATGAGCATGTATACGATACTTGGTAATTAAAGGCTTATATCTATAATTTACAGGCTTGTCTAAATAAAATTGCAATTGAAACCTATTATAGATGTATCTATATAAACGACATTTTGGTGAATTATCAAAAAATGAAACAGCTTCACAAATACCGTATTTTGCCGTGTATAGTGCGCATTTATGTACAATGCGCACCCCCTTTTCATTATGAAAATCTGGGGAAAAAACGAAGTTTTGTGTAAAATGCGCGATCATTTTTTATGACAAGGAACCCTCAAAATTTGTCTCTTTTTTCAGGTAGAAAGACTACAGATGAAGATTTTTTAATGAAAATAAAATTGTTTTGTAATTATTGTGAAAATAAAAATAAAGTGTTATACTATTTGTGTATTTTATTATGACAGCGAAATCGTAAATCCCGGTAATGGTCCCCCTTTTCAATCAACAAGACTTAGTGTTAACCCAAGCTCACATCTTTTGATGAAAACAATAAAGGTGTCAAAACAGTGTTGATCAACAAATTACTATTCAAACAATCCTGAAGTATTACAGCTGAATGGCTTTAATTGTTAATTGTCCAAGCCTGTTTACAAAAGATCGATGTTTTGTGCAAATTGGCCTCAGTGTCAAAACAAATAATTACCAGTAAATCTAAATTATCTCCAGCTTGGGATGAGTATTTATTCACAAAACAATTAGAAAATGGTTATCTGTTGCTCAAATAATTACATGAAAGAAAATACACAATCATGTAAACAAACCATTCTATTTTTAGAATTATTTAAATGAGGTTACTTAGGGGAATACACATTATTGATCCAGAAAGGAAACAAGTAAAGGAAGAATGAATTAATAAATTAAAATCATATTTTATTATTCTTATTTTGAATAAAGAAATTGGATAGAAGTATTTTTTAAGAGTACAAATAGTTTTACCAAACTAACAATAAACATTAAACCAAAATGGCGGTCGATATGAAAATGAGTTAATAAACAAACACATGAAGACACTGGAATTAAGTTTTTATTTGATAAAAGCAGGATAAATTTTATTTAGAGATACTAATAATGAACAGGATTCAATAGAAATCACGGAGTTATGATTCTTGTATTCAATCATGGATGAATCTTGTGTCCAAAGTCTGACAAACATCGATCTTTTGCCGTTGCCGACGTTCATGAAAATGTATGAAAATCTCATATAGGGATGTATTATGCGCACCCCTATGTTAGATTCTGGAAATTATTGTAAAAAACTGCGCACTATACACAGCAAAATACGGTAAACTCATCTAAAACACGTTCTCTAAATTCATTGATTAAAACATCAATATTTTCTACATTTTGTGACAACCAGACATATTGAAAACCATATTTACATAGAATGTCTCTGATATGACAACACCAATTCCATTTACTATTTGGTTTTACATAACTTGATTCGAGCATTTCTTTGTAACAACTACTTAATATACAGTTATCAGTATTTAACAATTTATACCAGTACTTAAGTAATTTACAATATCTCTCAATGAATAACGGTGTCCTTCCCAATTCAAAATATACCATATAGTTTGTGCTACTTTTCTTTACCTTTAAAACTCTTTTCAAAAATGACAGATGCAAAGTTTCTATATCTGTTGCTTTGTGGTTGCCCCACACTTCACAACTATAATTCAAAATTGGTTTTACATATGTGTCAAATAATGACAGTAAAGTTTCTATGTTAAAACAATCATCTTGGATTTTACTAAAAAGACTAAAAAGAGCCTTTTTACCTTGATTACATAACATTTTTGGGGTGTCATTAAAATTACCATTGTACTTTAAAAGTACTCCAAGGTACACAAAATCATCACAAATTTCAATTGGTTCATCATTTATAAACCATTTCTCATCAGGTTTAACAAAGCCTCTTTGTCTAAAAACAACAATTTTAGTTTTACTTAAATTAATAAACAGGTTTTGTTCATTAGAACAAGTATTTATAACATTAATCATTTTTTGTAACTCACTTATACTCTCACTAAAAATCACTGTATCATCAGCATACATAAAAAGATATAAATTAAGCAACTGTAACTCATATGGTATACACCCTTGACTTAACAACTCTATTTCTAGGTCATTTACATAAAGTGCATATAAAAAAGGTGATAATGATTCTCCTTGTAGAAGGCCAATATTACAATTAAAAAAGTTTGAATAGCTACCTTCATGCTTAATACAAGCTTTCAGTTTAGAATACATAGACTTTAAAGGGAAAATTCACGAATTTTGACTTATGGTCTTAAATGATAGAATATGTCATCAAAAATATATATCCAAATTTTTTTCAAAAAATTCTTATTTATAACAGAGATATTTGGCATTTTCTGATTTCAAAAGTAACTCAGTGACGTCAGTGAGATGGTCTCGAGTGCATTGTGGGATATGACCGGATATCTGTGTATTACATCTTTATCCGATTAACGCTATATAATCGATATCAATATTATATTTAATAAAACACAGTGGTGACGCGTGGTCTAATTGGTAAACAAAAGAAAATATTTAATAACGATAAACCGATACGCAATAACATAATTATTATGAAGATTTCTTTCAAATATAAAGTATTTTTATCATTATTTGCGAACAAAATTTTTGAATAATGATTTTTTTAAACATCAATATTAAATAATTTAATCATGATAATAATTAAAATTCTGCTGCATAATTCGAATCTTTTCCATAAATAACTCTATTTTGATTTACATCGTTAAAATGATTTTAAAATTTTCCCTTTCATATGATAATCACGCTTTTTAAAACAACAAGGTGTCACCTGGCCAGACATCCCAGGTGTTAATTGCAAATTGGTGATTACGTAATTTGCCCAAGGTAAGAATTTTGTATATTCGACGTGAACCTTTTCCCCGGCCTTTTAATCTCATTAGACAGCTATTAAACTGATTAACTGATCCTTGAAAGGCTATCAGTTTAACGGATTAATTCAAATCAATGAAGCATGTCTAATAGTCACCTCATAAAGATCATAGATGAGACGGTGATCTTCAGCTGGGTATTACCTTTTCTTCTTCTTCTTCTTCTTCTTCTTCTTCCAGGTAAGGAGCCGGATTCGTCTCCTGATTGTTAAACGGGGTTTAATAAGGTTTTTGGTTTTGTAAAAGATTAATCGTAATTTCGAGAGAATGAGAAAAATAATTGCTATATAATATACCTTGCACCAATGTCCCTTTTAAATATTTGTAATGTCTGATTACGTGAGTGACGTGTCTGCTAGCAGCTTTAGTTCTGCAGATTTGGTCGAATTGGGTCAGGAGGGGCATCAAATTGAACCAGAATATACGGAGGAAGAAATCCGGTAGATAGAAGAGTTGGAGATATATCGCTAGACTGAATTTCAAAGCAACCCAATTTTACACTCAATGGTGCAAATGTTCCGATCGCTATGAGCCAATGCCCTTGCTCACAGAATGCCTATGCTGCCACGAGTTTACATTATTCACCGATATCTTCGACCCTGGTGCAACCACGACTTCAAGATAGTTTATCTAAACCCGCGGTTGTGCTGAAAACTAGTTATATTAGTTTCTTGTGGTACAAACACCGCCGGGGGAGAGCACCAGACGTCCTATTAAATAGGTATATGAATAGACGTTTACTTTTTTTTTCAGAGTGATAAGGTATTGCCGAAGATTTCACTGATTGATAAATACATTATCATTTATTAATTTGATTTTACAATCTTAATTGCAGCCAGAGCAGACTTATGGCATACAGACAGTTTGTATGTTGGGTCAGAATATGTCTACCTTTAGGACGAAAACACGTGTTTTGCGTACGAAGGATTTAGAGAGTGTATTGGTGACACAGGCTCTGAATAGATTTTCCTTCAATGATTTATACTTTTTTTATAGTGGTGACACTAAGTTTAGTTAAAATTTGTTTTCCATTCATAACTTATAAAATGTATTAGCATAACCTCATATAAACTCATTTCATCTTTTATGTGTGTGGTTTTTGTTGTTGTTGTTGCTGATTAAAAGGGGGCGACCATTGGATTTTCATGGGAGGGCTATTGTGAAATAAAAATTAAAAAGGCAGGATGTCAAAATAAAATAAAAAGGCATGGTAGGATGTTGACAGACTGATGGGTATTTATAGTCGCGACTAGGGGAAAGCCCCTCTGCGTCGACTTATACCTCTACAGGTATAGACTCGCTATGTGCCACGGGTCGTCCAGCCCATGACACACCACCGCCAGTGTTAGCTGCTCCAGAGTATCCTTTGTTATCGCTGGAGCAGGGCCCGTCTTCCACCACGGGGAGGTACTGGTCGGAATTCTGGAAGTAGGATGTTGTTTTTGACTGAAAATTTTATAGTTAGAAAAATATCCCGGCTCCAGTGTTTTCGAAAATAAAATGGCAGGACGAAGTGAAATATATATATCTAAAGCCCCCCATCCCAAAAAAAATTCAAATATTCTAACTTTCATACGAAACGCAACGGATCTAAATTATTAATTTTGTATTGGCACTTTTATTTTTACAGTACACTTCGCATTCTCAGTTTACTTTGGAACCGATCTGACATTTTAAATATTAGAAACGGGCGTCAGACAAAGTTTAGAGTTTGACATGTAGAATTTTTTTTACATTGATTTCATTTTAAAGTAGTTGGTGTGGTTGTCTATCTTATGCCCCATCTACGAAAGAAGGAGTAGGAGGACATATAGTGTCTGGTTCTGTACGTTCGTCCGTACGTCCTAAAGTTTGAAGATCGGGCATTATGTCTTTTGGATATATTATTGTTTGGGCTTCTTATGCACAGAAATACAAGTGATAAAATATTTATACGTTTTATAACCTTACGAACACAAGATTGTGGTATATATAGTATATACTCATACGGCTGTCTACATGAAGGTAACACGAAGCGTTTTCTGTATAGTGTGCTTTTTTGTTTTACTTTTTAAAAGAGAAATGTAAAAAAAAAACAACTTCAAAAATCACCTGAAGAAGATAAAGATGTCGAAAAATCAAAGACACGAGTGATAAATTGTAGGTCTTTCGTTGTACTTTGTAATAAATAATTAACAGAAACAAATGATCTCTTTTTCTGTCATAAACCATTACACAACCACCTGTTAATTACCATCCCGTGAAGTAAGTAATACCTGGGAGTGTCACAAGTTTGAATACTTTGCCCCCGACTGTGAATTACTATCTTCATATAGGTAAAAATAATATTATCTTCTATATAATGAACGCTTAAGAAATCCTTTAAAGATAATATAAAACACATTTGCGCATTTTTAAGGAATGCGTAGGGAATGGATAAAAAAAAATGAAGAAAAAATTGTTGTCTGTTTTAAAATGTATATTTACTAGTTATTAAACAAATATTCTGAATAAATGCACAGTTATAACTGAAGTGTTAAAACGCTTATACAAAACAAAAAGATAAGTTTTATTCCGCTTTCGGTTATATTCTTAATTTTACGCACACCCGTTATAATTCTTTTTTTTTAAACAAAACTGATATTTTTGTCTTGTGGATTTGTGGATTTTTATAGCAAAGATTTCGACCGTAACATACTAGCCCGGGCATTCTAGGTAATAATGTAACATGTAAGAAACGTTTGACTATAAAAATAATGAGAAATTATTATTGACAAATATAGATAGATATAAACATTTTTCATGGACAAAAGAACACTGCTTACTATTAAGTCACCCTCTAAAGATGTTGCTTCAAAATGGTCTTCTTGTATACTTGACATTGCTGATAGTGGATGGCAAATCTAAAGACTGGACCCATTTAAGATGCAAGTCTGTCTTTTTCCTTAGGTCAGGAAAACGGAATAACACTTAACCGTTACTACGCTGAGTAGAACAACCAAACTATCATCATGATCATGCAAGACATTTTTAATTTACGATAGAGTTGACCTTTGCGTGTCGTTATCGTTTTGGTACTTTGTGGTTATTGGATATTAGGTGATGGTCACGTGACAATAGGGCCTACTAGCCGTACAAAATGGCCGCACCCATCGTTCTAATTTATCGATACAAAACGCTCTCATACTCGCTTATTAGTGAAGATTGAAGAGTTTTACATGTATATTTATGTTTAGTAAAATGTGATGAAAAACATATGTAAAAATTATTTTTTTGCGAATTTTCCCTTTAAAACAGACAAAAGTTTCCCATTTATACCAGATTTTATAAGTCTTGACCACAAATTAAGGTGATTGACACTGTCAAATGCTTTTTTGTAATCTATAAAACAACAATAAAGACGTTTATTATTTCTAAGAGAATTCGAAACGATAGAATGAAGAGCAAAACTAGCATCATGTGTTCCGTATCCAGGCCTGAAACCAAACTGTGCATCTGTAATAATGTTATTATGTTATTATGTTCACTCCATTCCGTTAGTCTACTGTTTATAAGTGAGGTAAACAATTTTCCGATATGTAAGTAAACCAGTATACTATTGTATTCCTTTTCTTCCATTTTCAAAAGTGATGAAAATTAAACATCTACATTGTATTTATTGGGAAGTGAACTCATTTCACCGGGAAATGAGCTCACTAGGACATTTTTTCATACCATTAAATTCAATCCTAAATTGATTTGGGAACACCTCTTGATTTTTCTTTTAAATTCTATGTTTAATCATAGTGGAAGCTTTTTAATAGGTATGGATATCTTTTAATGATTAGATATTGTCCTCCGGAACAAAATTGATATCAAATATTATCCAAAGGATAGAATTTATTACGGATAGAATTATGGCTTACATATGCATGTTAAACAATATTATCTTTTATTTTGTTATCATATCAATCATAATATTAATCAATTATCTGTTTGAAGTTTAATAGTTATTTAAATAGAACCACTAAAGTGACAGTTGAGACACTAATTAGTGGATTGACTTGTAATCAAGTAAGTGCCCTAAGGGAGATAATTGGCCTAATTTCCTGTCATGAGTGCTCACCTATTTAGTGAGTAGAAATCATTATCATTGATTGAATTCGGTATATAGAAGTGAATTTGTTTGTTTGAAGTTTATTTTGACTTGTTCTTGTTAAAGTGAAACAATATGACAAATGTAACATTTGAATCTCCTTCAAAGGCAAAGAGTCCAGAAATGGAAGAACAGAAAAAAGAGAACATCCAACCTCATCCAGATTTAGATGTGAAGGAGACAGTGTGTCAAGATGTTAAAGGGGATTTAAAGATTCAAAACAAAGACACAAATGTTGTTAAAAGTCAATCAGATGGTCAGTGTAATAATCAAGACAATAATGAAACTAAAGAAACAGCAGGGAATCCACCTAAAGATGAACTTATTGATGAAAAAACAGATGAAAAATGTGAAGAGCAGAATGAGATTCCTGAAGACAATAAGAGTGTAGAGGATACTGAAAAAGAATCAGATAAACTTGATAGTGAGCTGTCCCAGGAGGAAACCAATCAGGAGAAAGGTGATACTAACAAACTTGATACTGAACCATCTGAAATAAAAACTGTCAATAACATGGACAACAAACCAGTGAACAAAGAGCCATCAGTAGATACAGAGAAGCCAGAAGACAAATGTACACCGGAGATAGAAAATATTGAAGAAGACATGTGTGTTGATGACCAGGAAAAATCCTTTGATTCTCCCCCTCGAGTAAGTGGTTTTTACATTACAGTAGATGTAGATCACATGCATGTACATGTATGTCACCTAGTTGTAGTGGATGTTGTAAGTGGCTGTAGTATCATATGTAGCTTTAGTACATGCTGTATTGTGTAGTTGTAATTGGAGGTCAATAAGCTTAATACTTTTATGTTGATATTTTGCAGATGCCTGGTAGAGGAAAGAAACGTGGACGTAGCTCTGATGTAGAAGAAGGTACTGTACCAAAGAAAAGGGCCACAACAACAGAAAAAGAAGATAAAAAAGTTAAAGGTAATGTAGAATGATTTCCTTGGAAATGAAACTTCTATCCGTTCCAGAAAAATATTAACAATTCTAACAATTATTATTTATTAATGTTGAATGTTCTTTTTGATCTTGAGAGCATGCTACAATAATTCAAAATAAAAATCAGCACGCTGCATTTAATGCCACAATTATTCAAAAGTTCCTTTAAAAAAAATTATGAAAACATGGAAAATGCATGTACTGCAAAATACTAAGACAGTGAAATATGAAACCACCAGTAACTTGATATTGTTATATGATCTCAAAAATTTATAACATTGTGGGAATGTCTTCATTGTTGTCACGGAACATTTGGTTTCTGTGTGAGTAAATGTTTACCAATCTTTACAAAATGTTGATAAGATGATTTTTTTCCTTTATAAACTCATTCAAACAAATTTCTTTGACAAAATATGTTAATATTTTCAGTTTCCCACTCATCACATCCAAATCCCAAAGTTACTGGTGTTGTTCTAACACTTGGAGAGGGAGATGTTGGACAATTAGGTCTAGGGGAGGATATTATTGAGAGAGGGCGCCCTGCATTAGTGAAGATGGACGATAAGTTTAAACAGGCATGTGCTGGAGGCATGCACACAGTTTGTCTCACCAACACAGGCAAGGTAATATCATGAATTATCAGTCAGTGATGGAAAAAAACATTGAGATGAGGTATAAATGTCCTGATTATGTCCATGTCATTTGACAAAAAGCAAAGTTGAAAAAAGAACAATAAAAATGGGTAAAACAATTTATGACTGAGTGTTTGACAATGGTCCAAGACCAAAAAAAATCAACTCTATGCATCAAGAGATTGGTTAAATACTGTTTAATATTTTTACAATTGATTCCTCATTGATATTAACAGTGGTTAAGTTGTAATTTGCAAATGAAGAATGTATCAGATATTTTGGATAGTTATATAAAGTTTAACTAATTTCTAGACAATTCCTTCTATTTACAGATATACACTTTTGGGTGTAATGATGAGTCTGCCCTTGGAAGGGACACCTCTGAAGAGGGGTCTGAGACATACCCAGCCCTTCTAAATCTGCCATACAAGGTCTTACAAATCACAGCAGGGGACTCGCACACAGCAATACTTACTGATGATGGTCATGTGTATGCTTGGGGCAATTTTAGGGTGAGTGAAAATTTTAAATGCCAGTAATTAATATAAACTAAGTTTGAAAAAAAACAATCATTCCTCAGACAACCTGTAAGTTATTGCTTGTAGACTACATTGAGAATTATTTCATCTCCTCTTGAAACAGGATATCAATCAATCTTTTTGAAACACCTCATTGTTGAACCTGTAAATAAGCATAACTCCAAAACTGTAATGAATGATAGCAGCAGTAAGATTGAGCAAAGATTTGATAAGACGTGTAAGAGGGACCAACATTTTTCTGTGATTACTGGATGCTAATGAATGAATGGATCTGACCTCCACTGGAATCAGTAAAGACCCCCGGGAAGATGTTACCAGGTCAGACAGCAGTTAAGATTAATATTTTCTCTGATTTTAGGATGCCAATGGTTCTATGGGTCTTACATCGGGTGGTATTAGTAAAGACCCATTAGAGATGTTACCAGGACAGACAGTGGTGAAGATAGCCTCAGGGGGAGACCATCTATTATGTTTAACTGACAAGGGGGAAATATTCTCTGGTGGTAAGTCTGACCTGATTATTGAAGTAGTGTCAAATGGGGCATTATTACTTTTGGACATATTCTTGTTTAAAATATTTAGAGTAAAATATGGGCTTAAGGGTCCGACACAATTTAGCAAAACTATAAGAAGTTGGTCAGTACAGAAAACTGATTTTGTCTAGTTCTTTTGGGGTATGGAAAGCAAATAAGAATTCAAGCTCTAACTATAAATATTTATACTGATATTTAATTCCCCTTTACTTTTTAAGTCAAGTAACTGAAGAGATCTTGTATGATTTATGAGAAAAGAATTCCATTTGTAGATACAGAATTTTTGCAGGATCTATAGAATGATTGTTTATATTTTTAGGATGTGCTGAGCAAGGTCAGTTAGGGAGAGTAGCTGAATGTTTTGCTGGTAGAGGGGGCAGGAAAGGACTAGGTAAGATGTCATAGACTTATATGATGAAAATATATTTTTAAAAATTTTATTATTTGACAATGAGCTTTTTGTCACATTCATCTTTATTACAATGTGATGCTTTGAAAAAAAAAATGTGCACTCATTCATCGCAAGTTCAACCAGGAATTTTGTATAGCAAAGTAGTTATTTCTCAAACATGTACTCAGAAGGGTATCCTATTCTTTAAGACAAATCTTTGGTTCTCAGACTTGTAGAGTTGAGACATTTGTCATTAGAGAGCATATACCCAATATAGTGTTCAGATCTGTTGGTGTTACTGTCTCATCCTAAAACTGTACATATGTTCATGGTTCAGTTATTGCGAAAGACGAATATTGGGTGATATATCATCTTGTCTTTTAGTTAGACATCCTTGTTTTATTACAGTTGTTTTGTCCTAAAAGGATTAAAGTGATATGTGTATTAAGACTCATATTATTATTTTTTTACAGACTCTATATTAAAAATGGGACCTGTTAGGTGTAAAAAGCATGGAGGAAGAAAAAGAGCCAAGTTTAGTGACATTTGGGCTGGACAATATGTATCTTACGCAAAGGAAGAAGACACTGGTGAAATTTACTCCTGGGGGCTTAATAACTACTTTCAGTTAGGTTAGTAGTACTAAAGTGTGGTAAATATCATGAAACTAGCATCCTTATCTTAAATTTGTTAGATGTAAATAACATTTATTATATAAATATAGATGAAATATTGTGATTTCTGAGTTAAATAAATTTCCATTTATTCACCCAGTGAATTACAGGATTAATCTAACTTGCATGCTAATTTATTTAACTATCTTGTGAAGTTTCCTGCAAAATATTTGTAACATAGATAAGTATGCAAAACATTATTAATTGATCAATGATTTCATACTTATTCATTATTTTGATTATCTTTTCATCAATTTTAATGTCATTTGTGTTGAATAAAGCTAGGGGATTATCTCGTTGAATCCGGCGTTATTTCGACACTTGTGACATTAAAATTGATATTCGCCATTCCTCATTAGTTATACTATAATTAATGAATATGTGTAAATGCATGCAAGTTATTTTCATCTTTTGCATGTAAATTAGAATCATAAGACTTTTAAAATAAAAATATGTAGTACCTTAAATATAGGCAAGTTAATAGGCTTACTTATTAAATCAAAGTTTCAGTGTAAAAAGCATATTTATTATGTAGTTTTCTTATTATGCTGTAAAAATAAATATATTATTTATAGGGTTTGATGACATGGAGAATCGTTTTATTCCTGAATGGGTAGAGTCATTTAACAAGCACCCAAAGAAATGGATCAAAATATGTGGAGGACAGCACCATGCAGTCCTGTTAGATGAAGATGGTAAGCAGATAAAATATGTTTTTCTAAAGACTAAAAAGATCAATTTATAAACCAATGCACTGGAATAAAAATGAGTGACCCCCCCTTTTTTCAATAAAAAAATGTAAGCAACTGTCACCACTTTCTATGAATATTTAAGTCTTCAACTAATATTCAGTCTAATTCTCAGTCCAGTTCAACAGACATACTTGTATATTTTGTATTGTATGTTGTAGTGATCTTCATCACAGCCATCATCATTGTTCTGTTTTGTGTAATCTTTTTTTATTAAAATTTTCTCTCTCTTTTTGTAGGTAAAGTATTTACAATAGGACGAGCTGAGTATGGACGACTTGGCCTTGGAGAGAACTGTGGTGAGAGGAAAGAACCCTGCCTGGTGTCCAAGTTATCAGATAAAAGAATAGTAGATATAGCTGCTGGTCAGTCAGTGTCCTTTGCTCTGGCAGATGATGGTAAGAGTCTATAAAAGTCATCAGAATTATATTTGTTCAATTGCTTTTTCAAACCATTGCAAGAGTTATTGGACAAGTTTCACACACAAGTTAATGATGCGAAGTGGAAAATTAATGTCCTACCGATGTGCAGTTAGAGGTAGATATGTTGTATTCATATTTCATTTTGAGTTGTAAAAGAGACATGTCATTATTCATTATATTCATTCATTTTTTTGCATTTCTCTTTAAAATATATTCTTAAGTTTTTTAAGTAGTATTTGTGAAGATTTAAGTAGCTTGATTGTCTGGTTGTCTGTTAGATACTTACTAAATGAAATCATGTTGCAACTTTCAAAGTTTGCTTAGTGATTAGACATACATACATTAAAGATTATAGGTTCTTACATAAGTTCTTAGTAAAGACCGGCTGATCTTTCACAAGTGATAGAATTTTCAGTCTTTTTGCGAGGGGAGTACAGCAAAAAATTCTATCACGAGTGAAAAATAATTTTTGGTTTTCCAAGAATGCGTGTAATTACCTATTTCTTCTGTAAAAATAAAATTTTTGTATACTAGAACCTTAGGTGCTTCATTCTAAAAACCGAAAGTTTTAAATAACATTGCATTTCATAGTCGACATCATCGACCAATATCAGTACCGGCAGTTATTATTGGTTATTTGACCAGTGTGAGATCACTGCACCTGCTCGCATCTCAACCTGTTCCTCTCACACTGAAAAGAGTCATTTACGGAAGAAGTGCATTTCTTATTGTGGAAGAATTTTGAAAATGTTTTCTCTAAATTTTGCTGTGAAAGAGATGAATGTGAAGACTGGAACACTGATCCAGACATGTAATTGGTCTATGAATATTTCTTACAGGTACCGCCTACTCATGGGGGATGGGTACCAGCAAGCAGTTAGGTACAGGAGAAGAAGAGGATGAATGGGAACCAGTCCAAATCAAAGGGAAACAATTAGAAACCAGGTACAATAGTGCAACTTTACATGTTCTGTAGTTTTAATGGTCTGCCCAAAAAAGATGTACAGTTCCAATACATATTTTACAAAAATTAGCTCCAGGAAATTAAATATTAGCTGTATTAAATATGAGTTCTTGTCTCTACAAGACCCAGAAAACAGGCTGTAACCAAACGCTAAAATTGACGTGAATAATCAAAGCTTTAACCCAATCAGATAAAGATAAAAAGTTATTTGAAACAGTTTTAAAATTATGTTGAAATGTTGTTTTAGGGATATATCCCCCCTTGCCAAATAAAAAAAAAATCTGGGATAGATTTGAAATTTAGATTTTATGTTTGATTTGTGATTGTTTAATTTTTCAGGGATGTTATTAGTATATCTGGTGGAGGACAGCACACTGTTTTACTTGCCAAAGATAAATCCTGAATGTGACAAATTTTTTATTAATCTACAAACTGTGATCACCGTTTTAACCAGGTTTTAGAAATCAGTGGTTTTTAATATCATTCTATAACCAGTTATGTGACAGTTAGGTCACATGGATGTCATGTGATTCTGCAGACTGGATATCATGTGACACCTCAACAGTGGCAGCCATGCATCTAACAGAGTGTTCATTTAAATGATATGTGACATCCATGTCATTCTGACGGCAGCTAACTTAGTAGTCATTGCTTCACCTGAGAATGAAACTATGTACATGTGAAAACTGGTGCTTTTGTAATGTGTAGATAATGGATTTTTTGATAGGGTGAAAATTTGAAATGCATGAATTTTTTAAAGGTTTTTTTCCTTCATAATGACTTTTTTTGTTCAAGTAAAAAAATATAATGTAGGCTAGCTACACCCTAACAGAATTATGTAGTCAATAAGTATTATAAGATATATATCTTCATATTTCGAAAGTAAAAAAAAAACACTCAGTTTCCAGATTAAATGCATAAAGAAGTAAAGTTAGTATGATTGTTTGTGAATTAGGAGAAAACTTAAATGCACTTAAAAAAAAAGTTGTAAGCCTGCCCTTAAACCATCAAAAGCTTAAGGTATTTATTTTTGTAGGATGAAAAATAATATGTACAATTGATCTAGGACTTTATTTTAAATGTTGTAATGTATGTATATTATTTACGGAATGATATTTTACCTATCGTAAAAAAAAATAGCTTAGATCTCTCATTAATATTGAATGAACTTTGTGATTTATGTTGATTGATACATTGATGTACTTTTTGTGTTGAAGTAAGGTGCAATAGAGAGATCTTTAGTTGTTTATTTTACATTTTTATTTCATATGATTTTATATGTTCATCGATTCATTAAAAAACAAGATACTTCAAAGCAAAAGAACATTTTTTTCTATAATGCTTGCATAAAACTTTTAGGAAGAAAAGAATATTTAATTTGAATTGAAATTTAATATTTTATGTGTCTATTGTATCCTTATCTACATGTATGTTAGTTCATTGTTAAAACATCATTAGGTTTACACATACAAGTTATGTATTTCTGCTCTGACAGCATATGTTGTATCTTGGATATGCTAACTTTCATAGAACTTATTGAAGAGATAAACAACAATGTATAAGTAATTGTTAAAAAAAACAATTAACTATTTAACTTTAATCTTGCTTTGATAGCAGCAAGAGTATGGCTAGATTTCAGGTCTTTTGCATAAGTTCTTCCTATTAAGTAAATAAAATCCATTTTATTTCCTCTTCTTTATGAAAAACAAATGACAAAATGTTTAGATATTGTTTTTTTAATTTTCCATAGTAAAATGTTTTTGTGGATTTGAATTTTGATGTTGAAAAGTTTATATTTATATTTTGTTGGATATTTAAACTTTAGACTAGTTTTACCATTGAAAACACAAAATTGGTATCCATTGCAATATAATGCTATTATTAACACTTTGTCTGTCAGTTAAAGTCTAAGATCATGATGTCTAAATGTATTACCTTGCATTAGTTTATGTCTAAATGTGTATTACAACTACCAAGTCTATGTCTGAATTTGTATTTGTTGTATCTTCTTTCATTTTAAAAATAATATCATTTTATTAAAATATTCTAACAGTGTTCTGAATTTAGGTTTTGAGTACTTTTCCTTCCATACATTTCTATTCGAATGCTGTTGATGAGAGGTTACTCCTTGAAATACGCTTAGACAGCCTATTAAACCAAATGAACTGTTCTCTATACCTCTTTGGTATTTTGTATTTTTATGTATTTTTGGCCAGATTTCACGGAGTAAAAAATCCGGGTTATAAAATGGTAAATGTCAAGTGTGCAGGCAGGGAAGAAATTTTTCGTAACAGTTTTCTCAGCAACTACTTATCACAGCCACTTGATATTTGGTATACAGCATCAGGATGGGGTCCCATAATGCATGTTTCGATTTTAGGTCTGTCCCTCATCTACTTCCTGTTAACTTTGACATTAATGGTCAAAAGTAGAAAATTTTCATAACAGTTTTCTCAGCAACTATTAATCACAGCCAATTGATATTTGGTATACAGCTTCAAGTAGGGTCCCATATGTGGGATTGGGTTTCAGGCCTGTCGCTCATCTACTTCCTGTTCAACGAAATCCTGCCATTTCTGTCTTTGACCCATTTTATTCATCATTTGGCATTTGATTTTTAGTTCACAGACATGCGGATCTAATTATTACCATGTCATTTGATCTTGACCTCTTTATGTGTCTTTTTTTTTGGGGGGGGGGGGCATATTGTTATCCCCTTTTCTTCTGTCCATTGATAGCGTTACCCTCTCTGGACCTTTTTCTTCATACTAGCAGATGACCTAATTTTTATCCCTGAGCCCAATGGAGTTTAGAAGGGGATATAGTGTTTGGTTTTGTTTGTACATATGCTAAGTGACAGATCAAGTTCCTTTCAGTTTGACTGAAATTAAGGTAGTACAATAGTGAAAAAATTGATAGAATTTTCTTAAATTTTGTCATAAGAAGTATCTCAGTGCATATGTTTGAAAAATGAAATAAAAAGAATAGGTCACCAAGCTTAATTTTTGTAGAAAATTGGTCAAAAACAGATCGAATTTGGCTATTTTTGTATAGATTATACAGGGGAAAATGGTTAATATATTTTTTTAGCTCACCTGACCCGAAGGGTCATGTGAGCTATTGTCATCGTTAAGCGTCCGTCGTCCGTTAACTTTTCTTCAAAGTTCTTCTTCTCTGAAACCACTGAAGGGATTGCATTGATACTTGGTATACATGATCTTTAGGATGTCCTCTACCAAGTTTGTGAATTATATACATGTCGACCAACCAACATGGCCGCCGTTGCTAAAAATAGAACAGGGGGGTCAGACCATTGTTTTTGGCTTATAACTCAAAAAGTATGAGATAAAGAAAATCCAAAGCAACCTTCCTTGTTCAGCATCAAAAGTTCTACAAATCTCTCCATTGAGTCAAAATTGTGAAACAACTCCTTATAGGAGTTATTGCCCTTTAATCGTCAAAAATGACCATTTTTGCAGTTTTTGGACAATATCTTGAAAACCATTAGAGCTAGAGGAAAAGTTAGCATTGCAGAATTGTTAAGCTCATTGAGATCTACAAAAATGATTCAGGGTCTAAATTGTCAGATCAGCCGTTTAAGAGTTATTCCCCTTTAACTGTTTTTCCATTAATTTACACTGATTTTCAAAAATCTTCTTCTCTGAAACCACTGAAGGGATTGCTTTGAAACTTGGTACACTTGATCTTTAGGATGTCCTCTACCATGTTTGTGAATAACATACATGTCGACCAACCAACATGGCCGCCATTGCTAGAAATAGAACAAGGGGTCAGACCATTGTTTTTGGCTTATATCTCGAAAAGTATAGAAAATTTGCTTGTTCAGCATCAAAAGGTCCTTACAGGAGTTATTGCCCTTTAACTGTTTTTTTTTCTATTAGTTTAAACTGATTTCCAAAAATCTTCTCTGAAACCACTGAAAGGATTGTTTTGCAACTTTGTATACTTGAAAGTTTGTGAAATTTATTCAAACTTTGGCATAAGAGATCAGGTGAGCGATTCAGGCTCCTGGGAGCCTCTAGTTTCAAATTTCAGGTGATAAATTTTTGTTATATTTTGTCAACACATCAATTTTGATTAGTTTTTTGAAATTACGATATAAAATCATGGGTCACTGTTCAATTTCTAAAAATAAATAAAAAAAACTGAATTTCCCCTATACATTTCAAACAAATTATCTCCCTTGAAAAAAAGTACAGGAAATGTTATAAAATGATTATAACAGTTAGGTTTTGTTTCAAACTTATTTTTTCTCTCCTTATTTATTAGGTTTTGTTTCAAACTTATTTTTTTCTCTCATTATTTATCATAGTAACAATCCTTGCACAGTTAAATGGCAATGTTTTTTGCCTTTGCTTTAAGTGCTCAGAATAGATGCTCAGTGTTAGACCACTGTACAACCTTAAGGCCCTTGGACATTGACAATTTTGGGAAATATCAGTTTTCCACACTTTTAAGCTCACCACACAAGGTGAGGGGCTTATATGATACATGGAGTGTCTGTGTTCGCATCCACTTGCAGAAGAGTTTTTAAGGTCCATACCTACTTGCTGACAATGGTTCTTGTATTTGTAATTAACTTAGAAACTATGTATCAAAGATAGATGATATTTGGTTAGTGACCAGCATCCATACCAAAATAAGGTTGCATGACCTAGATTTTCCACATGAATGACTCCGGTTAAAGTTTTGGCTAAGGTCCATATCCCAGCCATCACAAGTGGCAGATGAATGATATCAGGCCAGCAGGTACATCTTGAATAGTAACCAGCATCTGTACCAAAATTAGGTCACCTTTAACAGGTGAGGGGATAAGCTATCATATTGACAATTTTTGGAAATTATCAGTTTTTCATACTTTTTAGCTTGCAACAAGAAGTGAGGGGCCTTATGTGATACCCGAGCATCATTGTCGGTGTCCACTTGCAGAAGTAGTTGCATCTAGTGATGTAAGCATAATGCATGCATTGGATTCCGACTGTGACATTCATATCCAGCATTGCTGACCACTGATAAAAGAATGGTTCAAGTCCATTACCACTTCCTGACTAGTGCCACTTTAATGATATTGGTATAGTAGGTTCCCCTAGTGATGGTATTAAAGCACAATGCATGCTCAGATGTCGAATGTGACCTATATTTTCTGCCAGGTTGACCTCTTCCAGAAGAATTGTTTTAAGTCCATGCCTGTTTACTGACAAGTTTCACATCAACCAAATTGGTATGGTAGATGCACCTAGGGACGCGAAGCAAGATGCATGCTTCAGATGCCGGGTGTAACCATTTGTGCATGGATGTCCTCATAAAATTTTGAAAATTATGTTTTTATAATCCCATCTATCATTGAGAACTACAAGTCTTTTTTAAGTCGGCGACTTACATGTCTCTGTATTTCAAAAATGACTTGTTTCAAATCTGATACCCAAGAAATTTAGTTAAGATTTTATGATGCCAGAATTTACATCAGCAACTCATTCATCATCTTCGCTAACCAAGGGTTACGATCCGCTATCTCTCATCTTCTGAAGATGAGAGATAGCGGATCGTAACCCTTGGCTAGTGAAGATGCTCATTCATGTATGAAACCGAAACTTCCAGTTTATTTGGATGAGTCGAACCTCTGATAACTCTAATACTTTCCAATGGTCCCCTCGACTTCGAGTTAAAGAGGTTCGACTGTATTTTTAATCATTACATTGTTTGTGTCGGCTTTGTGTAATGATATAGTACTAAATCATTAATTGTTTGGAGTGTTGTGTTGGGTTTAGAACTTGTAAGTTAATTTTGTTTTACATCACTCGATAGATGCTTCTTAGCTAGCTGTTAGTACCAGTGAGTGAGAGTTTACGTCTTATTGTTCTTGTCTTCCTGTCTGGTTGAATTGATCTTTTATCAATTAGATTCTCCTTGTGATATGTTTGTGCTGTGTTATAGATGGAGGTCTGGCCCACAAAACTAGTTTTAATTTGCCACATTTTAAATGTGTCAAAGCTTATGGTTGTCTCTGTCGTCTTTATATTATTTATTCTAATATGTCCAGAAATGGGGTTTTCGATAATAAGCTTGGTATGGAATCTATCTGTTCTATCAGTTTTTAATCTCGAGCCAATGCAATACTACTGGTTGTCTTCCATTGTGGATTTTGTTTTAATGGCCGCTTATAATTTATATGTAGGTTGTGTCTAGTAAAATAGTAATGAACTGACTCGGTACAATAATTCAAACGAAGTTTTGGGTTAAATTAATTATATGTCACATTCTCAAAAACAATGGACAGTGCAATACTACCTGAAGAAAATATGGAAAATGCAATGTTCAAAACGGCATGCATGCAATTACAAAATATTGAATACATAAATATATAAATATATAAAAAAAGTCTAAAGTTTTAACTTTGTTTCATCTTATATGGACATGACTTCTTTTCGTGCTCTATGTCGGACTGTACTCGGCGTTTTGTACATCTGTAGAATACATTGCTGATGGCCAATGCTCCTAACATTGTATAGGCAATCAGTGAAGCGTAAAGATACAGTGGAACCGGTATTCTCGGTGGCACTTGGTTCTTTTTTATGTCCAACAGCGTGGCATTAAACTGCTGTATGCTGGCTAGGGAGGATAAGACGTGGAATATATGGTGTCCCTGTCCAAGATAATCAAAGGTCCCAGGGTAAAACTTTTCTGGGATGTGACTTGAGAAGAATACTAGCGAGATGAACAAACATAAGATATACAAAGTATGATGGTTCATGTTTAATATAGTCCCATCCAACAGTATGTTGTCATAATATCGAGCTAATAGAACTATGTATACCAGCACAACCTGTGTCCCGTATGAAAATATGTTCCACAGTTTTCTTTGGGGAGGATATGGCCGTCTATAGTAGAGCTTAGAAACGGTGCAGCAAGTCAGGCCGATCAAACTCATCGCTACAACACTCGGCAGGAACACCTCGTCTGGTATAACCTGGAAGTCCACATGAGAGCTACAATAATAGACCATTAGACAGGAGCCCAAGGCATAATAACCAATACCCATATAGTCCAACTGGAAACACACGTAGTGATAGGTTGGAGATCTAGAATGTACCGTGTGTGCAAAGGCGCTAAGAAATGTGTAGAGAGTACAGCAGATCCCAAAACACAGAACCACAGACGTGTAGACAGATCCAGCTTCTAGTCCGTCCAGTGATTCCTTCGTCTTACATATCATCCATATACATGCTATTATGTGTGTCCATATATTAACTGTCTCGTTATTTATTAAGAACATACTCTTTATGTAGTACAATATTGACTGTCCTTCCTCCCTGTAGCCCCTTGTAACGCCAGGCTCCACATATAATAAAGGGATCTGATCATCTCTCAGTGAATTCTGTCTCAGTCCAGACAACAGAGTAAACAATCGGGAACTGATCGCCATATTCGGTTAACTGTCACCATGGAAAAACTATATCGCAAAGTCACAAAACATCTATAATATATAGATATGATTAAAAAATCTTCACTGTATATGTTGAATGTCTTCGTAAACTGATACACCACAATGATCAGTATATTGATAAAAAATGAAATCTTAACACAATAATCACAAATGAATTATACTTTTTATATAGTTTTGGAAAAACAGAATAACGACAAAGACATATATAACTGTTATGACTATGAATATCTTGAAGCATACAAAACGATTTAAATAAAAAATTCCTGAGACCTTGACGGTAATGCACCGTTTCTTTATGACAATGTTTAAACCATCGAACCATGGAGGATATCGATTTGATTTTAAAGACTTCAAACTTGCCTGAACAAAATACATGACATATAAAAGTAGGTTGTTCAAAACTCACAAAGCAATAAACGTACAAACGTTGACAGAATTCACCGAAATTGCTCTGATAAATAACCAGACAAGCAAGCCTAATACAAATTAAAAGAAAAAATACAAAAATAACAGTAATAACCAGAAAAAGCTTAGACGTCGCTTACAATTAACAATTATAGGCAACTATCGCTAGATTAGGTAGAATCATCACTGGCAAGATAAAAAAAATCACACGGGCCACATCCAAGATTGTCAGATTGAAAATCGACAAATAAGGCCGGTGGAAAAGATGGCAAACTGAAAATGGTCCAAAACTGCTACTGTATATGATTTTTTCACAAAGAAGAGGACATTAGTGGAAAAGGGTATTGGTAGACAACGGTCTAAGCACCTCACCTATATTTTCCTATATCTTAGTATGCCAGTGTTAACCGTAGCCGGTAATACATCGTGGTCAACAGACTGGGTCAAGTCCTATTTCAATGGTGTATCCAATACAGGATCAACAGACTGGGTCAAGTCCTATTTCAATGGTGTATCCAATACAGGATCAACAGACTGGGTCAAGTCCTATTTCAATGGTGTATCCAATACAGGGTCAACAGACTGGGTCAAGTCCTATTTCAATGGTGTTTCCAATACAGGCGATATTATATTTATTGTCTAAGAAAAACGCACAAAACAACTTTATTTCCTTTTTACTGACTTCAATATTTATCTTGAGAAACTTGTTGTTTCAACCCTTGTAACTAGAACATTTCCCGAACTTTTTGCCAAGCAATTAATGGACACGATACTCAAATCACTTAACCAATTTAATGTTAAAAAATAAAAGAAACAAACGAAAAACGAATAAGTTAATAAGATATATTATACAATAAAAGTATATAAGTATGTTTGAGTTACTTCATATATGTAAATTAAGAGTATCCTGCTCCATAGATCGTACCACGCCTTGTTCTTCTGAAAAATACAGGTGCCTTTGTTATTCTTCGCGCATTGTTCTTCTTGGGTTCCCCATACAGACTCTTGAAATAATCCATCAGGAAGGAATTCATAACCAGGAAAAACAGAAACAAACATACAACACTTGTCCAAAAGTATACAGGCTGTAACTTGGAAATAATCGGCCGCAAAAGTTTACAGAGTGTTACTTTTACCTCGAAAAGGCTGAGATGGACCATGGTGGCGGCAACAACACATCTTCTTAGCGTGTTCAGAGTCCGCCATCCTACATTCTTTATTCTGACCAGAGTTTGGTTCCTGGTAACATAGTCTATGTTATATGTTACTTTCCGAGGCTTCACCTTCGGTCTTTTCCCCATGCCTTCTCATTAGGCAAAAAATAACGACGTTGCCGGGGATTTACTATGACGCCATAAAAATCAAAGTGCTGAACTCATTTACTTTTACTCATTTGCATCTTCTCTGTAAACAAAACTGTAGCTTAGTCAGAGAAACAGTCTTTCATCGACGAAACTTTGAGAATGAGTTATAGGACACGTGTACTTTAGACAAATCATATGGCACGCCATATTTATATTTATTCTTCTTTAAAGATATCTCATAAAATTTATAAGATATCTCGTATACTTTATAAGATATCTTATTAAATATATAAGATATCTCATATAAATGGTAGTTTATAAGATATCTTATAAAACATATGAGATATCTTATAAAACATATAAGAAATCTTATAAAGCATATAAGATATCTTATAAAACATATAAGATATCTCATAAAGTTTATCAGATATCTTATAAAGATTATTTGATATCTCATATAAAATAATTTATAAGATATCTTATAAAACTAATAAGATATCTTATAAAGTTTATAAGATATCTCATAAAGTTTATTAGATATCTTATATATTTTATGAGATATCTTATAAGTTATTTTCTATAAGATATCTCATAAAGTTTATGAGATATCTTATAAACTTTATAAGATATCTTATAACTTTTATTAGATATCTTATAAATTATTTTATATAAGATATCTCATAATCTTTATAAGATATCTAATAAACTTTATGAGATATCTTATATGTTTTATAAGATATCTTATAAACTCCCATTTATATGAGATATCTTATATATTTAATAAGATATCTTATAGAGTATATGAGATATCTTATAAACTTGATAAGATATCTTATATTTTTATAAGGCCTCTTTAAAGATATCTCATAGAATTTATAAGATATCTCATATACTTTAAAAGATATCTCATAAAGTTTATAAGATATCTGATAAACTTTATAAGATATCTTATAAACTTTATAAGATATCTTATAAAAAATAATTTATAAGATATCTCATATACTTTATAAGATATCCTATAAACATTATGAGATATCTTATAAACTTTATCAGATATCTTATAAACATTGTGTTTAGTAGATATCTCATTTTCTTTTAAAGATATCTTATATAGTTAAATAATATATCTTATAAAATTTATAAGATATCTCATAAAGTTTATAAGATATCTTATAAAGTATATGAGATATCTTATAAATTATTTTTTATAAGATATCTCATAAAGTTTATAAGATATCTTATAAACTTTATGAGATATCTTATAAAGTATATGAGATATCTTATAAAGTTTATGAGATATCTATAAAGAGGAATAAATGTAAAAACGGCTTGCCATAATATCAAGCCTATTAAAATACGCCGTGAAAAAAAGACAGTCGCAGATAAATCGATGTTTGCTGCTTAGCAGATTGCCACACTTTCGCGAAAGTATTTGTGTATATGTTGGGGAGGGGGGTATGGAACTCTGCTTTCCGTCCACATGGCCGATATTGGTTTCCGTACAGTTACTTATAAATGCCTTGATAGAACTTAACGAAATGTTTACGTGCTACTGCTTCACATGGTATAGTTTTCCGCTGGCAAACTAAAAAAATAAAGGTGTATGACTTTTCGACAAAGAAAAGAACAATAAGGAAAAAGGTAGACAACAGACTATGGTCAGAGTGCTGTTTGCCATTTCCACCTATTGTCCTTAGCTTTGTTAAAAATCATGCACAGGTAAAATAAAATGGACTGTCTTCAGTTTGCCAGTGCTAACTATAGCTGGAAATACACCGTGTGAGGAAATGTTAGGCCTGTTGAGCGAGTGTTCTATAGAGAGTTCATTTACCGTCCTTTCGTTTGTCCTTGTTGCCTTTTGTCTAAGGTTCTCTCTAGTGGAATTGAACTTAGATCGATTTGATTTTTATTGTGTGTTTAGTTTTTGTGCTTTGTCGAGGAATATTGCATGATAGGGGGAAGGTTGGGCCACAAAAAACTAGTTTAACCCCGCCAGGAATCTTTGACAAAGCTTTTGTTTGTACTTCTCTTTTTTATGTTTTCTGTTCCTTGTTTAAAAGGGGGTCTATCTGTGACTATTTCAGGACTGGATTTGAATAACATGCATTTTTTAAGACCATGGGCCAATTGCAGAACCGCGAGCAGAGCCTAGTGGACTCGTTAAAGGCTGCTGGCGGTTGTGCATTGTCCGTCCGTCCGTCCGTCCGCCTGTAACACTTTGATTAAGTTCTTGGTTAAGGTCCATTACTCAGATAATATATGTTGAAGGTCAATGATATTTCACCACTAGATGGTAAGGCAACACCATGCACCCACTAGAAATTAGGTCACTGCGATGAACGACTGTGGTTAAGTTCTTGGTTAAGGTTCATAACGTGGATTCTATAGGCCAAAAACATGAAAACACTATTAAACACCTTTAAAGGGCCATAACCCCTATTAGGGATCAACTGACAACATTGACACAATGGAGTACTTTGTGGAGCTCAATGAGCTGAATGTTTAAGCAAGGAACAGCTTTTTTCTAACTGCAATAGTTTTCAATCTATTTTCCTCTATTGGTTAAAAAAACGAAGAATAACTATTTTTCACCTTTAAAGGACTGTAACCCCAATAAGGCGTCATCTAACAACCTTGCCCCAATGGAGACTTTTGAGCTCAATGACCTGAACATTTAAGCAAGCAGAAGCTTTTCTCTAACTGCAATTGTTTTCATTCTACAGGGTAAAAAGTAAAAAAAAAACGCGATTTTTTACCTGTTAAGGGCCATAAGCCCTAAAAGGGTCATCTGACATCTTTGACCCAATGGAGACTTAGGTAGAGCAAAATGAGCTGAACATTTAAGCAAGCAACAGCATTTCTCTATCTGCAATAGTTTTCCTTCTATAGGGAAAAAAAACTCCACTTTTTTACCTGTCAAGGGTCATTTCCCCAAAAGGGGTCATCTGACAACTTTGGCCCAATGGAGACTTTTGTAGAGCTTAATAGGCTGAACATTAAAGCAAGCAACAGCTTTTCGCTATCTGCAACAGTTTTCATTCTATAGGTCAAAAACATGAAAAAAATGCTATTTTTTTACCTTAAAAGGGCCATAACCCCTATCAGGGTTCATCTGACAACTTCAACCCAATGGAGACTTTTGTAGAGGTTTTGATTCTGAAGAAGGTGGGTTGCTTCAGATTTTCTCTTTCTATTATACTTTTTGATTTATAAGCCAAAAACAAGGGTCTGACCCCTCTTTTCTATTTTTAGCAACAGCAGCCATGTTTTTCGGTCACCATTTGTGCAATTTTGGTAGAGGACATCCCATAGATGAAGTGTGCAAAGCAAATCCTTCAGTAGTTTCAGAGGAGAAGAATTGCATGGGATCAATTGATACATTCTCCAGTTATAATGTTTATTGGGGAATTCTCCGATTCGTTTTCTTTTTAAGAGTGTTGTTACATACTTTTGGTTTTAGACTTCAAAGTTTTGATTCCAATGCTGCTGACGAGAGGTTTCTCCTTGAAATATGTATAACAATATTAACTGTATATTTAATCCTTGGGAAGTTTATTATAAATAAAGACAATAACAATATCACCAAACTTGGAGAATCAATCTCAATATCCAAGAGAAAAGACAAAACAAGGAAGACATACCAGAGAAATTGAAAGACTTGGTACAGGCATTTCAAAGGGATTGGTGTTTTTTTTTAAGTTTATGTTGTGTTCAAAATGGTATAAAAAGTACCAAGGTAGAGGTACTAATCAATAACAGTTATGATAGATTTGCTCAGGAGCAACAGTATCTAATGTCTAAAGATGGATATGCAATGTTTCAATATTGGATCTAAGGTGGAAAAACACACTTGTCTGAGGTTTTAAAAAACCACCAGACCTTTATTAAGACAAGACTATAAGAATCTAACACCGGTGTTAGGGCAAGATAAGGAAATCTCCGACACCCCGAGGGTAAGATTTCAAGTCTGCAACGAGGCTCTGCCGAGTTGCAGATGTAAAGAAATCTTACCCAAGGGTGTACGAGATTTCCTTATCTTGCCCTAATCATCGGTGTTTGATTATTTTTCTCACTAAACCCGTAAATTGTACAACGTGGATTTGTTTACAAAACATAGCGTGACGTAAACAATAGAGTAACGTCCCTTGGAAACTGCACGAGGCTATCTCACATGGGGTGGTGTGAGACAGAAAAATCTCACACCGCTAAAAATAGGAACTGTCCTGTCCAAAAAGTGAGAAAAAAGTTTTATGGTATTATCAAGATAGAGGACATGTTAGTTTCAGTTCTGCTATAACCTGTGGATAATCAAAACAAAACAAAAGTTATAAATAAAGATGTTTTATTAAACATTAATAAGCTATTTTATATATAAAATTGTAAACAGAAATGATATAAAAAATCTGATGACATTAAAAACTTAAAAGTAATTAACAAACAAAAGTAAGATGACATGTACAATGCAGATGTAAATACATAATTACTTCACAAAAAATGTTTACACAGTTATGGCATCATAAACAAGAGGCTCCCAGGAGCCTGAATCGCTCAACTGAATTCAATGACTGATTGAATGAAAATATTTATGGGCATCAGAGGCAAAAACCTTTATTTATATAGACGAAAAATTTAAGCAAACACATGCTTTTCTTAATCTTTTATAGGTTTGACCTTCAAGACAAAAACCTTAAACTTTGACAATTAGGGGTAATAACTTTTATAAGGAGTCATCTGCAAGCTTCAGCCTTATGGATACTTTTGAAAAGCTGAATAAACTGAGGAACAAACAACAGCTTTTCTCTATCTGCTATGGTTTTCATTCTAAAGGTCAAAAATATGAAAAAAATAGTTAATTTTCACCTTTAAAGGGCCATAACCCATATGGCAACTTCAACTTTTTGTAAAGCTTTTCAAGCTGAATATGAAATGATGCTTCAGATTTTCTCTATCTAGTATACTTTTTGATTTATAAGCCAAAAACTAGGGTTTTACTCCTCCTTTTTCATTTTCAACAACAGCTGCAATATTTTTTAGCGGCATTCACCATTTTTGCAATGTTGGTAGAGGACATCCACACATGATGTGCGCAAAGTTTTAAAGTATTCCATTCAGTAGTTTCAGAGTAGAAGATTTAAGAAGAAAAATTGACAACGACAATGGACACTAAGGGCTGTTCCAGCAAAACATACATGGGACGGGGGGAAGGCAATTTAATTTGCTGGTATGGTTGGGTGTTAGAAACTTGTTATAAGTTCAAAGAAAATAAGGAAAGTTTAATAATTTGCTTCTATGGGTGGTACCCCTGTAGAAAAAGTGCCTTCCCCTGGTCCCATGTATGTTTTGCTGGAACAGCCCTAAGTGATGGCAATAGCTCACATGACCCTTCAAGTCAGGTGAGCTAAAAAGGTTAAAAAACAGTGTAGATTAAACTCATTTGACATAAAAAGCTGAAATATAATAAAATATGTATAGTGACACAACACAGAGCATTATAAAGTTAGAAAAATTAAAATGTTCCATTTGAGATATGTTTTCTATTGTGTGAGGATGAGAAAATATATGATTCTATTAGTTGAATAGATGTAAAGAATATGTAAATCACAACCTTAGTCAAAGTTACACAACCAGCCATGTAAAGTGAAAAAATCACAAACTTAGACCAATCACTGCCATACATATATAATGTAAAGTGAAAAATCACAACCTTATACCAAGCACTGCTATAAATATATAATGTAAAGTGTCATAAATGTATCATGGAATGTATAACATGTTAAAATAATTTACAATAAGCAAATGCTACTCTACAAATATAAAAGACAGGGCTTTAATTGAATTTGCTGCATATATAAACTATTTTGATAGGTGCAAATTCCATCAATACAAAATCCAGTGTACAAGGGAATACTTTTGCATTGGTTAAATTTTGTGATCTATAATGAAATGTGTTTGCAAAGTTTGACTTTGGAGAAGTGTGTGAAGTATTGTTTATGATGGGAAAAATGCAAGTATAAACCTATCACAAAAATTTTCCCCTTTCACAGAATGATTAAGAAATTCATAACATTATATCATTACCATTTTCTTCTTATCTAACACTTCTTACAGTGAGTCATTTTATTTACATCAGCTAAAAGCTATCTAAACTCCACTAACAATCAAATTAAAAATATATCAAGCTTAAACAAACATTTACATCAAATATGAACTAAATTTTCCTTGAGACAATTCTTCATTAAATGACATCATTATTTCTATTTATCAAGACTTTGTTATTTATGAATCTTTTCTAATGGACTAACGACTAATGCAGACTCTATACAATTCTAAAACACATAAACTATGATTTCTATTATCAATCACCAACTTTAGTGTATTACTACAGAAATATTTATATTTTTAATAGCTTTGCTAGTATATTGAATCAAGTATTGCATGTGAATACAAAGTATCTTTGGGGTAAATGATAGGGAGAGGGCTACTTTTGTAGCAGAAAGTCTATAAAATTCATTTTGTCAAAACTCGTCAGGCCACTGACAAGCTTTCTCAAAATGTAAAAAACTTTGAAAAGTACTTTGGTATTTATCTTTCTAATGTTAAAATACTTATATTGCAACTTTCCCAGGAAAACAAAATTTACCTGAAACATCTTTCTATTTCAAAAAGACATTTCTATTTTATATTCATTAATAAATCCCATAACAAAATATCTATATAGATATAAAAAGCCAATTCAATTGATAAACAAACTATTGTGTCATAGCATTCATATTGAAAGTCAAAATTACAAAAGCTGTCATCAACACCTATTTACTTCTGTGGAAAACACATTTTTTTCCCACAAACAGTGTGAGGGCAATCAAAAATACACAAATACCATGTTATAATTGAAATTCTCTTCAAAATTCTTATGCACATAAATAAGCATGATTTAGCCATATGACCTTGGTATGTACCACGATGTTCTATATTATGACCTTGGTATGTACCACAATGTTCAATATTATGCATAGTTTATTTTTGTTAAAGCTTCTGTTCCATTGTTGTACAAAAATATTCTCTCTGTAAAAATACTTGCCCTATTCCGTATAGAAAATTCACTACTAATAAAGCTGACCTTAAATAATATGCAAATCTTAAATCATTTTGAATTTGAGAATAAAATCTATATTTATAACATGTTACATCCATAGTTTTATGAAAAGATAAAATCATTTTAGTGGTTTATTCCTTAAAATAAACTAAATGCTATTATCTTAATATCAATCTACATAAAAAGACAAGTACCCTGTTACATGTATTGCTTTTTGTGTAACAAGTTCATTTTTTTAACAATAAATAGACAAATTGCAAAAATATATGATATACAAGCAATGTTTTATGACTAGATTGAATTTTTTGATTTTCTGACAAATATATCTTATAATGGATAAATACAAAACATTACAAACTATTAACAGAATATCATATTACTTCTCTTTCCTTCCATACTTTTTTATTTTTCCTCGCTTCACTTTTGTATATTTACCCTTAACAAAATATTTTCTGCTATAAGGAAGAATAAACCTATATTCTCAATATAAGCCCTAATTAGATTCAGCTTTCTGCTATGAGTAAGGACAAGAGTCTATATTTCTTCCTTCTTTAGACTTAGCGACCAGATCAAATTCGTAGTCCTCAGCAAGCATGATGTCCTTTAAACAGCCTCCATACCCTGAGCTAAATTTCTTCATCGTGTTTCTGGAGATGTGAGGTAATCCACCTGAAATGGAAACAAAATTTCAGAACTTTAGTAAACAGCAGGTAGTGATATACAAGTGTGGCCACTAAAAGTATGTCTCGCCTGCTGGCACCATCGCTAAAATCAACTACCTAAGCTATTTCTTGATATAAACACAAAAAGTGTCAGTATACCTAATAACAGATGCCTAGCTATTATAACTTTCCAGCAATTCATCTTCCATAAAAGTCTTACAAAAATGTTTTTCGGCCTGAAAAAGACCTAAGTTCACAGAGTCACTGGAGCGTGAAAATGGGGTCAGGGTCACACGGCATGGTGACAGTTGTGTAGACCATAACCTGAACTGTCTGTATAATAAATATCAGATGCCTAGCTATTATACTTTTCAAGCAATTCATCATCCACAAAAGTCTTACAAAAAAGTTTACAGCCTGAAAAAAGACCTAAGTTCACAGAGTCACTGGAGCGTGAAAATGGGGTCAGGGTCAAATGGCATGGTGACAGTTGCGTAGACCATAACCTGAACTGTCTGTATACCAAATATCAGATGCCTAGCTATTATACTTTTTAAGAAATTCATCATCCACAAAAGTCTTACATAAAAGTTTACGGCCTGAAAAAAGACCTAAGTTCACAGAGTCACTGGAGCATGGAAATGGGGTCAGGGTCAAATGGCATGGTGACAGTTGCGTAGACCATAACCTGAACTGTCTGTATACCAAATATCAGATGCCTAGCTATTATACTTTTCGAGCAATTCATCGTCCACAAAAGTCTTACAAAAAAGTTTACGGCCTGAAAAAAGACCTAAGTTCACAGAGTCACTGGAGCGTGAAAATGGGGTCAGGGTCAAACGGCATGGTGACAGTTGCGTAGACCATAACCTGAACTGTCTGTATACCAAATATCAGATGCCTAGCTATTATACTTTTCAAGCAATTCATTGTCCACAAAAGTCTTACAAAAAAGTTTACGACGCCGCCGCCGCCGAAAAGTAATACCTATGTCTCGCCTTCCGCAACTATTCGTCGCAGGCGAGACAAAAACTGATATTTATAGATTATAACATGTCATTTTTCATATCAGACCTATTATCAGCCCCAGGTCATGAGTATCAGCCCGAGAGCCATAGGCTCGAGGGATGATAGTGACCGCGGGCTGATTTTGGTCTGATATGAAAAATGACATGTTATGATCTTTTTATCATATACTTCAATATCAGTGTGAAATACATGTGGTATTTTTAAATGGCATTTGGATACAGCATCTGATAAAAGTTTGTATTTTATCAATGTAAACAAACAAAACAAATGTATGTACCTGGTGCGTCGCTACGTAAAAACGGTGACGTCACAATTGAAAATTTGGTTGGAATGAACATAAACACCAGTTAATGTTACTGTGGACACCTATACTGTACTCTTTTAGATGCATCTGTGTCGTCTGCCATCAGTTGTTGTTTTGAAAATGTATATAACTAAAATCGACTACAGCCAAGTCTGTAATACAATTCCTATTTTGGCATTTGATAATAAAACGGAAGTAGTTGATAATAACCTGAACCAGTTGATAATGAAAGTGATTATCACACGGTAAAGGTGTTTTTGGAAAAAAATTAAATTCTTTATAATAATCATTCTATTATCATTTTGTTAAATTTAAGCATTATTATGTCAAAGTATATGATAAAAACATTTATCAGAAAGCCCCTGCACCTAATGCAGGAAGATGGAGTCTAACAAGTCTGACAATTGCTTTGGACATATATTTTGTCATACCAATCCATGTCAACAAATTTAAAATTATTCTCAAATAAGGTTTCTAAGAAAAGCTTAATGAAAATTTTCCTACATATGCATGGATGGATGCTTATATAAAAACTTGATTCCTAGTAAGAAGTTATTTCTACTGGCATAAAATTTGATCAAAAATATATTTTAAGGTTAAGTCAAATGCCTATCAATACAAAATATATCAATAGATACTGATAAAAGCCAAGTTTGTCCACTACAACAGGGGTTGTCTACAAAATTTAGTAAAATTTTCTTACAATATTTAAAAATAAGGATTTTTATTTTCAATTTGGTAAAAACTTTTGTTGTTTATTAAATTGCAGCCACCAAGTTCTCACTGATGTATTTCCTCTCTTTCACTCGAATGTTGTCTATGATGCAATGTACTCACCTATGTATAATATTTGGTTAGTATTTAATACGGTATAACTGCCAAGAGAATTCCCTTCTTCCACTCGAGTGTTGTCCACCATTATATAGCCTATCTGTTTGCTTCTGTAATGAAAAATTGTTACATTATATATAACACAACCAATAATACAAATGTTCTATGGTCAAATAATTTCTAAGCTCAGATGAAGATGTTTTTAGGTTTCTTTTCACACATGTATTCAATGTTTTGTAACAAATTTTAATTGATGGTTAAATATATGAGCTTGTAATTGATCTATTTTGCTATCTATTTAAGTCAATATTTGTAATATAAAGTTTTCTGAACAATATATATAAAATAATTGTAACAGTTCTTTTTTATACTAATATGAAGAGACTAACCTTTGTATATGTATGGAATGCCACTGTCCATCAAACAGATTTGTGGAATTGTAAACGACCTTGGCCTCTCCACTACCAAGGTCATACTGAAATACCAGAGCACCATTTATAAACCCTACAGCCATGAAATCACTGGTAGACTGTAATGGGTAGTCTTTACTGGCCCAAAATATCAACCCATTGGGTGATTCTGGTCTTATCTTAAATTGTAGATCTATTTTATAACCAGTTATTCTGAAATAGAAAACACAAATCAATCAAAAATTATAACCATGTTTTATAACTCTTAACATATGGAAGTAACCAAAAGAGAAAATGTAACTAGTGTACTGTGGTTTCATTATTATTCGTGGGGTATCAGTTTTCGTGGTTTTCGTGGGTGGCATTGAACCATGAAATATGATATCCCAGGAAAAGGAAATTAACATTGTTGTGTATGCTGCAGACTAAAGAACCACGAATTTAAGAATCCACGAACTGATACTTTTTCACCAAACCACGAAAATTGGTACCCATGAAAATAAATGAATCCACAGTAATTAAATGTGTGGGGGCACTTTTTTCTTTACCCCACCACCCATAAACAAAAATAATTAATTGTTGTTATTGTTTCTTCACAAAATATTTCTAAAACACCCACCACCCACCATATATGTTATAGAAGTTCATCCCTACACCCCCACTTTTAATTCTGGAACAGCCCTAACAAGAACACAATTCAAGGTCATACTAATTGCACTGCACATCTGAAAATGACATTGACAATAACATAGATAACTTAAACCTTTACACATCTCATGTATCATATTAGCATTTAATTGTTTGAGGTCGATTAGACAAAGAAAATGTTTTTGATAAGTTTTTTGTTGCTTTATTCATCTTTAAATTCTTTTTTTCAGAGGAAGGGTATTTAATACTCTGGATAATAAAGTATCATTGAGAACATAAAACATAAAAGATGTTAATCAGAATCGATTACCTATCTAGAATCTGTTTTTCTGTAAACATTAGGTAGCCATGGTTACTAAAATGAGGAACAAATATGTGTCCATCTGTAGCTGTAAAATTCGACAAAATATATTATCTAAGGATGTGAAAATATGAGCCATTAAAGATTAAATTATAAATAGATAAATTATTTTATTCTTATAATCATGTATATAATTTTCCTCTTTAGTAAAATGTAATGTGAATTTGAAACCCATTGGTAGATGTCAGACACAAACCAGCAGTGGATCCAAGGGATGGAATCTAGATCTGCCCCTGCAAACAGAACAATATAAGACATAAAAATGATAGTAAGTTATCAAAGTCAAACTTGTTTCAAATTATAATTCATAATCTATTACAAGGAAGACACATCTGACCATACAAAGTTTACATATAATGCAGACCTTGTTCACATTGAGATCCTGTGAAGCCTAGGGGACAGTAACATGTATAATGCTCCTTGTCAGGTTCACACTCCCCAGCGTTCATACAGGGCTGGTCTACACAGGTGTGGTCACAGTTGGCTACATTTATTCCTTCTCTAGCATCTGCCACCAGCCTCAGTAAATGTCCATTTATGATTATCTGCAATACAAGAAACAGAATATTGGAGATTATGATGGAAAAAATTAAAGTACAGTTACCTCCCCTGAAGGATATTTGAGTTTACTAACTAACTAACTAACTAAATTCTTTATTTAACGAAGGTAACTCATTTAACAATGCAATATGTTAATCTCACTAGAGGCTTTCACATAAAAACAATAAATGTTACAATCAACTTGATCACATATACAATAAACAGTACATATTTTTTTTGAAAAAAAGAAGCAATATATAAACATGTTTTGTAATGGCAAGAATGTTTACAATTGTGTACCATCTTTCTGAAGCTTTATAAAATATTCTGATGTTTTTAGTTTAAAAGTTTCAAATTTTTTAGCTCCCCTTATTTCTATTGGTAATTTATTCCAAATAATAATACCTGAGTATTCAAACGTTCTTTTGAAATATTCAGAATTAGGTTGTGGAATATGAAGCAGCCCAGATGTTGTTGACTTGAGAGAATATTTATGCAGATCACTACATGTAGTAAATTTATCAGCGAGATAATTTGGAGATCATCCATTAATACATTTAAACATTAAAAGGGATTGGAAATGGTTGATTCTAGTAAATATAGTCATCCAATTAAGTTCCTGAAACATCATCATTGATGGATAATCATAAGATTTGTTTAATATTAGTCTTGCTGCACGCTTTTGTAACTTAAAAATACGCTCAAGATGGTATTTTGTGGTGAGACCCCACACTGTGCTACAATAATCAATTACCGGCAATATGTAACTATTATAATATAAAATAAGACCCTTTAGTGGCAGGTACTGTCTTAATCTATTCATAAGATATAATCTGCTAGATACAATTTCACATACTTTATCAATTTGTTTCATCTTCATAATCAGTTCCTTCATGTAAAGTTTCATACACATTCATCATAGGTTTAGGAGGAATTGCACTTTCTAGATATGTGGACAGAGAGGTTATTCTTAAGCCTGAAACTTTGCTTATTGGGAACACAAAGAAAAGTTGGATTTTTTTTCTGCAGGGGAAATGAATTTAACATCATAGACAATGTTATAGGTTAAACAACAGCTAATAAAAACTTTAGTTCTTTATAAGTTCTATTATTCTAATATTTTACTGCTATCTATGTTAATAAATAGTGATTTTTTATGTCTTGTTACATGATTTTGTTTGTATATTCCCATCATAAATGATTGCATCTACTTACTTTCTGAATACATCCTTGGAAAGAGGAGGACAAATTAGCCACTTGTGATATATGATCAAAGTTATCATGGCCTCCAATATAAAGGTCTTGTAACAGTGTCAGCTGAGTGAAGCCTCCTCCAGAGATTCCCTCGACCTTCATCTGATCGTTGACCTCTAGGACTCCCTGTAATCCTGTTCTCATTACTCTTACATGGTGCCATCGATTTAACTCAACCTTCTTTATGCTCCTGGAACCAAAAATATCAATTATTCTTTAAAGGACATGGACACAATTTTTAAAAAAACAATTTTTCTTTCATTTTCAAATTTTACTTATCTATTTGTTCATACTTTAATGCAATACTTATGTGATATTTAACTTTAACGTCACTGATTTTATGTACTGTTAATTAAAATCTGTCACTATGTGTTTTTCTCTGTGTTTGTGTTGTCATGCATGATCCTCCTACTTAATTTTCTATTCAGTTTCAAATAACTGTAAAAAATTTGTTTCCTTAAAAAGTGTACCTCAAAACTCCAGGTCCAGTTCCAAGGTCAAACTGAAACTCTACATGACCTTCTCTCATTGCCAGGGAGATAAAGTCCCCCTTTTTATCATTAGTGTACCCGTTATACAGCATGAGTCCCTCCCAGCTGGAGGGTTTGAAGATCATCTCGATTTCTGTGTATGACAGTGAGGACCGCTCTAGACCTGTGTGACGGAGGAATGAATGTCCACTGAAATGAGGAACATGTATTTCTTCACCTGTAATAAATAAGGATAAAGACATTTTATTTAGAGCCATTGATAAAATCTTAAATGAAATTTTAGGGTTTGTATTTCATGTATTTGTCCCTTCATAGAGGTAAAAACATGCAATCTATGAATACAAACCATATCTGCTTCATACAGTAAAACAATTGCATGTTTTTAAATAACTTATTGATACATTTACATTACAAAAGGAAATTTTCAACCCTGAAAATTAAGTGAAAAAAAGTCAGCTCGTTAAACAGGAATATGATGAATAGATCTGAAAACATATCCCACCATATGGGACTCCTACTTAAGCAACATACCAAATATCAAAAGTCTACAATTAAAAGAAGGACCAGTCAAAAACATTATACCCTCTGCAACTTGTTGGGTGAGGCATAAAAAATGGTTTAACCCTATCATTTTGATATACACTAGCTAAACATTAGGATTTAAAACTTTTAAAATTATTGCTGTTGATTTTGTTTTTAAGTTTTTTTAAAGTTTATAGCAAATATATTTTGTTGAGCAACTACTGTAAACCAATTTTTTTTCGTGAGCAAATTATATTCACGTATTTTGCGAGGAACAGAAATTTGCGAAGGTAAATCGTCGCGAAGTAACTCATTTTAATAGTAATTAACCCTTTCATACCCAGTGTATCCTTTTGGCACCATGACGTCAATGCCGAATGTATCCTTTTGGCACCATGACGTCAATGCCGAGTGTATCCTTAAGGATACATAAAATTCTATTTTTAGACCACCCAACTTCCGATGGAAAAATATTGAAATATATGCAAGTCACCACTACCATTTATGCAGTAATAACATTTTACAGTGATTCTTGATGTACAATTGTATTTCAGGGAAACTTGATCCGTCAGATTCAAAGATATGAATGTTATATTGTCGGAATTTTTCTAAATCTAAAAATAAAATGGCGGACATTCTTTTCTCTCACGTTTGAAACATCTTTTTCGTCTATTTCGCAATTTAGGGAGAAAATATTAATTTCCTCACATCTACAAATCTTATGGGGTGGATTGAGATGGGTGAAAATATTTTTTACAGGTTTTTGTTCTCTGATAAAAGTTTTCATTCCAGTGAACAGGTGCTTGCTGACGGCGATATGTTGCCCACAATTTAATTGCCTGTTATTGGGTCATAAAATCCATTTCGACATTAGTAAAAGGTTTAAAGATAACAGCTGGTGTTTTCTTTTAATAGTATCATAATTTTGCTGTCAAAGATTCAAGAAAAAGTCGTCTTTTATTGCTTTAAAGTAAACGTTCTATAAATAGATTAATTGGTAATTTACCGGAAACGTCGTTATGGATATTGCATAAATAGTCGTAGTAAAAAGCTCACGGGAGTTACCATTTTGATCTTAATCAACTTCAGAAAATTTGTTCTTTATTATTTATTTATCACTGTCATTTCTATATTTAAAAAATAAAAGATAAATAAAATGTTTAATTGTCTGTTTCTTTCTTCAATGTTAAATTGAAGACTGGATTACATGGATGTGAAAATAAAAAGTATTATTAGCCCTTCCCCTTTCTTACTGATTTTTATTGGACCTTTTTTAACCTTAAATTAAAACTAGAAAAACTGTGAGCCGCAGCTCACAAATGAATACCCCCCACCCCCCCAAAAAATTAATCAGATAAAATTTAGAATAGGAGATGCACATCTACATTATGTCACAAAGATTGTGTGTAGGTTTCATGAAAATCCATCAAGGGGTTTAGGAGGAGTTGCTGATAAGAGATGGGCACCCCCATGTAGTCGAATGGCTGAGTCCATGTATTGCTGTGGGAAACCCCAAAATCATTCTGATCAAACTTTCAAATAGTAAGTGCGCATCTACATTATGTCACAACAATAGTGTGTAAGTTTCATGAAAATCCATCAAGGGCTTTAGGAGGAGTTGCGGATAAGGGATGGGTACCCCCACGTTGGGGAATGGCTAAGTCCATGTCTTGCTATGGGAAACTCCAAAAATCATTCTGATCAAATTCTAAAATAGAAGGTGCACATCTACATTATGTCACAAAGATTGTGTGTAGGTTTCATGAAAATCAACCAAGAGGTTTAGGAGGAGTTGCGGATAAGAGATGGGTACCCCCCATGTAGTCAATGGCTAAGTCCATGTTTTGGTATAGGAAACCCCAAAAATCATTCTGATCAAATTTTAAAATAGTAGGTGCACATCTACATTATGTCAGGAAGATTGTGTGTAAGTTTCATGAAAATCCATTAAGGGGTTTAGGAAGAGTTGCAGATAAGAGATGGGTACCCCCATGTAGTCGAATGGCTAAGTCCATGTTTTGCTATGGGAAACCCCAAAAACCATTCTGATCAAATTTTAAAATAGTAGGTGCACATCTACATTATGTAACAAAGATTGTGTGTAAGTTTCATGAAAATCCACCAAGGGGTTTAGGAGGAGTTGCGGATAAGAGATGGGTACCCTGAAGTGTAACGGAAGGACGGACGGAAGGACGGACACCCCTATCACTATATACCCCCCACTTTTGAAGTGGGGGGTATAAAAAAACAGTATTGTAAAATGTTCTTAATATGATTGCCTAATGAGTAAAATTAAAAGCCTGCAGATTCAATCTTAACACAAGATCTACGTAAGTGGGTACAATGAAGATTCTGAAGGTGACAATGAAAGTAATTAATTTAGTACCAAGGTTTAGGGGATTGGTAGAGCAATGATAAAAAGAATTGAAGGATGGCATTTCCATAGCTTTACAAAAACATAGATTGTCTATGTTTTCATACAATGCATGACAGGTTTTACAAGCTTCTTTGAAACCTATGCATAATGCCTATGACTTGTACCTTTTATATCTATTTTGAAAAGTTAATACTGGGTGATTGTGATAAATATGGAACTGGGAAACTTTAATGGGAGAATTACCAGGGAAAAGATAATTGGTGTTTAATGGCTTTAATACCAGGTGTAATGAGATATCAATTATATACATTCATTTCTGTCTTGGACTCTGTCCTGAATGGTTATTGAAACCCACAAGCAGAAATTATTATACAAATCTTATTGTTTCTATTTCTCTGTACCTTTGTAATGGTTATTAGAGAATAAAGATATATATACAATGTATATATCAGAGTAATTACAATCCTTAGGACCTGAAAGCCAAAGAGTATAAATTGGGGTTAACAAGTTTCAGTGGTGTACATGTAAAACCTACATGTATCTCTATCATTGCAACAAGTGACACTGGGAGTACTTCAAATACTAGTAGATTGAAAGAAACAATAAGAAAAAGCAGATGAACTACCAAGAAAAGTGAACATAAAAATATGAACAAGAGTTAACACTAAAGTATGTCTCGCCTGCCGGCACCATCAGAAACAATTATTCTTTCTTACTTCCACTATATTTTGAATTTACATGGATTTTCAGTTTCTGAGATCAAAAGATGTTTATAGAACTTAAACACTGCAAATATATGCAATAAAAATAATCAAAGTGACTCAACCGGAAAATCAAGGTCAAGGTCAAAAGATGGGGATGCAACTGTGCTAAGCTACTACTGGGGCATATGCATACCAAGTTTCATCAACCTAGGACCTATAGTTCTTGAGATATGGAGGTGCTCGCTAAACTTTTCCATTGCTATTATATGTATTGAAAATTGTCGAAGTCACTCAGCCAGGAAATCAAGGTCAAGGTCAAAAGATGGGGATGCAACTGAGCTAAGCTACTACTGGGGCATATGCATACCAAGTTTCATCAACCTAGGACCTATAGTTCTTGAGATATGGAGGTGCTTGCAAAACTTTTCCATTGCTATTATATGTATTGAAAATTGTCAAAGTCACTCAACCGGAAAATCAAGGTCAAGGTCAAAAGATGGGGATGCAACTGTGCTAGGCTACTACTGGGGCATATGCATACCAAGTTTCATCAACCCAGGACCTATAGTTCTTGAGATATGGAGGTGCTCATAAAACTTTTCCAAAAAGTTAACGCCGCCGTCGCCGCCGCCGCCGCCGGTAAAGTAACACCTATGTCTCGCTCTGCTTCGCAGGCGAGACAAAAACAATCAGGAATAGTATTTTTTATGAAAAGTATATTTTTCCACAGGACTTCTGAATCTTATATACTCTCACACCAATGCATTCAAACACAGCTACTCTTAATTTATTACATAAATGTCGTCTTGTATTTTGGGTTGGGTTTTTTTTTTTGTCATTCTATATAAATTTACTATGAATTTTAATTAATTTATTTAAAATGAACACTGATAAAATGTTTTGTATTCATTATCAGTGTTGAGCTTTCACAGCATGGTGACAAAAGTGATTATTTCTTTTTAAATCTATAATTTCATGTAAATTCAAAAAAAAAAAAAAAAAATCAAAAAGAGGCATCTTTATAATTCAATATTTTTATTCAATTTAGATTTACAAAGTATTTCTAGTATACTTGTTACTTTCATTATTATTATATTTCTAATTTTAATATTGCACAAGTTAAGACACAAAGGGAATATTCATACATGGAAATTTAATTACATGATATAAAAAAACTTATAGGATGACAATTAACAAGCTCTTTATCACTATATATCGACATTAGAGGTCATAACAATAATTGGAACGGATATAACACTTCTGGGCGCTTTTTAGTATGACCGTTGGAGTTGTCTCTCTTCAGTCTAGTTTCATTTTGTAAAATGGCGGACGAAAGAACGCCGATGTTACAGTGTTGAAATAAAACGTAAAATAAATTATTTCTAATGAGTTTTCATGCAACACTTGATCTTCAATCGCTTATATATACATTTTTACTGATGTATGTGGTTTATTACAACAGCACATCACTAATTCACAAAAAAATATGAGTTGAAACATCAACCCCATGAATAACTTAAGATCTCCGTGAAAATCTCGAAAATAATTTGTACAAAATCTGAAAGTTTTGAATCAATCTTTTTGGAATAATACTGATCATGTTGCCATGTTACTTTAATAAGAAACTGGTAAGTTTCGTGTCCTAAAACACGCTAGTTGTCTTGTAAACAGTGAAATTCCAAAACACACGTTGTCAGTGAGCACCATGTGGAAATTAATTCCGGTCTGGCAGTCTGCTCGTGCAGAAATATTCTCGGCAGTGAAATGCCGCGAAAAATAATTATTTAGGGCTGAAAGTGTTAAACGTTTTTTACGAGAAATCGCGAAAATAAATAGCCGCGAGATAGCCCTATGACACTTAAACCCGTAATATTGTAGTCGCGAAAATTTATTGGTTTACAGTATTGGTCAATTTTGAAGGCTGCTTACTGGAGTTTAAAATAACCCCTGATTTTAGGAGGTTGTGTGTCATACATTCATGCAGATCTCATTATCATCTACCCTTACTTACCCTTCTGACATAGATCTCCTGTCCATCCCAGTGGACATAAACAGACATGTTGATCAGCTCCTGTGGATGTACATCGGCCTCCATTCTGACAAGCTACATTGAGGCATTCCTTAGAACTACACTCTCCTGAAATAAAATGACAACAGATTTAATAATTGCTCTTAATCATGATTTTTCAAGATAAATAATATCCTTGAAAATGGATTGATATTGACTAGTGATAAAAAACTTAAAAAAACCAAAACAAAACAGCAATAAAGATGAGGCATTAAAAAGCTACGCCGAGCGCATCATGATACGACCGCAACAATTTGAACCCTGTACATTTGAGGCCCAATATGGATAGTCTATTGCTTTGGTCACATGCAGCCCATTGTGGACTTATAAAGCTTTTTGACACATGCATCTTGTGGTGGAAAATTTTGCGGTCGTATAAAAATGAAATAAGGATCAAAGGCAGATTGAGGACTGTTGTGCCAGGTGCACACCTTCCCGTTTGACAGAAAAATTTGAGTTCAAGAGGTCCCAGAAGCTTTTTTTAATTGCGAGCCCTCCAGTTTGAAAACTTCTGGATCTGTCGCAGAAGATCTACAATTTTTTATTGAAAATCCTAAATAAAAAGGGCCGAACGTCAATACATTGAATTGACCCTATGTGACACCACAATAAACAAGCCACCAACATTTTTATTACTATCTAACAGGGAATACTGGTATGTACATCTTCAATGTTTCCTACTACTGTAAAATTTCATATTGTGTGACGACAAGAAAATACAGCTGTTATTGTCTTCAGTAAGGTTTACTTACCCACATTTTGTCCCAGTTCAGCCTGACCATAATTATCTACTGGTCTCATGTCATACTGTTTATCGTTAACCTTCAGGGACTGTATACACCCACTGAACCCCTCCGACACACCCACTCTGGGGGATATAGAATCCATATCTATATATCCACCCAGGTATAACTTCAGATGTAAGGTCAACATAGAATATGCTCCCTTAAAATAAAAAAAAAACAACTCAATTTTAATGAAAAGATCAATCTTAAAATGTTATCAATAAATTCAAGCAAAAATACAAATATAATATGTTCAGACTTCACTCGACTAACAATTTTTACTGAAAAATTCTGCTACACATTGCACAAAAATTAGGGTACTGGTACATTTACTTGACTGACACGTTGACATGTATTTATAATGAATTGAAAACATTGGGCCAATGCAACACAGAGATTAGTGACCCCTTGTCACATTGGAAACTGCTGGCTGTCTTCCAATGTGGATTTTTTAATAGATGCTTGTTTATGTATGTCAATCTGTTGGGTACATTTATTCCATATCTTTTTATCGTCTATAACCAAATTCACTCATCCATGAAAAGTAGGTCAAGAAGAAGTCTTATACATTTCTTTTTTAATATTTGTCCTCTAGTTTTCACATCGAGGATTTACAAAGATTATCTGCTGTTGAACTATGTGTGCAATTTGTCCAATGTTAAAACCTCAAAATATCCAATTGTTTTTGTCCTTGAGATTTGACTTTGAGGATTAGAATCTGAATTGTGAAACTTTGCGTGAATTCTGTCCTATTTTCACCAGATATATACCTGAGAATACCCTGCTACTCCCTCTTCATTATTTAGCTGTAAGATCCCTTCATTGTTGATCCTACTAACATGAACTGTATTCCATTCTCCTATTGATACCTTTCCCTTGCTCTCCAATACAGCTTGACCTGTTCCACAATCAAACCTGAAACCAGATAATTTGCAAATGAAACAAGAATGGCCGTCTTCCATGGAAAAGGTATGTCACCTGTGTCTTAAATTATTCGGTAGTATGAAGTTGATGAGTTACGGGCATAAAATCACTTTCCACCATGTGGAAGCTACATACCAAATATCAAGAGGCTGTGACAAGTAGTTGCCCAAAAAACTGCAACAGATTTTTTTTTATGCAGCAGGACACAAGATGCTGGATGACAGATAGTGTCAAAGTGACTTATATTAGGTGAAACTAAAAATTGACAATGCGTTAAGTTTGAATGACGAGACTTGCAATGAGCTAGCTGACTTTGAAGGAATATTTCAACTTCACAAGTATCTCTTACAGTCTCTATTGATGTGTGAATATCAGCAACAATGGAAAATACAAAATATAGATAAAGCTTCAAGTTAAAACACCTGAATTGTATGTAGCCATTAGTTAGAGCCACAGAGAGGAAATCAGAAGAAGCGTCCTTCTTATCCCCAGAGAACAGAATCAGACCACCAGAGGACTCTGGACGGAATACTATTGTCATGTCAAACTGTTTGGAACTGTCTGTTAGTTCTGGGAAGGCTTGGTAACCATCACCAGAAAACTTGGGGTACTTCACTGGAATATCTGTGAAGAGTATAAAAATATGCACATTGAAAATGACATGAAAATTCAAGTTAAACATTTAACATTTACCATTAATTTTTATATGATAATAACATGCAAGCAATCTTGCAATTTAACACTCCGTTTTACTTTCTCACAATTTTTTTGTGGTATTAGATGATTTAGATAAATATGATCCATGATCCATCCCTGAAGTTAATTTCTTGTAGTGCATTATTGAATTTATGTTCATGTTATGAAAATTGACACAGTCAATTAACATTATATTCATTCATAAAATATGTAATTGACACATGTTATATTATATTTGACATTTAACAATGAATTTTGTCAAAAACCACTGTCATTATAATTCTTAACATAACCCTTGAATGATGATAGTGTTTAAATTACACATAGTACATGTGTTTCCTAATTCATGTCAAGAAGTGAATTTGGGTAGATTGTGAAACAAGATATTATAATTTAACCTGAAATGATAATCATACATGATGGAGTTATACATTAAATCTTTAAAAACTTTTACAATTCATTTACTTGTCAAAAAAAGATTAAAACTACTTATATATTTGTTGTAAACATTAACTAAAGCCTGCTGAGTCAAGATGCCAATACTTACTCTGTTCACAGAACCTTCCCCCAAAGCCCAGACCACAAGCACACTTGGCAACAGACTGTTGTATAACACAATGTCCTCCGTTACGACAAACAACATTGTCACATGTAGGTGGCCTCATGATTGCCATTGGTGGCAGCATGCCACCTGATCCTAGCACCACATGGTTATTGTCTATAGCATTTGTTTGATGATCAATCACCACATGATCTGGATTGTTCCCTGTTTGCCCCAGCTCTACATTATGTCTGTCTGTCTGTTCCTTATTACTGTATGTTAGTTGGTTGGTATCGTGATGTAAGGAATTTGATTGTTGATGGGAGGATGACACAAATGTACTGGAACCAATTTCAGCATTGGTTACTTTTTCTGAAAAGACAGAAATCATTTGATACATTACTTTACTTTTATTGTGAAATAACATTTCCTTGTTTTTTCTTTCCTTATATTCAATTTTTACCAAATGCATTTGTAAAATCTAAATATCACTATAACAAAGATTCAGACAAACAATGATTCAAATTATGACATACAATGTGTGTAAGACTCATCAGGGACACTACAGCCAAAAGTTTAAAGCTAAATGTCAATTAAAACTCAGGGACACTAAAGCCAAAAGTTTCCAAATGTGAATTAAAACCATATAAAGTATTGAACGCGAGCCCATATGTCAAAAAGATTTTATGTTTTTTTTATATTTAACTTAAGGTGGAATGAAGCATTCAACTTTTAGAATTTTCTATTATTCTTCAAGAAGCTTATACACAGGCAAATGTTACCAAGAAACTCCAAATGGTTTTACAATGCTATTGAAGGAATCCATTTGGAGATTGATTTCTTGCCTAAGTGTTCCATCAAAATATCAATGCTATTTCACTTCTTGTTGATGTCAATTTTCCTCTGTTGTCACAAGAATGATTAGATATAAAACACAGTAAATAAAGAATTATGTCAATAAAATCGCATGTATTAATACAGATTGATTTTAGCTCTAAATATGGCTAAAAATTGTTCCAAAGAGAGAAGAACTTGAATATACTAAGAGAAAAATCCTAAAAATAATAAATGTTTCTATTAGCAATGATAAAACTAGAAGACAAAGAGAAACCTAAACTTTAACATAAAATTGTAGATGTTGTTATTGAAATGGTCCGTCTACATTTGAAATACCTGGCATGCCTGGTATGTCTTTAGTAGAGTTCTTATGTGCTGCAAATTTTGGACAAGATTTGTATCTATATAGGTCAGTTTTACAAAAACAAATATATCTTTAAATCTATTAGCACTATAAATTTTTATTTTTCATTTTCATTCTATTTTTGATCTAAAAACAATTTTCTAATATATTCTTTACATTATTAATGACCTTAAGGTATGATACACATGTACCTGAAACATCGAGCAGTTCAATGTTCCAAGTAGTACTAGTATTAATGTCTGCCTATTAAGCCTAGTCCCTATCTAATTAGATAATTAGCCTGGTTACTTAGTCTACTGTTCTATAATATTGTTAATAGGTCCTTGTGGAATTCTAAATAGGCCATTTTATATTGACTGATATAATGATGATATCAACCATCTGCTGTGGAATTACTCACAATTGGTAGAAAATTAATAGAAAAATCTTTTTTCTTGTTGATTTTCTTCCTATTGATTTTTACAGGAGAACGTTTTGTGAGATGTCGATTTATAATTGAGCATGCTGTGATACCAACTCATCAGACATGCAAATTGCAGAGATAATTATAATTTGTTGATCAGAAGCAAATAAATTTTTCATTCATAAGAGTCAGTTTTATAGAAAGCACAATTAAAAAAAAATTCTCTGCCAGGTCCCTTATTTGATTATCTTATCATTTTAAGAGGATCAAGTTAAAAGATTTACTCTCTCTTAGATTTGTTGACTGGTTTACCACCTGGCTGCTTTCTATCTCTTACAATTGTGGGTTTGTCATATTATTTTTGTTTTGTCCTCATTCACAGGATTTCACACCCAGAATATATAATTGACTATTGCAAAAATTAGGAACTGGTAACCCTTCCGAAGCACCCATGTTCACTCATGTCATGACTTGAGTCTATGTTGCTGATTGCAGTTTGGTTGTTTTCAAGTGTTTTTTATGTTATTCTCTTCTTCATGCTGTTTTCATTTGTGTCAACTGATTTTGTCATGGCCTTTTGGACTTTTGACATTTGAATGCCCTATGGGTACTTTTTGCCTCTTGTGCCATATTTAAAAAAAAATCAAAGATCTTACACTGTTTCGATCATGTTTTTCCCATATTTTTGTCATAACAATGTTCTTACACTTATTTTATGCTATGGAATTTATGGTCCCTTGAAGAAATATCATCGGCAATATTCCATAAAGTGATAAGTCATAAGATAACTATAATGAAATCCCCCAAATGTCTGGATGTATTACTGACAAGGCACTTCAAAGGACATCTAACATTAATACAATTAATTTATTTCTTGTTATAGGGAGATCAATGTTAGCTTAAGGTCAATAGTTTTCCAATAATCTGTAAATGTCAGCTAAATAGGACTTTGTTAATTATTTATGTTATAGAGGAGATGAATATATTAACTCATTTTACAGAATAGCGTGACAACATGCAAAAATCAAAAAAACAACATGGCTATCTTAAACAGATATTGTTAACAGCAGGGCCAAAAATGTACAAGACAAAACAGCACATGGAATAACAAGAACTAAAGTTATTGTGGGAAGACAATGACGCAGACGACGACAGTGTCATACCATTATATGTTTGCGGTCATATAAAAATTAATCATTATAGTTTGAAATTCCAGAACATACACTTTGTCTACAGTAAAGCTTTCCATAGAGTATCCCTTGAGTTAACAAAATGGTGCTTTACTTTATTCTGTGTTCTGATGGTCACAGTCATTATAATCGTATAAAAGACATTGATGCCTTTATGGTAGCTCTACATTTAAGTAAGATTTTTACAGGTGCCATACAAGAAGAGATGTTAATCTTGATAACCTGGTTCAGTTATACTAAAAACTATCTTATTATAGCCAAGTAAGTGTATATGAATACATGTACCATAGTAAATTTATGTTCTTATTCCATAGTGGATACCGTATAAGTTGTTTTTTTCGCGGGTATCTAATTTTCGCTTTTTTTTTGGAAGTTTGCAACTCGCGAAAATATAAACCCGCGAAAATAAATTTTCGTAAAAAGTATATGTACAATATATACTCGCATCTAAGTAATCGCTAAAATTGAATTCCGCGAAAAAAAGACCTTCCATTTTTTAACAAATCCGCGAAATTTAGCTCCCGCGAAAAAAACAACTTATACGGTATTTGGAGTGTCACAGTCACAAATTAACAAGAATATGTCCAAAAGACATAATGCCCCATCTCGCAACATTCAATTTTTTCTGCAAACCATGAAGTTGATCCAAGAGTATAATTTTATGTTGATTAAATGATTTATAAACTTTCATGACACTATACTTGAATATAGCAAGCAGGAACTGCTTACTCTTCCGGAGCACTTGAGTTTACTCTTGTCACGTTGCTGCATGGGATTTTGTTATGTGTGTTGTTTTAATGCTGTGTGGTTTGTGTGGTTGTGATGTTTTTTTTTGTCTACAGGTTTTGTCTTTGTCTTTTTGGTATAATGATTTTTTGGTATATTTGATTACCCCTTTGGTACACCTTCGTTTGCTTCTTCCATCATGGTAAAGTAACTTGAACATTAAGGTAAACCTAAGTTTGACACCCCCTTTTTCAGAGATCAAGCAACCTTGAAGTTGAAAATGTGTCAAACAGACACAGTGATATGGCAAAGACAGGTGGACCATAGAGCACGGTCCCTTGGTGCCCTCTGTGGTTGTATTACTCTAAGAACTAGTTCATCCACATTAGGCACAAGGATGGCTCACCTGGACTTGTAGCCACATAATACATATTTTCTAGGCAAAGACCGGGGAGTGCCATAAAGCACCGTCCCTTGGTACCTTCTGCTGACAGATTACATTATCAATATCTAGTCTGTCTGCTTTTGGTACAAGGATGGCATTACCCGTGTCTTGCAGCCTATTCTACAATAGAACAATTCAACAACAAAAACACTAGTACCGATTATCATAAAGTGACAAATCATTTATGAAAAGACAGATTCCTCTCGTCCTGGCTGTACCTGGGTCTGTATGTTAACACATTAACTATCATATATAATATTTATTATTTATTGTTATACACATTTTATATGCACTGTAATATGCCCCATGTGAATCTTATGTATTGTATTTTTAGTCTTGGGCCAATGCAAGACAGCAAGCAGTGACCTCTGGTAATGTTGAAGACTGCTGGCTGTTTTCCATTGTGATTTTTTAAATTGCCGTTTCTTTAATGTTGGTTGTGTCGCGTACACTTATTCCACATCTCTTTATCGTCCATTCTTATGGATAATAAAATATTCTTCTTCTTCACAGTGGCTGGCCTACCATACCACTAGGTGCACCTACCATACCAATATGGTTGATGCGGCACTTGTCAGTAAGTGGGAATGGACTTTAACCATTCTTCTGTAAGTGGTCATTCATGTGGAAAATATAGGGCAATCATCAACTTACATGTAGCTATATGATTGGCCAGTTTGAATGAAGTTGGCACTATAGCCATTATCACATGATGATGGCTTTCAGTCTGAAATTTTAACTCATAATCAGATGGGGGTGTAGCTAAATCTTACTTGATTAATTATCAATCTGAAGTTGGATCCCATAATCAGACAAAGGGCCCTTTCCATTATGCGGTTTGTACCAGTTGAACCTTAGATTTGTGTTCCAATATCTGGTTTGGCACAAGCGTTTTGCATTAAAAGACGAACCAGACAAAGCGGTGACAACACAAAGTAAACCGGTATGAACCGCATAATGGAAAGCAACCATGGAGTGTACTTACTTTTACATGACTGACCATCTGTCTCAAGTTGGTAGCCATCATTACATCTACATATAAATCCCTTGTCGATGTTCACACATTTGTGTTTACAAAAAGAAGGAGCTTTCTTACAGTCACCTACAACATATGTTTAAAAATAATGAATCAAAAAATCATAGTGTATGCTTATAGAATAATTAGGTATATAATATAAAATTATAAAATATATCATGAAACTCTAAAATTACTATCAGACATTTGCAATTGCAAATTTCAAGTCTAGATAAAAAAACAACTTTATTATGTTATTACTTATTTATGGTGGTTGTACATACATGAACATTTAGTATTATTTGGGCCAAATTGGGGTAAAGAGCATTTTACCAGCTCTCCATGGTTATATTATTTTGATATTGTATGACTATGGATACCATACATAACGTAACGCTACCCAAATTGCAACAGGTACTTAAATTGCAACACTCTACATAAATTGTTCTAAAATAATAGAATTGTTTAGTAAGACCAGTTCTTATTTCATATTAACAATATTTGATTATTTTTCTAAAGTATTCAACCAAAATATGAATTAAAAGTAATTTTCTGATAGAAAAAATACAACTGTATTGATAGTTGCATACCTTATGCAACATGGCTCCACATTGAAAATTGCCGTGCGACAGACAAGACTTCTGGTTGATGTTGAAAATCTTTACAGTTGTTGTATATTTTTCATTTTGCCTAATATCATTTGTTACCAAATTATTCAGACAGCAAAATTTATGTGAATATTCCAAGATCTCAACCCGTAACTAAAATAAAAGTGCTTTCTATCACGTCCGCACTAGATGACGTAATGAAGACCTAAATTTAGACTTCAAATAAACTTAGTTTTCAGGTCAGTTATATTTGTATTTTGTGTTTTTAAATATTTAAAAGAAGTAAATGCTTCATTTACAACGTACTTTGCATGTCTATTCCCTTGTTTTAGCTGCAAACAAGAAAATACACAATTATGCAGCCTTTTTAGGGAAATTCTGTGCAAATGTCTAAAAATCCTACCAGGAGTCATAAAATGCCTTTAAAATTTTTTGACATACCTTTTCTTGATTGGATTTTTTAATAAAAATAAATCAAAGTAATTACTTTCAGTAATGAAGCAAGATTCTTAAGAAAAATCTAAAGGAGTAAAATTTTTACCCCCATGTGCAATTTGGGTACCCCTGATGTGAAAAATTAGGGTCGTTCCCTAGTGTCTTTAAATCTGTTTTATGACATTTGTGTATCAAATATTAAAATTCTTTCTGTATGGATAAATACAGTAAACCTTACTCTTAAAACACAGTCGAGAAAAAAATTTCGCAATCATGTCCAGATAAAGATACGATACAAAAACCGTCAAAGTTGTTGCAATTTGGGTACCGTCACGTTATATGTGTAATTTAAATTTATATGTCATGTTATTAAATGTCATTGTATTGTGTATCATGCCCATAATGGGTCCTTAATTGGATAATAAAGAGTTCTTCTTCTTCTTCTTCTATGACATTGAATGAATACATCTAATTGTTCAAATAAATTTTGTATAGAGCAATCAATTTAATTTTATAAAGACAAAACAAACACATATTGTAGTGTACAACTTCATAAATATGGTGTTTCAGTTTGATCAAAGTATTTCAATTTGTCACTGTATTCAGTAAGGACACCATCTTAGACAAATTTGTGAAATGAATCAACTAACAACTTACCTGAGAAAAATGCCTCATGAATTTCTTTACACTCCTGCAACTCATATACAATTGTCAGGCAGATCACCATTAAATAAAGTCTAAATTGTGTATGCATATTGTCTGTAGATGGCTAGATTTCATTTGATAATCATCTTTCCTCTCTTACACTGCTGAATCTTCTGTAATTGTTGACATTCGACCAGTCCATTTTCATTGGAGGGGTGTTCACAATTTATGAATCTTTGATATTATTACTATCAACTTAGAAATGGTACAAAAAACTTATCATAAAGACCTTTAAAAATAATATGAGAATAATTGCTAATGCTTTTTGTACTTGAATAAACAAAAGAAACCCATAAATATTGACTAACCCCATCTACTAAATGGACTTTCCCATGTAATGGGGGATAACTCAAATTGATTTTTTCAATTATCAATCAAAAATGAAAAAAAAGGGGGGGGGGCAAATAAATATTACTGCTCAATTTATTACCATTCCAATAACTAATATGATTTAGGCATCGCCTATTTGTGAGCACAGCACTATAATTCAATTGACTTCATTTGAAAGGGAATAAGATAACAAAAGAAGAAATGTACTGGATAATCATAGGTTTAAACTTCTTACAAATACTCCAAATTTATTTTTGGCAAATGACGTCACAACTCGGGCAAATTTTTCGCAGGAACATGCCATAGAGCTCTCCGTTCTCATGAGCATAAAGTGCCCGCTAGGAGATGTGCAGACTATAAGACTTCATTTGTCAATGAATTATTTAAAATTGTACAGCAACTAGACATTAATGTATATATCACTTTAATAATTCTCAAGGAAGTTAAGATTCCAATCAAAACATTTAAAAATTATGGTATATTTTACATATATAATCTGATAAATTTATTGTTACAAATACTAACCTGATTTTCTTCATGGTGTACATTATGCATAAAGTACTGCAGCACCTTGGGAATACCTTTTGTTTTACAAATTATAAATGCTTTTACACATTTTTTCCACTTGTTTATGTAGTGAACAACTAAAACCATAAATTGTGTTCTCTCTTTTTGTGAGGATATTTTAAAAAATGACAAGGCTTAATTATACGTCAAATTTGATACAAATTCACAAAAGGCGAGGGTTGGCGCCACATAAAAAAATCACAAAATTGTGACTGAAAAACAAGTCATTTTGGCCAAAAAGTGAAAAATCACTGATTTAGGCTATTTTTGAAGGGTTAGGGTACTTGAAAATTCATTTATACACCATAATCAAAACTTTCCTCTTTTAACACAGACATCAAGCTATACATACACAAATTTTGGTGTAAAACAAACCAATTTTGATATTTGAGTATTAACAGGGCCAATTATGGGGGTTCGTGGCTCTAGTCCTTTCTATCTTTTAAGATTGAACTGTTGATTACACATGGTTTAACCCACCCTTTCTTTTGAAATTACTGTACCAAGTCAGGACCATTGCAATCTTCAATTTCTCCGTAATGTCTTCATTGTTTTGTCTTTTCTCTTAGAATTTGATATTGATCCTCAAAGTTCGATAATTTTATAACAAACTTGATTTTAAATATTTTAGCAATAAGGACATTAATCATATTGATGAATTATTTGTGTAAAAACAAATGCATGTTGAAATTTTTTTTCAAGAAATTCTTTACTATATTGCTTTTTTATGCCCATGTATATTTAAAAGTTGTTTTGTGTGTAGTATGTTTAGGACAGCTGGTCTCTTATTTTTTAGTTCTGGTATAGTTTAAGGCTGATAAAGACATGACAAGTATGATAAACATTTTATTTCTTACAAATATAAAGCAATATGCAGTGAAGAAATATCTATGACCACCAGAAAACTTCTAAATATTAATGTTTTTAACTTGGAAGACTATTCATACTACTCAGATCTTGATATTCTTTTTAAAATTTTTATAAAACATTTACAACCTTTTGTAACAGATTGTTCTAAAAAAATCAAAAACCTAACTTTTAAAAACTTACTTATAATTAATAAGAGTAAAATATACCATAAAATATAATTCAAAAACCTATTTTTTTTTACATTTTTCCTATGTAAACTTTATTTCATAGATGAAATATAGATGTCTATAAAATGTAATATATGTATATGATAAAAATCCAATAAAGTTTAATGTTATAAATGTACGTGAGAATAAAATGAGTGAGAAGGCAAGTACAAAATATGGCGCTTGAGATTCGGATACTTTAAGGTGACTAGATATATTTTACATGTTCATAAAGCTCAGCCAAGTGAAAAATAAACAATTTTAATAGAAGTCAGGTATGATTTTTTTTACTAACTTTTTCAAGATTAAAATGTTTCATTTCGACATTATAGTTCGTCATATTATTGAAATTCTGCTATTTATACAGACAAATTTGTTTATGAATGACTAAATCTACCAAAAACTGTTTACATTAATATAAATTTGAAGGAAAAGGGTAAATGGCATGAAAAAAGCAAATTGAATTCACAATCCATAAGCATGCTGAATAAAGCACTCATACATAAACCATACTTTCATCCTGTTGATAACGGAAGACTACAATGGCATCATCTGTTCTATAAACACATCAATCATTTTCCATTTTTTGTTTTGTTTTGACTTTATTTTAAGTTCCCTGCTGTTTATTAAAATTGAAGCTGAAGCAAAAATCTAAATATAATGTAAAGAAATTAAAAAAAATGAACAACAATCATATCAATTGAAGTCATACATGAAAATGTACATGCTATACAACAAATATATGTTTACATGTACTGAAATATACTTATAATATAACATCAATTTTAAACAGTCAAAAACACAACATTCATTAACAAACATGTATTAAAATGTACACCACAAAACCCTTGTAAACCGAGCAAAAATATCACACTTATATAATCAAAACATAAATAACTTCTGTTTGCAAATTTACATCATAACATAATTGAAACAAGGTCTTCTGGCAAAAACTTTTTAATTTATTAAAATGTGTACCATAAATTTAACATATATTACATTTGAACACACCAGAAATTTCAGATCATTAAAAGAAAGAGGAACACTTGTGGTACTGACATACAACTTCTTATTCCATAACTTTGTTATAAAATATAAAATCGGTAGTGTGTATAGAACATTTTACTGATGAACAAACAGCTTATTTTTGATATATCAAATGTTTTAATTTATTGTTTCTGGTTTCTTATAGCATTTTTAAAACTAAATTTTGCATAAAAATGAAGCATTTTCTAGCTGTACCAATAAACTAACAATCCAAACAATTAAATCAATTATTTGCACCAGAGTAATGAAATGAAATAAATGATCAGTAAAAAGTATTATGCATTCTTCCCTTCTTCACACACATAACAAGTAAGGTTTTTTGTATTATATTCAAACCATCATCTATTGATTTTTAAATCGATGTGTTTTTTAAAATGAAATTTGTGTTAATTTTATACCGAAGACCACAAAAATTGTCCTTAGAAGTTAAATACATCTATATATGAGTAATAAAGCACTAAAACATACATGGGACAACAAGTGGCCCACTCCCATCTTAAGTTGTTGAAACTTTTAAGGTGTAAGGAGATCAAAATGTGTTTAAGAAGCAAAAAAAAATGTTTACTTAATCTTAGTATTTGTAGATCTAAAACAAAAGTTCAACAAAAAAGTAAATATATGATGGTTTAAAAAATACCATTTACATGTATACAAACAATAATAACAAAAACAAATTGCACTATATATAAATTTAACTAAAATATATAAACCAAGCATGGGATTTATAAACAATAGCTATATCTACAGATCCTCACGTCAAAATAAGACGAGAAAAGTCTTAATATCACAAGTATATCACCACTAACAACCTCTGTTAAACAAAAATAGCATTTAATGATTACAAGAGCCTTTGCTTCATAATCGTTTGTCCTCTTTTCAATTAAAAGGTATAAAAACAAAACTGAAAATATTTTTTATACCAAAAAAGAATATTTAAAACTTTATACCAAAAACAAATGTCTCAAAAAGAAAAAGAGCGATCTTCATTATTTCATAACATTATTAAGTTATGAAATTAAGCCTGATATCAAATAAGCTAGGTGACTTATGGTTGTTGAACTTTTTTCTTGTTCTCATCGTTAACTTACAAAATAACTCACACAAAATCCACTCTTATAAAGGTATAATATATACAAATATAATATATACAATGTGGACAAATTTAAGGTCATGTAAACTTATGCGAAACTAATACATGTAGTAGCTTTCAAATATAATATAAAATTTTGCATTATTTAGCATTGTTTTCATAAATTTAGAAATGGGTCATCTAGTAGATTATACAGTTCAATTTTATACCGTAAATAAAAAGTGACAGTAAAAGGTTTCTTGAATGTCCTTTTACTTGGAAGAATTTAGATTTGGGTTGACCCTACCCAGCAAACCATGGACCAGTTGACCTGAGTTGACCCCATGGAATGTGTTTTGTTTAGAGACATTTTGTCTGTTGTGTTAAGTGCAGAGTTGACTAAGAGGTTTCTATCTTACTAATGTAACAAACTGTCAAATACAATAAACTGAGTATTTATCATAAGTGAACGAAACAATGTTCTTGTGACACCGATAACTAATCAAAGCAATATTATAAGTGTTATGTACGAATCACAGTAGCTTATAACAACGAAATCCTTATTACATCATCTTCATTGAAGGTGTCTCATGCTCTTTTCTTTTCATTATACTTTTACAATAAAGTGTCGATTTCCTCCATCATGTTAGAGTCAAGTGTTCATTTTAAGAGGCAGCAATTGCTATCAACATGATTAGGTTGACTATGCAGGTTATTATAAAGTGTACAATCAACATATTCTTCTTGAAAACACGACCCTGAAACAAACAAAATGTTTAAAATGTTAACCACATCACCACAAAAATTCTGTGTGAAATATTTCTATTTCACTATACTGGTAAATGCTATCAGCTGACCTTGTATTTCACAGCTATGGAGTGTGTGTTAAATAGATATATTCTCATATATAAACATTCATTTTTCAATTTTGACCAGTGCGATATATAAAGAGCCACTTCAGTATACCCCTCAATTGGTCCCTATCATACCTATTCTCTAACAAACTCCTGTTGGGTTTCTTGTTTGATTTTTTTCATTGTATCAATCAAGTATGTAATTGTCCAGCAAAATTTATGTATATGATGGTATTTGTAAGATTTATTTGTCAGATTTGTATGTAACTTTTTAAATACCCTGCAATTGTGAACTCCAATACACAGGTGTAAGGTTATCAAGCAAAGAACTCTTGTTTAAACCTGTTCTAGGTGTCACCCTAAACTTGAAGTAAGGCGTTAGCATTTTCTCAATGTTCTTTAAAGAACACCAATAAATGCACTGCGCCATTGCTTTGCTTCATATCTCTTTTTATAATGTGGTTTTGTGTAATGCATATATGCTCGACATCCCTTTTTTTAAACTGACCTTTAAATGCTACATTTAGGGTATGGTAGAGTATCTACCTTTAACGTATATTATTTGGTAATCACATTTTAATGAGATACTTACAGCTGGTTCAGGTTCAGGAATTCTGGCTTTAGGATTCTCACGTTTCTGGAATTCATATTTCTTCCTCCTCTCTGTAAAGACATGAACACATTAGCTATATCAGATATTGGGAGAAAGAAATGCTTCTTGGGTTTATTGAAACTTCCACAATCATTTATTGATCTGTGTCAAATAATATTCATATTTGAATCTTTTGTATTACTGTCTTCTCAGCTCTCAGCATAAATAAATATCTATAATCAAGTATTTGTTTTGTAAAGGGCTATTCCAGAAATCATGTATGGGGGGGGGGGGGTCGGAAGGCACTTTTTTTGTATACCCACCATGCATAAAATTTTAATTTTCCCCTTTATGTTGCATTTGAGAAATATCTAAAAATACCACCACCCATACAATTTTAATTACCGGTAAAGTGCCTTCCGACCCCCCCAATACAATTAATTCTGGAATAGCCCTAATTAACTTTGCTCATACCAAACCTTCAAAACTAAGAATACCCTATATTTTTTGGACAACCATTTAAACTATGACTGACATTCATATTCCTATCTTATTTGTAAATAACTGTACTCTTACAAATAACAACACTGACCTTTATTTTTCTTGTGTGTGCAGCACTGATGAACTTCTAGTGTAATCTCTACGATGATGTGGTATAATATATAAATACACAAAATCCAGGTAGACCACCATGGAACGTGTGCCTTGCCGAAGTCCATACCAATAAACATGTTGGGAACTGTAAATAAAAACATCTTATCCAATAAATTACGTAAGGCAATATTTTTGTTGTACTACTAAAATTTTGTACAGTTCTCATTTAAAAAAAAAAACCAATAAATTGTTTGAATTTAATTTGATATAACATGAACGTTTTCAATTTCGTTTTAGCTTGTAAAATATTTAGAGATACATGTACATTCTCACAGATTAAATCTGCCTCATATTAATGTTTATCATGAAAAGTTTTAGGGAATCAATAGGGTTTGTACATTTCTGACTAATTGTCAATAATTATTTTATTTTTTTGTATAAAGAATTCAATTTATCTATATTCATTATCTGTTTTAATGCAATTCATGCTAATAACTTTATTCTAATGTGAAATTTTCACAATGAAATTCTAACCCTCAAAGAGATATTTATGTGACCAGTAAAACTTACTTGCAAGACACCAGGCTACTGTACCAAAGAACCAGTGGAACCAGTTGACACAAGGTCGACATCTGTGGTCATCAGATGGTCTTAGTAATGCTATGATTGGCTGAAAAAAAAATGTTTGCTGTCAACAGTTTCAAACCAAAAATGATTCAAAGGTTTCAAATGTATTCTACAAGGTATATATTTGGAAAAATATTATCTCACATCTGTTAAAATTCATACAACAGATTTTCTATGAATGCATGTTTTATCTTTTACTGTTTATTAAAGCTACATTTAATTCATATAATGAAGTAGCGAAAAAGACCAGTTATTCCTTCATAATGGAACAAATTTACCCTATACCCAGAGCTTAGAAAACAAAACTTTACAAAACACTTATATGATGTTACTATAATTTAGATTTCTTCCATTTGTAGTACATAAATGAACCCTTTAATAATTTTGAATTTAATCAAATCTTCAATGGGCTCAGGAAATGGAACTGTTTTACGTTTTGGTTGGTATTAAGTGTGTATGAATTAATTTTGTTGTGCATACTCTGTCAGACATATATTGTTTACTTACATTTAACAGAATACAACAGAAGATAATGATTCCTAAAATTGGGTGGGCTTCGTAAGGGAGATAATCAGCCTGAAATACAGATGGCATATAAATGAGAATACAGAACAGATAACAAGAATTTCTTTACACTTTACTTCATATCTAATATTTTATACACATTGCAACAAAACATCACTTATAGTAAAGAAACGGTTTACATAAGTCAAACTAGAATAAGAATTTTAAGAATATTCTTTAGCTCAATAACATACACATAGGTAGGGGAATTCAAACTTTTCTTTTGATAGATGTATTTATCAACACTGTGTGGTTAACTGAATGAAGAAAAGTTAGTTTTAACCATAAAATACCATGTGCAAATAATCAAGTATAGTGCATTTAATTAGTGTACATGTGACATGAATTTAATCTGTATGGCTAAAAAAAGGTCTTAACCAAACCTAACATATAACACATACCAATACACAGATTGAAACTTTATAGAACATTTTGTCAGTTTATAATAACAATGATAATAAGGCCTTTAATACGTATGCCATTAACCAGATCTTACGTTACCTTTGGAAGACTCTGTAATCATTAATAAATGTTCCTTTACAATAAAACTGATTGTCTAACTTAGATATTCCTTTTAAAATGGTGTCATTTGGCAAAAAAGTTTAATTGTTATTGCATTCCCACATACATTAATTAACACATTATTGGTGAAAACATACTGTCATTATATGCATCTTTTGATGTTGTAAAAGTTACTTGACATTTTCCACTTGTCATAATGTTCTGCTATTGTTAATAATAAACAAATAACCTACCGTGCTATATCCTCCAACCTCCACAAAAATAATGATGAATGCTATCACAACCAGCAGAACCAACATGGTCATACAATTAAAATGTACCTGTCAAAAAATATTGATATTCATCTTCAGTACAAAAATAATAATGAATGCTATCACAACCAGCAGTACCAACATGGTCATACAGTTAAAATGTACCTGTTAAAAAATTATGATATTCATCTTCAATATAAATATTGTGCTGTAGGCTATCACAGCAAGTACTACTAACATAGTTAAATTGGTTTGTTTCTTTTTAAATCTATTTTTTTTTTGTGCTTAGGATATCTATGGTGCACATGAGTTGGCTCTTGTTATGATTTGAGTTCTATTTGTAGATTGCTATTCTGTTGTTTTGTGTTGTCTGTTTCTTCATGTAATTCTTGTTCATGTTAACTGATTTTGTCTTTGCCATTTTAAACTTTTGAAATTCAAATGCCCCATTGGTACCTCTTTGCTCCTTTAATACAAACTAGCCATGCATGCAGCTAAAACATATTATAAACAAAACAAGAAACTGTCTATGTGAAAAGTGATGACCCTTGTCATTGCAATGTGTTAGAACTGAGAGATGGACTTGAATGATGAACTCAAGTAAATCATTTTTTTACTGAAGAATAAAGAGACAAGGAAAATGTTCACATCAACATGTTATAAAACATAACAATATTAATTTATAAATGAGAAAATGGGTCAAAAACATAGATAAGCTTTGTTTTACTGAAGATCTCTATTTCTACACTTTTGTTTCAACCCTGTCAAGTTGTAAAATTGGACAAATATAAATGAGAACCTAACTTGGTTTCCACGAAGACAACCTAAAATACAGTAATACAACAAGTTTACATGATACCTAGACTGATTTAGAGACTAAACACTATGACACTACTGTTTTTCATAAACAAACAAATATTTGCTTGTATGTATACCTACCACAAACCAATATCTTTCTCCGAGGAATCTTTTATTTGGCCACATTGTTTTATAATACTTGGTCCATAACAGTCCTGTTGTTCCAAAGAAAGCCCATGCCAATATCATTAGAATACCTGGATAAATAGTAATTTATTACATTAAGTATATAAGATAAGATAAGATTGCTTATTCCAATTAAGGTCCCACAAGGGGCATCATAATTTAATACAATGATTTTACGTGTATAATTTGGTCATTTTTTAAAGTACATGTCTGTTTTCACAATCACTGAACCATACTGTGAAAGTGTATCAATTTTCGTGGATTGGGAGTAAATTGCATTTTTGTGGATTCATGAATTAGAGGTTTAAACAATTCTCTATTAAAAACAATGTTTAATTCTCTGTTTATTTGGAATTTAATTTCGCAGTTTGCCTGATCCACGAAAATTAGTACCCCATGAATTTTAATACTTTCACAGTAAGTTGATGTAGGGTTAAGATTTAAATAAATTGTTGTTTTTTGTTTTGTTCATATGCTGATGTATATCATATGTGTATAAAATTCCATGATTATATCTTCTTCCTTCATGGAGAAGCAACTTGAATCTGAAGGTCAACCTGACTTTGAACATACTATCAGACCAGACCAAAACCTATATGCCCATTTAATTTCGTACAGGGTGCCTAATTCAAGAGACCTTTAAACATTCAATATAATAGAATAGAGTTAATAAAATTTCAATCTCCCTAATAAAATTTTGAATTTTGTAGATCAAATGTACCCACCATGAGCTTTCACAAGAGAATATCTGGCATAGTCGCCAATGTTCATTGTATTGTCTTGTAAACTGACTTCATCGGGTGTAGCTACAGGAATCTCTCCAACTCCATGTCCATGTCTCTGTGATTTACCTTCAAATCAAAATAATATTGCAATTTTCTATGTATGCATTTATGTTTCTACAGTCTTGACGATTAACAAAAAATATTGTCATTTTTTTCACCCATCCATGTAATGAGTGATGTTTTGTGGCAACATGTATTAGAAATAAACTCTAGTACAGTGTTCGGGAATTTTATATGTACTATGCCTTAGCGCTCACAAAGCAATATTGACAGGCAGTCTGCTAGACAAACACTATAGTTTTCAGTTTGGAAATCTTGGTGTACAAGATTTCTGTGACTTGGACTTAAATATGGTTGAGATTTTTGGTTATTTTCCTTTATACTAACCATTTGATGCTGGACCTCGAGATATCAGGACATGTTTGAAGCCCTCAGGAAAATCTGGAATTGCACCTGGCAATACTGTAAATCTACATCTTATCCTACGGTTCCAGATCTGACCCTCTTCATTCTGTATGGCATTGTTCTGGACATGTTGCTGAATAAATAAAGACAGATATATGTGTTAATTTATAAACTGGTAGGATACAGAGACTTCAAGATAGAGGGATTCAAAATTTATTCAATTCAATGTAACTAAGGATAAAAATTCATTACAATGTCAGTAACCTATAAAGTTTTAATCCAATTGTTCTTTTAAATCTATTAATTTATCTCCACTGAAATATAACCAAGAGCACAATTCCATATGATGTAACCAATCAAGGGATTTAGAAGGAGTTATTCTTACAATATATGAGGTGATTCATACATACCCCTTAAATTTTGTTGGGGTATAAAAGTATCTAGATCATGGTCTCACTTACTTCATCTAGAACAGTGGTATGGTCATCCATACTTCTACAACGTGTACGATGGTCTCACTTACCTCGTCTAGAACAGTGGTATGGTCATCCATACTTCTACCAACGTGTACGATGGTCTCACTTACTTCATCTAGAACAGTGGTATGGTCATCCATACTTCTACCAACGTGTACTATGGTCTCACTTACCTCATCTATAACAGTGGTATGGTCATCCATACTTCTACCAACGTGTACTATGGTCTCACTTACCTCATCTATAACAGTGGTATGGTCATCCATACTTCTACCAACATGTACGATGGTCTCACTTACCTCATCTAGAACAGTGGTATGGTCATCCATACTTCTACCAACGTGTACGATGGTCTCACTTACCTCATCTATAACAGTGGTATGGTCATCCATACTTCTACCAACGTGTACGATGGTCTCACTTACCTCATCAAGAACAGTGGTATGGTCATCCATACTTCTACCAACGTGTACGATGGTCTCACTTACCTCATCTAGAACAGTGGTATGGTCATCCATACTTCTACCAACATGTACGATGGTCTCACTTACCTCGTCTATAACAGTGGTATGGTCATCCATACTTCTACCAACATGTACGATGGTCTCACTTACCTCATCTAGAACAGTGGCATGGTCATCCATACTTCTACCAACGTGTACAATGGTCTCACTTACCTCATCTAGATCAGTGGTATGGTCATCCATACTTCTACCAACGTGTACGATGGTCTCACTTACCTCATCTATAACAGTGGTATGGTCATCCATACTTCTACCAACGTGTACGATGGTCTCACTTACCTCATCTATAACAGTGGTATGGTCATCCATACTTCTACCAACGTGTACAATGGTCTCACTTACCTCATCTAGAACAGTGGTATGGTCATCCATACTTCTACCAACGTGTACTATGGTCTCACTTACCTCATCTATAACAGTGGTATGGTCATCCATACTTCTACCAACGTGTACGATGGTCTCACTTACCTCATCTAGAACAGTGGTATGGTTATCCATACTTCTACCAACATGTACGATGGTCTCACTTACCTCATCTAGAACAGTGGTATGGTCATCCATACTTCTACCAACGTGTACGATGGTCTCACTTACCTCATCTAGAACAGTGGTATGGTTATCCATACTTCTACCAACATGTACGATGGTCTCACTTACCTCATCTAGAACAGTGGTATGGTCATCCATACTTCTACCAACGTGTACGATGGTCTCACTTACCTCATCTATAACAGTGGTATGGTCATTTATACTTCTACCAACGTGTACAATGGTCTCACTTACCTCATCTAGAACAGTGGTATGGTCATCCATACTTCTACCAACGTGTACTATGGTCTCACTTACCTCATCTATAACAGTGGTATGGTCATCCATACTTCTACCAACGTGTACGATGGTCTCACTTACCTCATCTAGAACAGTGGTATGGTTATCCATACTTCTACCAACATGTACGATGGTCTCACTTACCTCATCTAGAACAGTGGTATGGTCATCCATACTTCTACCAACGTGTACGATGGTCTCACTTACCTCATCTATAACAGTGGTATGGTCATCCATACTTCTACCAACGTGTACGATGGTCTCACTTACCTCATCTATAACAGTGGTATGGTCATCCATACTTCTACCAACGTGTACTATGGTCTCACTTACCTCATCTATAACAGTGGTATGGTCATCCATACTTCTACCAACGTGTACAATGGTCTCACTTACCTCATCTATAACAGTGGTATGGTCATCCATACTTCTACCAACGTGTACGATGGTCTCACTTACCTCATCTATAACAGTGGTATGGTCATCCATACTTCTACCAACGTGTACGATGGTCTCACTTACCTCATCTATAACAGTGGTATGGTCATCCATACTTCTACCAACGTGTACTATGGTCTCACTTACCTCATCTATAACAGTGGTATGGTCATCCATACTTCTACCAACGTGTACAATGGTCTCACTTACCTCATCTATAACAGTGGTATGGTCATCCATACTTCTACCAACGTGTACAATGGTCTCACTTACCTCATCTAGAACAGTGGTATGGTCATCCATACTTCTACCAACATGTACTATGGTCTCACTTACCTCGTCTATAACAGTGGTATGGTCATCCATACTTCTACCAACATGTACGATGGTCTCACTTACCTCATCTATAACAGTGGTATGGTCATCCATACTTCTACCAACATGTACGATGGTCTCACTTACCTCATCTAGAACAGTGGTATGGTCATCCATACTTCTACCAACGTGTACGATGGTCTCACTTACCTCATCTAGAACAGTGGTATGGTCATCCATACTTCTACCAACGTGTACAATGGTCTCACTTACCTCATCTAGAACAGTGGTATGGTCATCCATACTTCTACCAACATGTACTATGGTCTCACTTACCTCGTCTATAACAGTGGTATGGTCATCCATACTTCTACCAACATGTACTATGGTCTCACTTACCTCGTCTATAACAGTGGTATGGTCATCCATACTTCTACCAACATGTACGATGGTCTCACTTACCTTGTCTAGAACAGTGGTATGGTCATCCATACTTCTACCAATGTGTACGATGGTCTCACTTACCTTGTCTAGAACAGTGGTATGGTCATCCATACTTCTACCAACATGTACTATGGTCTCACTTACCTCATCTATAACAGTGGTATGGTCATCCATACTTCTACCAATGTGTACGATGGTCTCACTTACCTCATCTAGAACAGTGGTATGGTCATCCATACTTCTACCAACGTGTACGATGGTCTCACTTACCTCATCTAGAACAGTGGTATGGTCATCCATACTTCTACCAACGTGTACGATGGTCTCACTTACCTCATCTAGAACAGTGGTATGGTCATCCATACTTCTACCGTGTACCATGGTCTCACTTACCTCGTCTAGAACAGTGGTATGGTTATCCATACTTCTACCAACATGTACGATGGTCTCACTTACCTTATCTAGAACAGTGGTATGGTCATCCATACTTCTACCAACATGTACGATGGTCTCACTTACCTCATCTAGAACAGTGGTATGGTCATCCATACTTCTACCAACGTGTACGATGGTCTCACTTACCTCATCTAGAACAGTGGTATGGTCATCCATACTTCTACCAACGTGTACGATGGTCTCACTTACCTCATCTAGAACAGTGGTATGGTCATCCATACTTCTACCAACGTGTACGATGGTCTCACTTACCTCATCTATAACAGTGGTATGGTCATCCATACTTCTACCAACATGTACGATGGTCTCACTTACCTCATCTATAACAGTGGTATGGTCATCCATACTTCTACCAACATGTACGATGGTCTCACTTACCTCATCTATAACAGTGGTATGGTCATCCATACTTCTACCAACATGTACTATGGTCTCACTTACCTCATCTAGAACAGTGGTATGGTCATCCATACTTCTACCAACATGTACGATGGTCTCACTTACCTCGTCTAGAACAGTGGTATGGTTATCCATACTTCTACCAATGTGTACGATGGTCTCACTTACCTCATCTATAACAGTGGTATGGTCATCCATACTTCTACCAACGTGTACGATGGTCTCACTTACCTTGTCTAGAACAGTGGTATGGTCATCCATACTTCTACCAACGTGTACGATGGTCTCACTTACCTCATCTAGAACAGTGGTATGGTCATCCATACTTCTACCAACGTGTACGATGGTCTCACTTACCCCATCTATAACAGTGGTATGGTCATCCATACTTCTACCAACATGTACGATGGTCTCACTTACCTCATCTATAACAGTGGTATGGTCATCCATACTTCTACCAACATGTACGATGGTCTCACTTACCTCGTCTAGAACAGTGGTATGGTCATCCATACTTCTACCAACGTGTACAATGGTCTCACTTACCTCATCTATAACAGTGGTATGGTCATCCATACTTCTACCAACGTGTACTATGGTCTCACTTACCTCATCTATAACAGTGGTATGGTCATCCATACTTCTACCAACATGTACGATGGTCTCACTTACCTCGTCTAGAACAGTGGTATGGTCATCCATACTTCTACCAACGTGTACAATGGTCTCACTTACCTCATCTATAACAGTGGTATGGTCATCCATACTTCTACCAACATGTACGATGGTCTCACTTACCTCGTCTAGAACAGTGGTATGGTCATCCATACTTCTACCAACATGTACGATGGTCTCACTTACCTTGTCTAGAACAGTGGTATGGTCATCCATACTTCTACCAACGTGTACGATGGTCTCACTTACCTCATCTAGAACAGTGGTATGGTCATCCATACTTCTACCAACGTGTACGATGGTCTCACTTACCCCATCTAGAACAGTGGCATGGTCATCCATACTTCTACCAACGTGTACAATGGTCTCACTTACCTCATCTAGAACAGTGGTATGGTCATCCATACTTCTACCAACGTGTACGATGGTCTCACTTACCTCATCTAGAACAGTGGTATGGTCATCCATACTTCTACCAACGTGTACGATGGTCTCACTTACCTCATCTAGAACAGTGGTATGGTCATCCATACTTCTACCAACGTGTACGATGGTCTCACTTACCTCATCTATAACAGTGGCATGGTCATCCATACTTCTACCAACGTGTACAATGGTCTCACTTACCTCGTCTAGAACAGTGGTATGGTCATCCATACTTCTACCAACATGTACGATGGTCTCACTTACCTCATCTAGAACAGTGGTATGGTCATCCATACTTCTACCAACATGTACGATGGTCTCACTTACCTCATCTATAACAGTGGTATGGTCATCCATACTTCTACCAACGTGTACGATGGTCTCACTTACCTCATCTAGAACAGTGGTATGGTCATCCATACTTCTACCAACATGTACGATGGTCTCACTTACCTCATCTATAACAGTGGTATGGTCATCCATACTTCTACCAACGTGTACGATGGTCTCACTTACCTCATCTATAACAGTGGTATGGTCATCCATACTTCTACCAACATGTACGATGGTCTCACTTACCTTGTCTAGAACAGTGGTATGGTCATCCATACTTCTACCAACGTGTACGATGGTCTCACTTACCTTGTCTAGAACAGTGGTATGGTCATCCATACTTCTACCAACGTGTACGATGGTCTCACTTACCTCATCTAGAACAGTGGTATGGTCATCCATACTTCTACCAACATGTACTATGGTCTCACTTACCTCATCTAGAACAGTGGTATGGTTATCCATACTTCTACCAACGTGTACGATGGTCTCACTTACCTCATCTATAACAGTGGTATGGTCATCCATACTTCTACCAACATGTACGATGGTCTCACTTACCTCATCAAGAACAGTGGTATGGTCATCCATACTTCTACCAACATGTACGATGGTCTCACTTACCTCATCTAGAACAGTGGTATGGTCATCCATACTTCTACCAACATGTACGATGGTCTCACTTACCTCATCAAGAACAGTGGTATGGTCATCCATACTTCTACCAACATGTACGATGGTCTCACTTACCTCATCTAGAACAGTGGTATGGTCATCCATACTTCTACCAACATGTACGATGGTCTCACTTACCTCATCTAGAACAGTGGTATGGTCATCCATACTTCTACCAACGTGTACGATGGTCTCACTTACCTCATCTATAACAGTGGTATGGTCATCCATACTTCTACCAACGTGTACGATGGTCTCACTTACCTCATCTATAACAGTGGTATGGTCATCCATACTTCTACCAACATGTACGATGGTCTCACTTACCTCATCTAGAACAGTGGTATGGTCATCCATACTTCTACCAACGTGTACTATGGTCTCATGAGAGGAACCATTATGAATACACATCAATACTACATCACCACCCTGAAATGTAGGTTTTAACAATGACTTTGATATCCCAAATAAATAAAACATTTCTTTGTTACAATATAAAATAGTGATCAAAACCCCAAATGATCTCATTGTGTGCTACATGTACACAAAACTTAATACATAACATAAGGTATTAAAAGTAACTTTTGTTAAATCTAGATGAAGTATTTTTACAATGCCATTCTTTAAAAGGTTAAGAGCTTAATGAATAAACTTTAATAAAACTAGAAAATGTGTCTATGAGCCACAGGATGGCTCTCCCGTTCTTGAAATATCATTGACCCTCAATGTGTATTACCTGGGATATGGACCTTTACCAAGAAATTGATCAAAAGTGTTCATGTGTAAAATATAGGTCGCTGTGACCTGGAGGGTGGTGCCATGTTACCAAGACTCATCGAGTAGTGAAATATTATTGACCCCTAACATGTAGTATTCAAGATATGGATCTTTACCAAGAACTTTACCAAAGTCATTCATGCGTAAAATATATGTCACAGTGACCTAATTTTTAGTGTAGCCCTACCGAAGACCTATCTACTGGTGAAATATCATCAACCCCCAACATCTAGTATTGAAGTTATGGACCTTAACCAAGAACTTAACCGAAGTAGTTCATGCATTAAATATAGGTCACAGTGACCTAATTTTTAGTGGGTGGTGTAGCCCTACCCAAGACCTATCTACTGGTGAAATATCATTGATCCCCAACATCTAGTATCCGAGTAATTACAGTGACCTAATTTCTAGTGGGTGGTGCCACCTTACCTAAGACACATCTAGTAATGAAATATCATTGACCCCCAACATCTAGTATCCAAGTCCAAGAACTTAACTGAAGTCGTTCATGCATAAAATATAGGTCACAGTGACCTAATTTCTAGTGGGTGGTGTAGCCCTACCCAAGACCCATCTGGTGGTGAAATATCATTGACCCCTGACATCTAGTATCCAAGTAATGGACCTTAACCAAGAACTTAACCAAAGTGTTACGGACGGACGGACAAGGGTAAAACTATATGTCCGATCCACTTACGTGGTTGGGCCATAAAAATATGGTACAAATGTTTATTTTTATTCTTATGCTGTACCTTTGACAATAGTTCACATCTTACCCATCTAATATCTTCAGAAATTGCCATAGCAACATATCTATCTGTAACACCATCTGTCATGGCCCCTAATTCTATATCGTATCCTGCTCCAACCTTCCTCCAGGTGGCGATGTATTCACAGTACGGTTCCCAGCATCCTTCAGGGACACGGTAGCAGGATTTAGTTCCACCGCACTGACTGGTATCAATTACAGGAATCAATGGATATTTCTGAAAAATGAAGAAAATATCACTACAGTATATCATGACATAAAGATAAAAGTGAAGAATTATTTCCCTAAAAACATATTTTTTTTAGAACTCAACATGCAAAGAAAATGTCCGTTTTTCAAAAATTAATTTCAAACATTTAAGAAATTTCTGTGCTTTGATTATTAATTTGATTACTAATTTTTTCCCTGCTTTCTAAAATTGTACTGATTTGAAAATAAGTTTTGGTTTATATTTACAATACATTTTGGTACAGGTCAAACTTACATTTGGTCTTTTATCTAATGGTGGTAAGTTGATATCTTCAACAGGGTGAGACAACTCTCTCAACCAGTATTTATTACCTCCCTTCTCAACAATAGTGGCTCTGTGGATAAACAAACATTTCTATTTAATTGAACATTACTATAAATTACCATAGATTTTTAAGTGTAGATAAAACATATTATCATATACTTATAGTAAATAAAGAATTTTTTGGGCAATTAAGCTATTGTTCATAAGCACATAATAAAGAAACTTCAAGAAACATTGATACAGGGTTTCATGTTTTGTGACTCAAAAGGCTTTCTTTTCATCTTCCTATGCTGATAGAGCTTTAACATGTCTACTTCCAGTAATTCATTACTTCCTTACAATCACTCCTCAGAAGCCTGACATCAGACATGATGCGGCTTTCATCGTTTATATGAAAAACACAATGTTTCTGGTCTTGTCAGAGTCAATATTGTATCAGTCAACAAGAGGAGCATTCTATGGTGGAATACAGCATAATTAAAAGCTTTAAGCGAGGTTACAAAAACAAACTTATAAATTTTCCTTGGTCTATTGTTGAACTGTTTGATATAAAATATGTCATTTATACATATCTTATTTTATATGATACCCTTAATCAGCCCTTAAGTCATTTATCATCCCTCGTGTCATTTGCTGCTGATGAAATGACCTAGTGCTGATCAAGGGTAAGATTTAAGGCATGTAATAATCTATACTTCTACCACTATCTTATGAATGCTTAGTCCTATATATCAACTCAAACTTCATTATTATCTCTATTTTATATACCTAAATCTGATGTGACCTCTATTATTTACATCTGGATTCCTCCAGGAAAACCTAATGTTGGCCTTTTCTAACTTATCATTACTTTTGATAGCTCTCTGAAAAATAAAGAATAGAATTAACTTTTTGTTACTCCTTTAAGTTTAATACAGTTTTAAGACTACATATTAAGGGCCCTATGAAAGGCAAAAAGGATTTGTTTGAAAATAATTTAAAACATAGTACCATGCTTATATCTCTTATCAATACACTAAGTATGCATTTGTTTTCATTGTTATTTTTTTTTTGTAAATTGTAACCACAGTAACATGCTGTAAAAGTTTAGTGTTTATTTTCACATTTTTTCAATGTGGTTCCTTGACCAAAAGTTTTTTTATACTTGTTTAACGCCACTTTGATGCCGTGATAGCACTTCTTATTGGTACCATCGGATTTGCAAAATCTAGATTTTGATGAGTTAATAAATTCATGTTTTTGAGAACTCTGCCATACAAATCATAGGAAAATTTGCTGAGAATCAGTTTCATGGTTTGAATGACCTACAAAAATTATGAAAATTGGTACCCCCAGGAACAATAATGCTTTCATGATATGTAAAAATATCATGACTTTTAACATTTTTTATACTTACCCCTCCACAGTCAGTGAGAGTTGAGTATCTATTTGCGTCTAGGTTGGTAAACACACCGATAGGATCCTCACTGACAATCTCACCATCCTGCCCAATGATTATGGCTTGTAGCATGAAGTCAACAAATGTCCGTGATACATCAGTGGACGTGATGTTTACTGAAAATACAGGAAAAATGTTATGAAGGTTTTACACACTGACAGACAGACATGATATAAAGGAATTTGGTGGCAAAGGCATATCAGATTCTCAATGCATTATTTGATGTTGCATTAAATCCATATTGATTACAAACATCAAAATATGCAAAGTTTTGAAAAATTGACTAATGATTTGACATCAGTCAATGATTTTGTGGAATTTGAAGATATTTATCAGCATTCTATATCCTTACTATATCTCTAGTATTAAACATTTTTATACAATGTAATGGATTTAGCAGGTGTATAGAGTCAAGTGCCAAACTTATCACATCAAAGTGTTACTTTGACTTCCTTACTTAAATCAAAGCTAGTAAGATAATTCTATATGTATAATCAAAGAATAGATCATGTAGTGTCTGATCAAGTTTTAGTCAAGCAATATTTCAAATGATGGTAAGCTCTGTGTAAGCAAAGAACAGATGCTTTATTAGTGCAAATTACATAATATTTTTCAGTTAAAACATATATTATAACTTTTGGTAATGTTAATTAAATCTGTCTAAACACTGTAATAGTACCCTTCTTGTTTATAGAAAGCTAATTTCGTACAAAGAACACAAAACAAAACATGTTTTTGGCAATTCACACTGAAAACAATGATGAACCGACAAACATACATGTACAGGATTTACTTATGTACATGTACCTTTTAAAGTTCTTAGTTCATAAATGCATGTATTGATTCCAATTTGACAGTACACATGGTAGACCTCAATAATTGTAGGCTAGACTTATGACATATGGTGCAGCTTTAATATTAACCTCCTTTATTGACCTGTCCTTACCATTTATAGAAAGACCAGCGGCTGCATATTGTTTCTCTTTGACGAGTATTTCAAAAGGAGAAGGAAGAACACTGGGCTGTAGGTTTCCCGGCTGACTTTTTAGTCCTAATGTTCCACAGCGACAACAATCTACTTCATCAAGGGCACTATACACAGGTTTCCATAACAACAAAATAGTCACAGGAAGTAAATCCAAAAGAAGCATTTTAGAATAGCCAGATCTGAAAAAAAAGAAAGAAAAAAAATTATTAATAAGGAAATTTAAAAGTACCGTGTAACCTAAGAGTAAATGGTACAACTGTTGGCTTCAAAAGCAATAGCCACCAGTATTTATGATGATTGATAGCTATGGTACAAAGTCACACTTTAAATTCTAGGTCAATATCACTTCTGTAAGACCTGTAGTACCTGATTATTGAGTTGTTAAATACAAAAGACAAACTTTACCTCTAATTGGACTTGGTGGGTGTCTTAACTGCTTCAGATTTGGGTAAACATCCAATACTTTTTGGTACCAAATGTGTTTGAGTCACATCTGAAAGGGTTGGGGTGGGGGGTAATTTTGAGTATTTTTTAAATGATGGTACATGTACAATGTATATCATGTTTTAAAAAGAAGTACCACATTTTTGACCTCAGAATTTTGCAAGAATTATTGGTACAACTACATGCTCCTTACGGATCATTAACTTGCACAATATACACAAGAAGAAAAATATTCATATATTACTGTCTATTTTTGTTATCCATAACACAGCTGTAAGTACTAAACACAATCTATCTGAAAATAGCCTCTCATGTATTACTAATTAAACAGTTATGTAGCTCTCGGAAGTATCAACACTTGATTAAAGTGGAGCTTGAAGTAACTTAACCACAGGACATACCTTATTGATTATAAACTATAAACTTCAAAACATAAAAGTTTTCTTACTGATGCGATGACAATGAATAGTGTTTATCCTGCTTCAAAACTTTTGACTGCCAATATTACGGTAGCCTTAGACATAAATAAACAATAACTGCAGACCCATCAGCAGTGGTCTGATACTTCAGGTTATGATCTGTTTATCTCCCAATACACAAACCTGGCCATTAATCAACCATTATGATTTCATTGTGATCCATCTAAACTTTCTGATTCTCTGCCAGAAATCGTGATTCACAGAAATATTGTGTCTAATGTTTGTTTATCTGCTGATCAACACTATCATGTCTTTCTTATCAGAATTACAGAAATTACAGAATGTCTAAGCTTTAATCCTCATACACATGAACAATGCATTTATGCACAATTATTAATCATTTCTGATTTTAAAAAATATTCCAAATGCATATAGTTAGAGATGGATACTCAGTCTGACAATATTAATGAGGAAAACACTTTGAAGTTTAAAGAATAGCAATTTGTAAATGTTTTATTATATAGGGGTATTGATTAATCAATTAAAGATAAAAGTCAGCAACTCATGAAAACAGACAAATTAACCCAGCATGGTCTGATGGTAGGGAATAGATTATTTGACATTTCAAAACTGTGAAGAAAATTTCATTAAAGATTAATTTATAACATTTTATATTCTTTGTATGTTTTTGCAATATAAGCTGTTGTATTTTCAGGATAAATAATTGTCATATTTGACTTAATATCAGATTAACCACATGTATATACACCCATAGATAAAACACCAGGACCCCAGGCATGACAATGAAGAATGATAAAATGACACACAGTTCAAAGAAACCTCATCCCCTGGGGACTAGACACACCTACTTTTGTCATAGATTTATGTACAAATGGATACAAAAAATGTACACCAAGCCTACAGTACTATTCAGAAATCTGTTTTAAGTCCACTTATTGATATGGCAAACATAAAAACTAAATGAAATGAGAAGTTAACCTGTATCTAAAGTTAACTAAAAACACAGAAACATAATCATCAACTTTACACAAACAAACTATTACAAAATTTGCAGTATCAAATTATTCACTTAATTTTTTTTCAAAATGGCAAATGGTTAAAAAAAAATATTATGTCTTTTACTTATACATTTTTCTTCCTTTTATAATTAATCAGAATCCAAACTTGACCAATTCTATAAACAGGTGTTGAACAGTTCAGTAGCGTAAATATTAGTGTACAGTGATTAACTTTTAAACTGATCTGAAATTTCGTCCCATTCAATTCAAACTTAAGTTTAATGATGTCACGGTGTATGAACTCCATAATTTGTGGGAGTAAACAGTCTAATATCTAGTGGTATTCAATTATCTCCCCTGCAGAAAACAGCTAATGTGTTTTTAAATTTTTAACGATGACAACAACGATGGCGACGGCATATAAACAATCTTCAATTTTCATTTATTACGCATGGATTTGACTACTATCATATACGTTGGACATGTTATGTTATTAACGAATCTTTTCTGTTGCGTAAAAAGTTGTTTATAAGGTCAACAAAAGTGCATATTTTAACAAATCGAGTGAAACTTATTGGCCGTTGGAAAAAATTAAAATGTCAACTCAACCTTTAAAAAATCGCACAAGGCGTAATACCTGCAGTACATTTTCGAAACTTGTGGGAATGTTAGGTTATTACCTTTTCTTTCGACAGATATTAGTTTGAAAATTATATTTTACTGTTATCATCTAACGATCCATTTGAATTCAATGTGTAACTATGAAAAACTTTCAAGGGACACAACCAAGTTCTATCTTTAATAAATTATAAACATGATAAATGGGAGGCATTCCTATTTTTAAAACGGATGACTGAATATTGAATTGGACATTTACTCCAATACAATGCAAATTCACATACTGTTGATCCCAATTTACGGACACCGGTCAAAAAGGTAAACACGTTCTATGACATAATCGAATTCAACAGGTAAATCGTGTACTTTTAAAAAGAAGGTTGTCAAGACGGACTAGAAAAATAGGTCTTTTTCTTAATTTTATTTTGGCTTTACCTCTTGCAGTACATTTCTGAAAATTTGCAGATGGGAAGATATACATTTAAACAAATAGTGTGATTTTTTTCAATTTTTTATATAAAAGTTAAAGTTGTGCGATCCATTTCAGTTTGCACCGTATGCATTTCATAAATATCCACATAATAACATGCATTAAAATGCAATCTGTTACTTTCAAAAACTCTTTTTAATTCAAAAAAGTTTATTTTATCAGCATAACTTAAAATTGGAAGAAATTTTGTACTAAAAAGAACTTTTGATTCACTTGACAACCAGGATAAACATTCGAATTGACTTTCCTATCTTTTCCGATGAAGAGCTCACATTCTATTGTTTAAATACCACCGGTTTTCGGACTGTAAATCCTTGCCATCAATGGGTGATTTACATGAAGGATAGATCAAGCAGTTTAAAATATCCCACACATTAACTCGTTTGTAATCTACTTTGTATGAATTTTTAAAAAAAATAAGAAGAACTTTAATAATAAACACCTTACTCTAACATTTTATACTATTTTTACCATGATTGTACAAAACAAGATACACTCATCAGTTCTTTCCTTTTAACATTTCATGATACAGAATTTTAGTAAGGGAGCAACCATTTGATTTTTATAGGGGGGCTATGGATATTTTCTTTGTCCTGCCTTTTTATTTTGGGAAAAAGCTAAGCCTGAATTTTTATTTTTTTTTTGCACGCTTGTGTGAGCCAATTTTTTTACTTCTAAAGCTATGATAAAATTTTCAGCCAAAACTACCATCCTGCATATTTTTTTAATTCAAGGCACTGTCCTGCCTTTTTGTTTTTCGGATTTTTGCCATCCTGCCTTTTTAATTCAAATTTCACCATACCCCCCCATCCAATATAAATCAAATGGTCGGTCCCTTAGATGAAGGAAATAGAAAACAGCAGGAAAATGTTTAGCAAAAAAACTTTATAAAATCTCAAGAAAACATCTTCCATATTCGTATTTAATATCTGTAATTCAGGTAGAGAGATCAGACAAGTCAATTCATTGAAGACTAGTAACAAAGTGATCAATGGAGCTTTACTTTTATATGTATTACATAATACAAAACACCCCTTGCAATAACATTTTACTGAAATTGGCCAATAAAATTCAGAGGAAAACACAAAAACAAAACAAAAAGCTGAACAAAATAGAATCTAAGTACAAAATGAAACAAATAATACAATTGGTTACATAGATATAATTAGAAAAAGAAGATATTGATTATCGGAAAGCTATAAACAGTATTTTTACATATGTTCATGTACATGTATGACTGTAAAATCATAACAATACTGACATAAGAAAGCCAAGAACAACTCAGGAAAGTCATTATGTATTCAGACCTCTGTGTTTCTTAAACCCATGAAAAATAAAAGCATGCATGTCAAATCTCCCCTCACATAAATACATTCTCTTACTGCTAGATTGAAGTTCATGTTTAAAAGTGCTGGTCATGGACATGCACTAAAGTTCATGAGACCATAAGATACAGACAGATCAATCAGTGATTAATTAATTGCATGAGTCATCTAAAACAGCTGTACATCTAACTTTAAATAACCATCTTCTAAGATCTGCCAAGATTTTTATCTGCAGTGATTCACATCTTAAATTCTTTACTTTTTAAAACTATATCAAATTTAAATTTTACAGGAAATGTGCACACTAGGATGAGCATCCATCAACTTGGAAGGCTTCATGGTAACACTAAAAGGAATAAAACAGCATCAACTTGTATGTCTACACCATATTGTTAACATTTACTACCTAGAATACAAAGAATTCTCAGTATTGAGTGGGCACTTATGATAAATAAGATATTATACAAGAAGATTTATTCATAAATTATCCCATTCATTATCCTAGCATATTCTTGGTGAATTTAAATGTTTAGTTGACAAGTTTTGATAACCTTCTCCATAAGGTTATATGTGATCCTTAGAATGGAGGTACATGTTATGAAAATAAACTGTCAAGACAATATTGATGGCATCAACTCATGGGCATTAGTTCATGGTGCTATAGAGGTTTTTTTCTCTTATGACATACATATAAGAGTACATTCATTATTTCCTCAAATCCTTCTGATCTTTGTTTATTATGTTTTTGGTCATTTGAATACCAGACATTTTCGTAATTTTTAAGAGTCAAGACTGGGAATTATTTAGCATCTAAAATACTATTACAATGGTCTTGATGATAATATATATTGGACTGGAGACTCACTGGACAATAAAATTAAACCTCCCTACATTAAACGTTAAATCAAATATTACCTTCTGACCACCCCTAGCAGTATACAGACTCTACATAATTATAGGTTACTAAACTAATAAAATCTTGAAAGAATAAATACCTTATTCACAACAGTTCCCCTTATTTAATTAACATTTTCACTTGGAATTTACATTGCAGACATATTACCTAAACTTATGTACTTACAATGTAAAAGAAAAACTAGTTAGGATTTTATGTAGACATAAATTACTTGATAAGATCTACTGTATATAACATGCATGAAATGATTAATTAAATGGCATAGTGCACTCCTTATACACTGTCAAACATGTATTTATAATAGGTTATTAAAGATTTTACCTACTAAGGATTATAACATCTTTGATAAATAAATCTAGACTAAAGTAAACAAGTGAATGATAAAATCAAGATAGGGGATTAATATTGTTTGATCAAAATCCCAAATTATTTATAATTATTCCCTTCTAAAATTCATTGCATTAGGGGGAACTTTGTTGTTAGTTTTAATGTATAACATAAATCCCAAGGGATATACACAACACTGAACAGAATGCACAGGAATGTATACCCAGCCTCTGTAACCTATCATTTACCTGGCAAATCAACAAAGAATATTTACTTTATATTTAAAGTTTAAACCAACAATGAACATATAACAAATAAAATGAAGTTTAACATTAAATACTTACATAATAATTTAGAAATAATCACAAATTAAACATAAAATCCTGCAAAACAGTAGCAGCATCAAAACTCCATGTTGAAAGAGGGTATTAGGTTACACATCCAAAACAGGCTGAGATGAACTGTGAACCATGACCCCTGACCTCTAGTGAATCACTCAGGTATACACTCCCAGTGGTTTGGTGTAGGAGAAAATATTACTTGTACATTTTTTATTTTGCACTCTAATCGTCCTTAACAATAAATTGTAACTAGCAACTAGAAAATGTTTTATATTTATCTTTATGAATGGAAGATATTATAATTAGATGTAACTCATGTAAAGCCTTTCTTTATGTGTTCTAAGATAAGAATTGTATCAATTAACGAGTGCCAGAGGGATAAGAAAAATGAAGGTATCCCAAGTTCTTATTTAATTTAAATGTACATAAATAATTAAAATTAAGTCTTAAAACAATATATTGTAAAAGTCATAAAAATAAAAATAACAACACTTTTTTTTTAATTCAACTTCATTTAAAATCAAAATTGTTTACATGTAAAAGTATTAAATTCATTAAAGAAATTCCATATCAAATTCATTAAAGAAATTCTTGGAGTTCATTGTAAAACTTCTAATGATGCGTGTCGAGCAGAATTAGCTAGATTACCCATCACAAGTAAAATAAGCTCTGCAATTTTAGGATTTTATAATCATTTAATTAATAATATAAACAGTCTAGCATACGACATTTATAACCTCACAAAAAATACAAACCCATGGATCAAGAAAGTCCACAATATTTTAAACTCACTGGGTTTTAGTTATTTGAACAGTAATAATTTTATGCTCAAAGCAAATTTAAATCAAGTCAAGCAAAGAATTAAAGATACGTGCCAACAAACACAAAATTCAAATTTAAAGAATAACGCCAAACTAAATTTCTTTATGGGAGTCTACGAAAGTGGGGAGAGACCAGCTTATGTTGATAAACTGACCAATGTATTGGATAGGGCCATGATTTGCAGACTTAGGACAAGCTCTCATCAGTTAATGATTGAAAAAGGGAGACATCTTCAAATACCTTCAGAACAAAGAATATGTCCAATATGTAATATCTCTGTTGAAGATGAATTTCATTTTCTTTTTTATTGCAATTTTTATAAGACACAGAGAGATAATTTTAGTAACAAAATAAGTTCCATATACAAACAATACAAATTTATGAGCAACAATGAAAAAGTAAAACTTCTACTCAATAACAAGTTTTCATTTGTACTGAAGATGTCTTCCAACTTTATAACAAACTGTTTAGAAATAAGAAACCACAAATTAATATAAAACCAATATATATTTACATTGTAAATTGTCTAAATTTCATCATCATTGTGTTTATTATACTTTATTATATATATACTTCTATTATCCATTGTGCCTAAACCAATTATTGTAATTGAGTTCGAGCAATGAATTGAAGTATTTATTAAGTGTGATATTTTTTTCATCAGTAACACATTATATAAAACTTCTCTAAAAGGATTTTATTAAATCATCCAAAAGAAATTGTTGCTGGATTTAAGCTAGTACAAATAAATTAAAAATGGAAACTTCAAATTCAGAGATCCAGACTGGACAGGTTAAACAAGGTAACTACAATAAAGCTACCCCTTATTGTGAGAGAGGGAAATAAACAAGCATTCTGAGAGTATTGCAAAACAATACTTAGTCCCCTACCGGCCTCATATTTCAGTCACTGGTAACAATTTGTCAAACAAATGAATACCTAAACTTGATCAGTTTATTATTTACAAGGAACAATAAAAAAGTTTAGAAAAGAAAATTGCAATAGATTTTCAAACTTCAAAGGGCCATATCTCCCATAAAAATTTGTGGACTGGCACGAAACTCAAACTTGATCTTCATTATCTATAAGCGTTTAGAAAAAAAATGTGGAAAACTGATATTTTAGTGAATTTTCAAAGTTCAAAGGGCCATAACTCCCATAAAAATTTGTGGATCGGCACAAAACTCAAACTTGATCTGTAACTTATCAAGGTAAACTCACATACCAAAACTCAGTTCATTATCTATAAGGGTTTAGAAAAAAAGTGCGGAAAACTGGTATTTTAGTGAATTTTCAAAGTTCAAAGGGCCATAACTCCCATAAAAAATTGTGGACCGACAGGAAACTCAAACTTGAGCTGTAACTCATCAAGGTTAACTCACATACCAAAAATCAGTTCATTATCTATAAGCGTTTAGAAAAAAAGTGCGGAAAACTGGTATTTTAGTGAATTTTTAAAGTTCAAAGGGCCATACATGTAGCTCCCATAAAAAATTGTGGACCGGCATGAAACTCAAACTTGATCTGTAACTCATCAAGGTAAACTCACATATCAAAAATCAGTTCTTTATCTATAAGCGTTTAGAAACAAAGTGCAGAAAACTGAGGCGTGACAGACAGACGGACAGAGCGCAAACCTATAGTCCATTTCGGCTTGCGCCGGTAGGGGACTAAAAAGATAGTCTACAGATCTAGATGACTTATATTATTTTAGCTTCAAGTAATTGGCCAGAACCCAAAGAGTCTGCATACTAAATATAAGATGCATAGGTATTTTATAATTTAAGTAACTCATTTTCCAAAAATATTATAAAAAAGTCTGTGTCCCAAAAATATAAGAAAAGACTTAAATTTACAAAGTCACTGGACTGTGAAAATAGTTGTCAATTTGAGTTGGAAGTCAAAAGTCAGTGTGGTTGTCTTTTCAAGTTGGCTTGCTTAACAAGAAGTAGATGGTCAACAAACCTGAAAACAGACCCCACCATAAGTGGGCCCTACCTGATTCTATATACCAAATATCAAAAGCTTATGTTAAATACATGTAGTTGCTGAGAAATCTGTTACAGAAATTTTCAACACTAAAAATTTAGTGATAAAATTCTAAATCAGCTCATTAAACAGGAAGTAGATGATCAACAGACCTGAAAACGTATCCCACCATATGGGACCCCTATCTGAAGCTATATGCCAAATACCAACATGATCAATAGCCTAGGATTATTAGTTTCTGAGATATCTGTCACAGACATTTTGATCACAGACGGACTGACTGACTGACAGATTGACCAGTCAAAAACATTATATCCTTCACAACTTCGTTAATATCAAATGCTTAGATAATAATTCTTTTTCAAACAAAGTCTTACAACAAGTTAACATCAGCCCAGGACAGTACTGGTAGTACCTTTATGTCTCAACAACTAACTGTTGCATCTTAGACAAAAATGGTAAAAAAAGTCAAAGTTAACCCTATGAGTTTAAGTCTGTCTGAGAAAGAAAGAACATTTAGTTGACAGAATTAATTCAGGAATTACAATGAAAAAAGAATGATCAAAATAGAGTAAAAAAGAAATTTCTACAGCAGTTTTGTTTTAACATCCATTTTACCCCTTTTTCTATGAAAAAATAGGGACCACAATCCCTTAATGCATGATGAAACTTTCTCTAGTGGTAAGAAACATCAATTTTAAACAACTTATCAATTGGTCAGCCCATTACAACTAAAATTCTTGAATAAAACTATTTGCAAAGACAATCTCTTAAAAATAGCGTTTTTGGCCTCTTTGACCCCTTAATTCTTGAAAATGTTAGGAAATATTGCAAATCTGATTAAAAAGTGTAGGCAGGGATTTTTACAAAGATTCCAATGAAAAAAGATTTAAAAATCGGACCACAAATAAAAAAGTCAAATTTTTGGGTGTGGCCCTTTTTGACCCCTCATAGAAATGTAATGGTGCAAGATACATCAAAAGTGTTGTGACATTTTGTTGACAGAATTTATTAAGATATACAATGAAGAAAGAATGATAAAAATCGAATGAAAAATAAACATTATTCAGCAGTTTTGTTAAAACACCCATTTTGCCCCTTTTCTAATTTTAACTGTAGGAGCTACAAAGATCAAATGCAACCAATCTTTCTTTAAAAGTTACAAACATCATACCAAAATTTTAAAACAATTGGTCAACCAAAACTTAAAATTGCACTGAAACCAAAGTGTCCACAGACGACAACAACAATGACATCACCATAACATTATACGATCGGAAAAATTTTGCGGTCGAAAATAAAGTAAAGAGAATGTCTATTTGACCAGAATTACATAACAGGATATACATTACTTTTAGCATTTTGCTTTGAATGGCCTTTTATAATTCATTGCTATAAATAGTTGTAGTTTTTATCACAGGCTGTTACCACTGAAAAATTAAGCATATGCTAATTATCACGCATGGGAAACTCGAAAGTCGCAACCAAAATTCCAGGACTCGGAATTTTGTGATTTACATTGTATATAATAAACTTGAGAAATCGGAGAATGTCACTTCATGTACATGTATATTCGTTGAATAATTGTAAATAAAGCGAAAACAGTTTATTTTGTTCAATTAATAACATTAAATTACATTTTTCCTTAAATCTGGACTTGTCCTGGTTAATAGAATTGCCTTGACAATATAAAAACAATTTCTGGCTTAAAATACAGGCTTAAAGATCTGTGAAAAATTTCACATGGAGTGACATTCTCCGATTCTTGCAAAAAGTGTTCTTTCACTTAGTATCAATAAACTTCCGGGTAACAATATTTGGTTGCGACTTGCGAGTTTCCCAGGCTTGTTTAATATACTTGCCTTATTTTAACATGGAATTTTCTATTTGTTGTTTTATCATTTGACTTTTAGTCATTTGCTGGAATTTTGTTTTTCTAATGGAAAATATGTCTGTCATGGGACGACGTCAGTATAAAAAGGATGTTTTCATGAAACATGGGCAGAGATACATTGTACATGTACATTGTGTACAGTGCCGTCTCATTGTTTGCAGTGTAGCAAATTCAACATGTTTGTTCAGCTTAAAAAGTGGCACACCAAAAAACAATTGTTTAATGAATTTAAATACAATAACAACATTTTCACTTTTATCATTTAAATAAAATTTTCAAAACTTTTCTATTCTGATCCTGAACTTAAAAGCTTTCAAACATTGAATTTTCCTCGAAAAAAATGAAAGTTGTGCAAAATGGTGAAAAGTTTAAACTCTTTTCATCATAGACCTGTACAATTGAACTGTTAGAACATACAGGTCTATGAATTCATCATTTAAGTATATGAAATGTTTTAATACCAAATATAACTACAGTTGTACATGTATAAGCTGGCAACCGGCTCCCTACTGTTCAGATAAGGAGCCGGTATGACCCAATGATAAAATTGATATGATTGGGTATCACCCCATTGGAAAAAAAGTTGTCAATTAGAACTGATAAATTAGCATTAATTAATGATGTTTACTTATCTAAAGATATACGATTAAAAACGATATGAATCAATTCACACCTAAACGTTAAAGGGCAAGGAATGTCTTTATACTCTAAATTAATTACGAGAAATGCTTGCATAGCCAATTAACAGTTAATTAATGAACAGTGTGGATAAGGATAGAGGGATGATTCAAATCACATGATAATACCATATTTGTTAAAGTCTCGTATAATCTCACAAGTAAAATATTTTACTTGCAAAATCGGGTCATACCCGCCTTTATCTTCAGATAACAGCGGGGTACCAGCCTAGTACATGTACATGTACTAACAGTCTGCACCAAAAACTTTTTCAACAACTAGTCCAACAACAAGTTTTAAAGGTTTTTCCTAAATGTCTATATAAAATCTTGGCTATTTTTCACGACTTCGAACAAATTTTTACTAGTCTGGGGCATCGGACTAGTGGCTAATGGTGCAGACTGTACTAATGACTGGAAATAGGCTAAGTGATGCACTTTCAGATTTGCTCAATTGCGAATAATGGGACCTCATGGTATCTCTGCCAGATCAAAGATTATCGAGAGATAACTTAAGTGTTATTTAGAGACATCTGGCATATGTTATATCCAGCCTCTGCATTTGAAGGGGGTGCCGTCTGGAGTTGAGAAATGATTGATACACTGTATATGAACAAATACATGTATATTCCATGTAAACAAGGTCTGAACGCATCATATACTGTAGTCACAGGAGTGCTGTTTACAAATGCAATGATTGCAACACCAAACTTTATTTCATATCTTATTTACCTTCTACTTTTAAATCTGTACAGTAGCAGTAGGGTCAAGGAATAAGTTGTTTTCTTCTGGACAAAATTGTTCAGCAAATGGACACACTATTTACAAACCAAACAACGGACTTGGAAAAATAAATAATTCCGGAAAAATTATAGGTCACAGTAAAATGCGCCCGGGTGAAAACATTTTGCAGACTTTTAATTATAAAGACCCCGTTTCTACATGTAGATGCGAGAGTTCATCTGCCTGCCAGTCTGTCCGTCCTTCCGTAAGGAACTGCCCATTTTAATTTGAAGGGGGTCTTGTTTTTTTTTGGTCAGAGAAATAATGTTTTAAAAAAAAAATTTAAAGGTGTTGAGACATTTAAAAAAAAAATTAAAATTAAAAAAAAAATTATCTAAATTATACAACAGAAATCCTTATCTGCTGCCAAATTCTAAAAAAAAACAGATTCAAAATATTTTTTGTATAGGAGAAACCAGTAATTTGGTTCCCCAGTTTGGTATATTTGGTTTTACTGTTCTATATGCTCTTAATATTCATAAAGTGTTTGGCTTTTCAATATTTTTGGTAGAGCGCCTCTGATGAGTCTTGTATAGACGAAACGCGCGTCAGGCGTAGCAAAATTTATTGTCTGGAACTTTGTTGTCATTTGTATTTCGAACACACGTGAAGGTTAGCACTGCTGGTGGAGTTTTAATTCCCCGAGGTTAGCCCGCTCCGGCACCAACACTTTTGAGTTGGAGAAAACATCAAAGCTTTAAATTATCCGTTTAAATTTAAAAATTGTCTAAACCCTAAGGTTCTTCCTACCCCAGACATAGGTTGATTATCTTAGTAATAATTTGGTTCCCCAGTTTGGTATATTTGGTTTTACTGTTCTATGCTCTTCATATTCATAAAGTGTTTGGCTTTTCAATATTTTTGGTAGAGTGCCTCTGATGAGTCTTGAATAGACGAAACGCGCGTCAGGCGTAGCAAAATTTATTGTCTGGAACTTTGTTGTCATTTGTATTTCAAGTTAATTGAAGGCATGTCCTTAGGTCCTTAGGTCTGAAAATTTGGGCTATGTTTTTGTTCTATACTGGCTTGTTACAAATCCCTCTGTATTATTTATTCTATCATATTGCTTAATCGATATGATTTTCTCAGGTCAATAGTTCACAGTGTATTTTTCTTATTTTTTACCTTTTAACTTTGGTCAACATCAAATTTCTTTTACTTACTTGTAGTTTTACATATCAATACGCACCATTTATTATTTTTGTACAAACTATACCATACTAAGTTTTGTAGACTTAATTCTTTAATAGGCTACACCATGACTTATATAGTTTTGTATAATTTTACCTAGCTGTAGAATATAAACATACCCTTCAAGCGTTGAAGAATTTAACATACATGTAGCTGTTTAGAAAATACCCTGCAACAAACCATTATAGTTTGAACTTTTATCGATTTGATTTTTACAATACACACATACAATTTTTGTATAATTTAACCTGCAAATATAAACCAAGTTTTGTATATAGTTTTGTAGCAATGCATTATACCTGTGTAGCACAAAAATAGTACCATTCCCAGTTTTGTAGAAATTAACCTAACTAATACATAATCATACCAGGTTGTGTAGAATTTAACCATAAAGGCACAACCATACAAAATTTTGTAGAATTTAACATAAAATGCAACCATACAACATTTTGTAAAATTTAATTCTAAAACAGCACCATAAGAATTAAGTTTTTAAATTTTATCCTAGAAAAAAAATATAAAATTTTACCAAGAAAGTTTTGAAGAATTTTACTTTGAAAATATATATAACCATACCAAGTTTTTAAGAGTATGAGCCTTGAAAATATAATAATCCAATAATCATAGCTTTAGAAAATTCAACCATGCCATATTTGTAGAATTTAATGCAGCCGTAGAAAATACAACCATAGCAAGTTTTGTAGATCTTAACTTACAACTATACCAAGTTTTATAAAATTGAACCTAGGAATACAACCATACCAAATTGATCTTTGAAAATATGACCATACCAAGTCTTGTATAGTTCAACCATTCAATTTTTGGAAAATACAACTTTACTGAGTTTTGCATAATCTAACCTTGCGAATAAAACCATGTTTGAAGAATTAAACCTGACTAGAAAATGTGTCTATGAGCCACAGGATGGTCATTCCATTCTTAAAAAAACACTGACCTCAAACCTGGGATATGGACCTAAACCTAAGGTTGCAGTGATCCAATTCAAGTGTGTGTGGTCGTGCTACCCAAGGCACCTCTATAGTGGTTAAATATCATTGACCCCCAGCATGTAGTATCGGAGATATAGACCTTAACCAAGGACTTAATCAAAGTCGTTCATGCATAAAATACTAGTACAGGTTACAGTGACTTAATTCATAACTGGTGGTGTAGCGCTACCAAGACAGTCACACATCTAGTGTTATATAACATTGACTCTCAACATGTAGTATCTGAGATATGGACCTTAACCAAGATCTTAACTGAAGTCTTTCATCCGTATTTTATAGGTCACAGTGACCTAATTTCTAGTGGGTAGTGAAGCACTACAAAAGACACAATTAGTGCTGCAATGCCAATACCAATACAAATATATTTATTCCAATTAAAAGTCCCTCAAGGGGCAATGACAAAAATCGACATATATGATTTGGAACAATCATTTCATTTTTTAAAGTGTAAACAGAATAAATGGAACAGTTACATAAATATAGATAGATTTATAAATTAGTGGTGCCTACACCAGTGTGACAATGTCCAAGCTGGTTATATCATTTGTATTTAAGTAAGTAGGTATATATATTCTAGTATAATAAAACAAAAATAGAAAAAAAGAATAGATGAGCTTATCTATAAGTAATTTATATGATAATTCAATTTATCCACTGGAGAAGCCACCAGGGGACAGACCTGGAACAGAGAAAGAGTTTTACTCCAAGATTTGACATTTATATACAAATGATCCCCAAAATGTAGTATTCTAGATATGGTCCTTAACCCAGAACTGAACCAAATTCTTTCAGGGCGTGCGTAAAATATTGGTCATAGTGACCTTATTTGTAGTGGGTGGTGGGTAGCGCTACCCAAGACACATATAGTAGTGAAACATCCTTTACCCTCAACATCTAATATCTCAGTTAAGAAACCAAACCAATGACGTAACTTAAGTTCGAAAGGGCAACAACAAAACCAGTTAACAAAAACGAGAACAGCACAAAGAAACATAAAAAACACAAAATAACCCGAACAGAAATCAACAACACGAAGTTCATGTCATAACGAGAGTGAACTCAGGTGCCCCATAAGAGTATGCAGTTCCTTCCTGCTGTAGCAAACCCGTCGCTCTGCCAGTGATTCAAATCCGGTAAAGAAAGGCAAAACAAAACCCTATGACAAATCAACATCTGCACTCATCTGAAAGATAGAAATTCCAGATATGCATGTATATGAGAGCATGTCTTCCGTAAAATTTCTTGAGTGAAGACAGCAACCGATGAGCAACATAACCCCGTGTTAGCAATTTTTGTGTCAGACGTAGTCCATAAATTTTGAGCTGACGGAATGTTGCTAAACAAGAATGGTAAGTTGACGATTTTAGTATAATCGACTATCAGATATTTGTACCTTTTTTGCGTTTTCCGTTCTTTTTTTTAAAGCTAAGCGAATCGTGATTTGAGTTGATCATGCGGAATAGAAGTGTTAAGTGTGGAAAAATCGAAATTTTGACGTTGCAAGATAAAGCTGATTTAGAGTTAAGAATTTCCATTGATCAAAAGGTGGAAAGTTGAAGTCATCACGTTTGTCATAGTTTTATTGAAAGTTTTCCTTGAGAATCTATTTCGAGATGTAAATCTAATTATGAAGCAGACTTCCTAGAAACGCCGCGCTTGTGTCCTTCATTGAAATTCCAGATGATATACTAGTATGCGATATGGAGAAAGTGCGTTTAAAAGAGAGAGCTAGTCTACAATATATTTTCAAGAAGATATTGCAAGAAATCTGCGTCATATTAATGAAGGAACAAACCAACAAGCAAAGGTGCACAATTAGTGCCCATTGGAATCCCTATTGTTTGCTGAAATTACGTCCACCAAACTAAACTAACATGTTGTCTGTAAGAAAGTTGAGCATGTCGATTATTTGACCTTGTGTAAATTTGATCTTTTTCCTAAACTAATTGATGACAAAGTAAGTCTTAGTATAATCGACTATCAGATATTTGTACCTTTTTTGCGTTTTCCGTTCTTTTTTTTTTAAAGCTGTGCGAATCGTGATTTGAGTTGATCATGCGGAATAGAAGTGTTAAGTGTGGAAAAATCGAAATTTTGACGTTGCAAGATAAAGCTGATTTAGAGTTAAGAATCTCCATTGATCAGTTCTTTCGAATTCTTCAGGATCCATATTTGATAGGCACCATTTCTAGAACAACAACTAGCGTAATATTTCTGGAGGCCGGATTTGATTGCCGTCAGTATTGAAGTCAACAGAACTGAACGAGGTTTTGTGGTACATTTTGATGTCCCCACAATGAAGCGCTGTTCAATTGTTAGGATTTTTATGTAATTTAGGAATCCAAAAGAGGGATGGAATGTCATAATTTTTAGCAGCAACATAAAGGCCGAAGGAGGAAATGACAGATTTGTGATTGTCAACTATTTCCTCCTAAGAAAGTGTTGTTGCTGTGTATGTGTATACCCATTGTTGTAGAATTTAACTGAGAAAATACAACCATACTACTAGTAAGTTTAATAGAACTGAACCTTGAAAATACAACCATATTAAGGAGGGGGACGCTACAGTATTTTTGTGATGAGTGACCGCAAATCAGGACCCTCATTAAGGCTTGTGAATCGAACCTTCATACCACACTATATATAACTTTATATTGGAAAATACAACTATACAAAGTTTTTTCTAAATTTAGCAAAGAAGATACAATTATACCAGGATTTGTAGAATTTTACCTAACTGTTTAAGAGAAGATGTGTTTAAGTTTAATGGAAGAATGAAAGATAGACAGCATGTGATAGCACTTGTTCAGTGTACCATTGGAAATGCCAGATAAAAAAGGCAAGTTATCACTGCAAGTTATATCTTCAATCAAAAAGTCTAAACATTTACGGGATTGTTCAATATAATTTTAGATGACTTACTCTTAAAAACACAAACAAATGAAAAGACAACAAGTTTATTTGATTGATTTTATATCTTAACAGAGAACAATATTAACAAAAGTGTCTAAAAAGAAAATAAATCTTTCAAAGAAATAAATTATAAGACAACAATAAAAGTACAATAATGATCTAACAACAATCATAATTATATGTACTATCATGTAATTACATAAAAAATAAGTACTATCATCAGTGATCCTACAATCATCTTTTCCTATCATATGCAACAATCTCTTCCTATCATGTGAATGGACAAACATCTTGTGCTCTCATGTGATTAGACAACAATCTTTTCCAATCGTGTGATTGGACAACAATCTTGTGCTCTCATCTGATTGGACAACAATCTTTTCCTATCATGTGATTGGACAAAAATTTTTTGCAGGCCTGTCATGTGATTGGACAACATTCTAGTACTATCATGCGATTGGACAACAATCTTTTCCTATCATGCGATTGGACAACAATCTTTTCCTATCATGCGATTGGACAACAATCTTTTCCTATCATGTGATTGGACAACAATCTAGTGCTATCATGTGAACAATCTTTTCCTATCATGTGATTTGACAATAATCTTGTAGTATCATGTGATTGGACAACAATCTTGTTCTATCATTGGATTGGAAAACAATCTTCTTATTATCATGTGATTGGACAATAATCTTGTAGTATCATGTGATTGGACAACAATCTTGATCTATCATTGGATTGGAAAACAATCTTCTTATTATCATGTGACCCGACAAACATGGTACTGGATTGTTTGATTGGACACAATAATGGTAATGTAAATGTGATTACTTTTTATACAAATTGCACTGTAGAGGATAAAGCCACATACTCATCACAGATTTGTGTATTATAGTAATCATAATTTGTATTGTCCATTTTGGCTTAGATTCAACATATTATTTGGCAGATTTTAGAATTACATAAAAAACAATAAAGATATTTAAATAATGATAAGGAAAACAAAACTTTAAACATGTATGCATAATAATGACGTAATGAAAACATTTATTGAGATGTTATTTTGTGATCGTATTAAAAAGATAAAAGCATGTACACCTTTAAAGGAAAATGAGCAGATCTAACAAAAAAACCTTGCAGAAAGAAATGAAACAGATTCAATCCTAAAAATAGAAAATGTAGAAATTCTAAGAAAGCTTACAAAACAATTCAACATAGTTTAATAAAAAAATAGGGCATGTAATGGGACATTAAATGATACCCCGCCACGTTATAATATCAAAAGTTCATAAAATTTAATTTCAAAGTAGCCTATCTAGAAAACTGTTCTTCGGATCATGTTGGAAATTACACTTGACCTGTATTTTATTGTACTAAACAGCTGTGCAAAATATCATTCAAATCCTTTGATGCGTTTTCAAGTTATTGGTCCGAAACTCAAAATTTCATGAAATTTGATTTTTCAAAGTGGCCTATCTCAAAAACTATTTTTTGGATCATGCTGGAAATCGAACTTGACCTGTATTTTATTGTACTAAACAGCTGTGTAAAATATCATTCAAATCCTTTGACGCGTTTTCAAGTTATTGGTCGGAAACTAAAAATTTCATGAAATTTGATTTTTCAAAGTGGCCTATCTCGAAAACTATTTTTTGGATCATGCTGGAAATCGAACTTGACCTGTATTTTATTGTACTAAACAGCTGTGTAAAATATCATTCAAATCCTTTGACGCGTTTTCAAGTTATTGGTCGGAAACCTTCGGGGGACGGACAGACAGACGGACAGACAGACGGACGGACAGACGGACAGACAGACGGACGGACGGACAGACACCGAAAAAAACTGAGGGTATAACATAATACCCTGCCACTTCGTGTGGCGGGGTATAAAAATCACAAAAAGGTCTTGCACAAAGTATAGGTTGTAATAAGGTTTCATTTGGCATATCTTAAGGTGCAAAATAAGAATACATTTAAAGCTTACTCTTTTCTACTTTGGTAGCTGAATTATTTTACTTTCACATTTAATTAGTTACAATGAAACAACAAGTTTGAAAATCATGTTTGAAATGCACTCTATTTCATGCAATTCATATTTAGATTTCAAGAAAATACTTCTTCAATTTGGTTAAAATTTTCTATTGAAGTATCACAAGGTTTAATAATTCAAATGATTGAATTGTGTGTGTGTGTTGGTGTTTAAAACAGCTGGGTCATGTATAGGGTGGTCAAGTTTCAATGGTGGAGGAAACTGGAGTACATGGAGAAAACCAACGACTTTGGGCAGGTAACTGACAAACCTAATTACATTCAGGTTTAATTTAAGATCCATTTTAGTATATGTACAACAGAAACTGCATATACAATTCAAAAATAAAGCATAGGAGTCCCTAGATTAATAATTTTTTATTATTTTTCAATCAAACTTTTATGGTTCATTCTATTACATGTATTTCAAATTCTGCTTTTTCCCATTTTTGAGTACAGCCTATTTTAGGTTCATATCACTTACATCCTTTCATGTTTCCTTAAATCACATGCAACATTCAATTATTATAAAAACAAGAACAGATTCTAGGTCCCCAGCCCGTTGAGTGGGAAAAATCGAGGTCGGTTCGTTAAACAGGAAGTAGATGAGGGCCAGATCTGAAAACGCATCCTACCATATGGGACCTGAAGCTGCATATCAAATATCAAAGGCTATGATTAATAGTTGCTGAGAAAACTGTTATGAAACAAGAGGCTCCCAGGAGCCTGAATCGCTCACCTGGTCTTGATGTTGACCCTATACTTTTGTAGAGCTAAATGAGCTGAACATTTAAGCAAGCAACAGCTTTTCTCTACCTGTAATAGTTTTCATTCTATAGGCCAAAAACACCATTTTTCACCTATAAGGGGCCATAACCCCTATAAGGAGTTACTGACAACTTCGACCCTATGGAGACTTTTGTAGAGTTAAATGAGCTGAACATTTAAGCAAGCAACAGCTAATCTCTATCTGCAATAGTTTTCATTCTGTAGGCCAAAAACATGAAAAATCGCTTTTTTCAAAGGCTGTAACCCCTGTAAGGAGTCACCTGACAACTTCTACCCTATGGAGAATTTTGTAGAGCTAAATGAGCTGAACATTTAAGCAAGCAACAGCTAATCTCTATCTGCAATAGTTTTCATTCTGTAGGCTAAAAACATGAGAAATCGCTATTTTTCAGGGGCCGTAACCCCTATAAGGGGTCATCTGACAACTTCAACCCTATGGACAATTTTGTAGAGCTAAATGAGCTGAACATTTAAGCAAGCAACAGCTAATCTCTATCTGCAATAGATTTCATTTTATAAGACAAAAACATGAAAAATCGCTATTTTTCAGGGGCCGTAATCCCTATAAGGGGTCATCTGACAACTTCGACCCTATGGCGAATTTTGTAAAGCTAATGCGCTGAACATTTAAGCAAGCAACAGCTAATCTCTATCTGCAATAGTTTTCATTCTGTAGGCCAAAAACATGAAAAATCGCTATTTTTCAGGGGCCGTAACCCCTATAAGGGATCATCTGACAACTTCGACCCTATGGAAAATTTTGTAGAGCTAAATGAGCTGAACATCTAAGCAAGCAACAGCTAATCTCTATCTGCAATAGTTTTCATTCTGTAGGACAAAAACATGAAAAAACGCTATTTTTCAGGGGCCGTAACCCCTATAAGGGGTTATCTGACAACTTCGACCCTATGGAGACTTTTGTAGAGCTAAATGAGGTAAACATTTAAGCAAGCAACAGCTAATCTCTATCTGCAATAGTTTTCATTCTGTAGGCCAAAAACATGAAAAATGGCTATTTTTCACCTTTAAGGGGCCGTACCCCTATAAGGGGTCATCTGACAACTTCAACCCTATGGAGAATTTTGTAGAGTTAAATGAGCTGAACATTTAAGCAAGCAACAGCTAATCTCTATCTGCAATAGTTTTCATTCTGTAGGCCAAAAACATGAAAAAATGCTATTTTTCACCTTCAAGGGGCCGTAACCCCTATAAGGTGTCATCTGACAACTTTGACCAAATGGAGACTTTTGTAGAGCTTTTGATGCTGAATCAGTAGCGTGGCCTCAGATTTCCTCTATCTCTTATACTTTTTGATTTATAAGCCAAAAACAGTAGTCTGACCCCCCTAGTCTATTTTTAGTAACGGCGGCCATGTTTTTTAACGGATCAAAAATCAAAACACAAGTTTGGTGCAGGACACCCTAAGGATCATTCATACCAAGTTTCATTAAATTCTGTTTGGTAGTTTCAGAGGAGAAGATTTTTGAAAAATTGTTAACAGACGACGACGACAGACGACGACAGACGACGACAGACGACGACGACGACGACGGACGCCAAGTGATGGTAATAGCTCACATGGACCTTCGGTCCAGGTGAGCTAAAAAAAGTGTGATGGATGGACGCACACGTGGACAGATGCCTGGCATTTCTATGTCCCTGCTCCGCTTTGCGGCAGGGGACAATAAAGTGTTCACTATAAATTTATCCTTTGAGCGGTACAATAGCGAAATTTTGTTCTTATTAAAAGTACATTATGACCATTGACCAGAATTCAATGTACTGTAAAAACTGTACTTTCTTCAACTGAAAAAAAATGTGTCAATATCATATTGATTGTCCTACTATACTTCATTTGTCCTGATAATATGTCATATATTGTGTACGTATTAAGATTTTCTTCAAAAAATTTCAATCTCTCCTGATGACCCTTTAAGGTTCCTCTGATAACTACATGTACAAAACTTTACACAATTATTTTTTCCCTGTATGTTTATTTTGCCAAAAATAAGAAAAACATTAAGATTTTAGATAAAATCTAGCTTATGACTTTGAAGTTTAAAACAAAAGTATTTTTTCAGTTTTTCTTCATTAAGGAACCAGGATGAAACTTTAACAGAAAATTTGATTTGATACTACCTGTACATGTACAAGTCATTGAGAAAACTATGAAGCTGATTCTGCGTGTATACTTTACTAGTCTTTTTTTACTTTCCCATAAGCTGAATGTAAAACACATTAATGGTTTCTCATTTCAAACAAGATTTTCTAATGTAATAAATAAAATAATATACTAAAGATGAAAAATTCTTAAAAAGGGTAGGGGCTCTAAGACCCTATTTTAGCCCCATAATTTCAGTGTCTTTTATCTGAATGAACTATGCAAACTAGTTATTTTGAAATTATGGCATTGTGGGTTTAGAGCTTTTCTTTACACAAGTCTTTAAAATATGAAAATTTTATAGATTTTTGTCAAAAATGGTGAAAAACATCACATTTTTTTCATTGTTTTTTTGTTAAATGTGAATGCCTCCATCAAAATGAAATTTTGCAAAAATATTTAAAATGACACAATATTACAGTATGTGCAATATGTTTTTGGTGGAGGCCTGAGGATGTATTTTAATTGTTTTTTGAAAAACTGGTCTGAAACTTGTGAATTTTGGTCGTTTTTCAGCTTTTCTTGAAATATGAGGTCATTACATGTATTAAAACAAATGATTGTGACGTCATGTAAATGATGACAGCTTGTGACATAACATTAATTAATCAAAGTATAAACTTGAGCTGTTCTCCAAATTAATTTTCACAACAAATTTGGGGCCAATAAAGTACCTTATAGCACCTATCCTTTTGGAACGTTAAAATTTCAAGTAACATTTTGAAACATCATTCACAGAATTATTCATGACTTCAACAGTGGGCTAAATAGAGACCTTATCCAAATCCATTCTTTGATTATCAATGCCTGGCTGTCAATATGATTGTTGTAAGCTAGGTTACTAGTGTATGATTTCATTAAAATACCCTCCCAAATGAGTCTTTTCTTTTCAAATCTTTTACAATATAAAATACACTGATACTAATGTTAATGGAATGAAAAAAAAATCAAATTAATGGAATGAATGAAGCAACATATAAAAAAAAGCTAGAATAGTAAACAAGGCTCAAATAAATATTGAAATAAACCCACAAAGTTTAAAACTATATCTTGGATACAAACACAGAAACACACATCTATATTATGATTGTGAAAATAAAAGTAATACTAACTGCTAGCAATGTTTATGTGGGTTCTTTCTTTGGTGATTAGTTAATTAAGAAATATTACAAATTGATGTTATATTGTAGAAATGACAATGCTTTATACTTGACACATTATACTAGAAACATAACAAGTACATAGAACACATAAATCATGATATTGCTTGTTCTAACATATACCTGTAACGTACAAATATATTAATATAATTAAAATTTTTGTTCAAACCTCTAAACATTACTTTAATATATTAAATATTTGATTTACTTTTTACTTGGAAAACAATTTCCTAATTTTGTATATTGTGAGTTATCTTATCTTCTTTTTCCAGAAGGTATTTTATACATGTTACTGTGTGGGGAAAAAAAGTTTTTCTGCATTTATTTTTTAATTTGTCAAAAAATGTCCAAATGTAAAATATGATTATTTTGAAAAAGGTATATAACATGTTTTTCCTGATTTAATATGGTTGCTAAGCCCTCTGAATAATTTAAAAAAAATAAAACCTTATTTTTCCCATTCATTGCAATATAATATACCTACCCTAATGGAGGACAACTCTTGTAAATGGGAGATAACTCACTATTTACGAAAATAGGGAATTATTCAAGTGAAAAAAAAAATGTTACAATCTATTATATCATCATAAACATGTAAGAAAATATTCAACAATTGACTAATCAATCAACACAATAATTCACAAAAGAATAATATTCTAGACGCCACTTTTTTAACCGAGTAAAATGTAAATTTCTGTTTACCTTGAAATGCTGGTATTTCATTGATATCTATGTAATAATTGTTGTTTATTCTCATGTCATTGTCCAACAGTAAATACAAAGAATATATCAATTTTGTAAGGTTTTGTAACACTGGATTTTCAAATGTTTGATAATATAAAGTTTTTCTTAATAGATATGTTTTACATGAAGTACCTGAGTTTATATTTTGTTTGTATTATTACCTCATGAATTACAGAAGAAACAATACATAAGTCTGGATTATTTACATTGATTGGAGAGGTAGATAAAATTATCTTTGGGAAAAAAAAAACATGAGACTGGCAAACATGTATGTATACTGAACAAAAAAGAGCACATTATTTTTTCCTTCCTTTACATTGTAAATGATATTTCATTTCTTTATATTAAAGTGTAAGTTCGCGATTTTTTCAAAATTTGTACATTGTAAGTAAGTAGTAAGTAAGTAAGTAAATGCTTTATTTAAAGAGGGTAACTCAGTTAGTTAATAACTAATCTTCCCTGAGGCCCTCATAAAATTCATCATACAAAATTACATGAATACAGGTCATAGGATACAATACATGTAATACACAAATTACAAAAAAGAAAGAGAAAACAATAAAATAAAAGCCCATAATACATTTAAAATATACAAACAAACTCACTGCATCAAAATTGATGAACAAGTATCATTAAATATGTAAATGTTAAGGTCCATGTTGTACATGTTGACTAAAATTAACATAATAAGTTGTCTAAATTATTTCTTGACTTTGTGTATTCATTAAAAATGATTTTAATTTTATCTTAAAAGTAGCTAGAGTTTTTGAGGAACGTACATTGATTGGAAGTCTATTCCAGAGAAAAGGTCCAGAATAGGAAAAGGATTGTTTAAAAAGTTCTGTTTTTGGTTTTGGAATACACAAATCTCCATTTGTTGCATTTCGTAATTGATAAGGATTTTCATTAGAGATGTAGTTTATCTTTCTTGTAAGATACTGTGGGGCTTCATTATTAATGCATTTATGAATTAAAATACATTTATGATACAGAATTCTATTTTCAACTGTCAAAAATTCTAACTTTGTAAAAAGAGGAGCAGATGGGGCTAAAAAGTCAGCATCTAAAATCAGTCTGACAACTCTTTTTTGGAGTTTTGCAATACGATTTAAGTTAACTGCACTACAATTTCCCCAAATAGTGATACAATAGTCAATTAAAGGCAAAATATAACCATTATAAAACAGTTTCATTGAATCTAGAGTTAAATACCTTTTAATCTTTGACAACAAATAGATTCGACTAGAAATTTTTGAACATACACTGTCAACCTGCTCTGTCCAATGTAGATTAGAGTCAATTTTGATCCCTAAAATTTTTTCACAATCAGAAATCTCCAATGGCATTGATTTTAGACAGATATTGACATTCTTATTTTGTGTAACAAGTTTTTGCTTTGTTCCAATAACCATACATTTTGTTTTACTACAATTTATAAACATTTTATTTCCTTGACACCATTTTTCAATTGAAAGGATGTCTTCTTGAATTTTGGGTTGCAGAACCTCAACATTTTTTCCAGATAAATGAATTGTTGAGTCATCTGCATATAGATCAGTAAGAGAATGTGAAACATGAAGTGGAAAATCATTAATATATAATATAAAGAGAAGAGGGCCAAGTATTGAACCTTGGGGGACACCATACTTGATTTTCAATGGAGCAGATTTAATATTTCCTATTTGGACTTGCTGTGTTCGCTTGTTCAAATATGACCTGAAAAATTCAACTGTTCTTGTATTACATCCATAGATATCTAATTTTTTGCATAATATATCATGGTCAACTACATCAAATGCTTTTCTTAAGTCCAGAAGGATTGCAACATTTATGTTTCCTTCATTCATTTGTTCAAGAAAATGATCAATAATATTAGTTAGAGCGGTTTGGCATGAATGATAAGGTCTAAACCCTGATTGTGCTGGATGAAGTAAATTTAAATTTGACAAATAACTATAGAAATGTTTTTGAACATGGTGCTCGATAAGTTTTGTTAAAGTGGGGAGAACTGAAATTGGTCTATAGTTTGAGGTTAAATCTTTGTCTCCTGATTTGAATATTGGTGAAACTTTAGCATTTTTTAAAATATCAGGAAAAATTCCCTTTTCAATCATTTTATTGAATATATAAGTTAAAGAAGACACAATTAATGGTGCACTTAGTTTGAGTAACTTGGGGCCAATACAATCAGATCCTGCTGATTTATTTACATTGAGTTTATTTATACTTAATAGTAAGTCAGGCACCTGTATATATGGAATTGAAAATGGTTGTTCTACTTTATCTGTTACAAATTCCCTTAGCTTGATAAAATCAGTGCATGAGGAATCAGAGTCAGTTTCTCTCAATTTGTCAACACATGTTGTAAAAAACTCATTAAATATTTTAACAATTTCTTTTGTGTCAGTAACATATTTGTCATCTTCAATTTTTAATTTCCATGGTGTTGTATTTGGTACAGGAGTAAGACTTTGAATGCAGCTCCACAAGATTCTTGGATCTTTAGAATCCTTTACCATGTTGTTATAGTATAATTTTTTAGCTTCATTTGTAAGTTGAATAGTTTTGTTTCTCCAAAATCTATAATTTGACCAAGACCTAAGTGCATGAGATTTTTCCCTCATTTTTCTAGCATAGTTAATTTCTTCATTATACCATTTAGGTTGTTTTTCTCGTTTTACTCTCTTAGTAATCAATGGGGCATGTTTATTTATAATAGTGTTGAAAATATTATACCATATTTCAATACATTTCTCTGGATCACATTCCATTTCAACCTCATAAAATGGGGCAGTAGCTAAGTCATTTAAAAAAAAAAGAATGTTCATCAAATTTTCTAAAATTTCTAAATGTTACAGTGGTGTGTGAATGTTTTTTTGTAGTAATTTTATCATTTCTAATAATACTGATAGGGTAGTGATCACTTAAGCTGTATTTTAGAACATTTATATGCTCTATTTTATCTCTGTTTCTTACATATATATGGTCTATTAAAGTTTTAGAATTTTCTGTTATTCTAGTTGGTTCTTGGATAATTTGATGAAAATTAAGTGTTTCTAAGATACTAATCCATTTTGGAGATATCTTATCTTTAGTTAAAAAATCAAGATTAAAATCTCCCATAAGAATTATATCAGTATTAATTTTCATTGCATTTAATAATTCACATTCAAATTTATCAAACCATTCTGTTAATGACTGAGGAGGGCGATACACAAAACAAACAAGAAAAGATTTTCTGTGATCTGGTTTAACCTCCAACCATATAGTTTCAAGATCTGATTCCAATACTTGTAATCTTCTACAATTTACATCATTCAAAAAATATATTAATAAACCTCCACCATGGGTGACTCTATCTTTCCTTATTAATGAGTAATTTTGAATTTCAATCTCATTTTCAGTAGTTGAATTATCAAGAAAAGTTTCACAAAACCCTATAATGTGGGGTGGATTTTTAGCACTCAAAAGAGTATGCTTAATTTCATCAAACTTATTTGATATCCTGTTTATATTATGAGAACATATAATAAAACCATTTGTTTCATTAAAGTTATATACATTATCATTAGCTTGAATATAACCATAAGTATCAACTTGTTTACCTAATTCATTAATACAGATTAAAATGATAATTAGATAAGAGAAAAACATAGATAGTGATTTATCTGCAATCAATGCTATTGGGGACTCATGCTGTGGCAGACTACATGTGTTTTGTTGTAAAGAACCTTGTGTTTGTATACATGTAGTTGACTTATCAGCCTTAGATAAACATGTAAATTGGTCTTTATCACAAATCTGTTCTGCATGTTTGTTAAGACAAATACACTTACATGTATTTTCATTACAGTTTTGGCATACATAATTCAAAATATTGTAATAGTTTGGGGTTTCTATATCAGATTTAGCAAAATTTAAAAGTAAGGCTTTATCTTCTTTGCCAGGATCCTAATAATAAAATTGACAATGTTTCTCTTTATGGCCTTGTTCCCCACAGCAGAAACATTTAACCTTCTGTCCATGCCTACATGTTCTAGTATTGTGGCCCTTCTCTCCACAAAAATTACAGAAATCAAACTTGTTTTCATGTTTTAAAATACTGACATAAGAATTGATGTTATGAAGTAGATATGATGTACCCTTCTTTGATAAATGTATACCATCACGCATAAAAAGATTGTAGGTTACATATTCATTTTGATCTATATAAGAGTGATGTTGGGCAATAAATTGTAAATTTAATTCACTGCAAAGTTCATCTAACAAATTGTTCAGTGGTACCATATTAAGTCCATGCCTTGGTGGTAGACCAGATATCATCAAGGTAGTTTCTGCGTGACATAGTGCTCTTAGACTCAGCAACAGACTCATATAGTTATCTTTAATTGTTTTCAGGGAGTCTCCATTTTGAAAGTCATTTCCTCCTACCACTATAATTATTGTTTTATAGACTGACAGATCAGTATCCTCTACAATGTCTATTAAGGTTGTGATGGTTGCGCCTCTATTTGTGGAGACATGAGTGTTTCTAAGTCCTCTTGTTTTAACGCTTTTAATTAAGGAGCTTCCAATAATGAGTGTCTTTGTTGGGTATTGTTTTCTGTTCATCTTTTGTGAGCTTGACCTTGGTGATACTACAGATGGTTTAGATGTTGATGGTTCATCCATTGAGGTACATGCATCCATAGAAAGTTGTTGTGTTCCAGAATTTTGTTGTTCATTTGTCTGGGATGAAGTGTCATTACATTTTCTATAGATCTGGGTGGCAATAGACTGTTTATTGGTAGAATTTGTTTCAGTGTGGCGACTGATTTTTTGGGGAGATCTTTTAATTTGGACTTCATTTGTTTGAGTTCCTTGATCACTTGTTGTTGGTTTCTTGCATTTATCATCAAGTAAAGAATTTATCATTTCTTTTAAAAACACAACTTCATTCTTCAAGGACTGATACATTTCCATAGTTAGAATTGTAACATCCCTGCTGTGATTAATATTTATTGGTGTTGATGTCATTACATCATTCACTTTGAGGAGAAACTTAGGATCTGTCTCAGATTCATCTAGTTGTGAAGTCTCTGCGGGTGGTGCCATCTGGGTAATATTAGAGGGAGTATCACTTACACATGAATCAAGGTGTCTGATTTCATTGTGTAATTGCTTTCCAAATACACAAAAAACTTCTTTAAACCAAAATGTACATCCCTTTCCTTGAATATGTAGACAATTTGTTGATTTGTATAAATGCAACACTGTCTTTAAGCCTTTGCATTCTGTAATATGCACTAAACCATTTTTTCCTCTGTCTTCAAAAAGTTCTTTTTCATAGTTGAAAAGTAAAATTTTTTCAAAGATAGAAAAAATCCTTACTGAATTGAATTTGATTACATATGAAAGAGTTTTGTCTGTAAAGTCATCAATTGAGTATAGTTCACAATCTTTCAGATATTCTTCATATTCATTTTCAGAAAAGCCTGAGAAATCTCCATGAAATGTAGAAAACAAATGACTTACTTTGTTTGAGTTTATATCCATATTTATATAAATATATGAAAACCACATATGTAAAAAAAAGTCACAGTAGTTAAAAGTCCTTGAAATTTTCAATGATGAAGAGTAGACAATAACTTTTGAATTTTTCCTCCATCTTGTATTATGTAATTTCATTGAAAGACTATCATATAAAAATAACTTTGGTAAAATTCCTAGCACTCAAATATGCATAGTTAGGATAAAATTGGCTTTTGAAAGTAAAAAAAATCTATCCATGGAGGGTCACGTGATTTGTACTAGATGGCGCTGCTCAAAGCCTGAATGTTGCATCCTATACCCATGTGGTATTTACCGATGTGTATCACAACGGCCAATTTGAAACAAAGTCGGGAATGATAAAATAAAAGTCAGTCTAATGATTGATTGTGAGACGTTTAAAAATGGTACCGATCGTTAAGTTCAGAATTAATTAGTAGAAAAATATAGAATTTTAAAATATTTTTTTTTGATTGGCCGTACAGACATTTTCGGAAAATATATATTTCAATTTTCAGTATGTAGAATTGTCCTATACTATTTCTTTTATACATTCTGTTTAAAATTCATGGTTCCCTGACACCCTACTGGGATTACGTTGCATGATTCGTTTGAAGTGATATTATGATAATTAGTCCCTCCGTGCAAACCATCGCACCACAGGGGCTTACTTATCGTTTTCTGTGTATAAGACTTTATTCCCTTCTACAAACCACTGGCACAACAGGGGTTCACCTGCCATTTCCTGTGTATGTTTAGTACCCCCGTGCAAACTATCGGCACCACAGGGGTTTAATATTGTTTCCTGTGTATTAGAAGTTGACATTTACCTGGTTGGAATGGGTTCTAGAACACTTTCTTTTAACGAAAATCAACCCCTTTGGTCCGCCAGTGTCGTTTGAACATTGAAGTGCGAAAATGTTAATAAAATACCCTTTCTAATCAAAAACATATAAAATCAATAAACTGTAGGAATCTTTTTTTTTGTCTTGCAAATAATTATGTAGTTAATTAATTTGTAAACTTTGTCCAACACTTCAAAAGCGAAAAAAAGTGGGAACTAAAACTCTTTAAACACATTTTTAATTTGGGTTCTAGTATTACACAAACCATGCACGATGTAGCACCACGCTTTGGCTGATTGATAACTGTAAGAGAAAGGTAGTCAATGGAGTGAACAGGTGATATTGACACCTGCTGATTAATTATACCGCATACTGATTAAGAAATTATTAAAAGATGTGCCGATCGAAATTCTTAAAATCGAGCTGTGGTGGGTGTGTCTAAAGCGGGTTGAGTGCTGCAAGGAAATCTTTGATTGGAGGAGCACCTTAATTGATCTATGATATCTGTCAATTATACCTGTAATTAACCAACGGGGCGTGGCAGATCATCCATGGTTAATGATCGTAAAGGTTAATGATTTTAATTGACACCTGTGTATTCATCAAGAACTGAATTTATTGTCTTAAATATTTGAAAAAGGATTGAAAACTAGGGCTACAGTGTCAATAAATATTTCAGATTATTTACTATTTGGAATTATAATTATTTATTTTAAAACAATTTAAGGTTTAAGTAAACTATTATCTTGTTATTTCGATAAAAAAAAAAACGCGGGATTAAAAAAATTATCAATGCCAAAGTATTCATATTTCAAATCATTATTATGATCGACAACATCGGTCTTATGTTAAAATATCGTCAATTGGTTAATGTATTTATCATTGGAGATGTGACGTCACATCTCCAATTGAGCTATCCCATAATTCATCATTGTTCATAGCATGGATGCGCCCATATGGTCTTGTGTATTGGAATAAAATTATGAATATCTTTCTTAATATATCGTTTTCAATGCCCAAACCCGGCATGATGCCTACTCTCATTATAGTAAATCAAATAAACTAATAACTCAAAAATCGCGAACTTACACTTTAAGTACTTAATAATAGTTACATTCCTTTTGTTTTGTATTTATTATGGCCATTTCAATTGGTTAATAGTAGTTTTGTAATTAAGTTTCATTTCTCGATGAAACTCACCAGCACGTGGGAGCTTAACAACACTTCTGCAGAGTAATAAAAAAATAAAAAATAAACAATACATTTTGTGCAATTTCATCAATTAACCTGTGCAATCAATTTATCAATGGAATGTAATTATATACATTGAATGCAATATTTTGTTGCAAGATGGGGCATGATGTCTTTTGGACATATTCTTGTTGAATCTTACTGTAGACAAATTAATGTTTTTCTTTATTTGTTCGGCATAGATCATGGCTGAGTTAAATAAATCATAAAAATGTCAATACTCATACATTACAATATGAAATACATCAGCTGTGTTGGCCCAGCAAAGAACATGTACAATTACTTAAAAAAAAACTAAATTGTATACATATAAAAATATACAAATCTAAAAAAAAATACATAAAAAATAATAAATTATGTTCAACAAAAAAGTAAAAAATTGAGATAAGGAAAGCTAATAGATACTGGCTATATCTATACACTGTAACATTCATTAAAGCTAACAAGATATACTGCGAGAAAGATCACAAAAGGATATCCCCCTGCATCATATTTCAATCTATAAGGGACAAAAAGTCTTTATATTGTCCACATTTGAAAGCAGTGAAAAAATTTTCATGCTCATCTCATTATGATGTACTTTCTTCTGGTATCCATTAACCAGTTTTTTACCAAGAGTTTCACTAACAAGACATGTGGACAGACAGACAGACTGAAAGGGTGATTCCTATACAGTTTATTTGTAGAAATTTTTAGTAAAAATGTACGGTAAGTTTAACATGGATCATGCAACAACTTGGGACTACAAAAATACATAAATAACAAATAAGGATGAATATGAAAAAGTTTTACATTATCTTCAGTTAAAATTTGAAAAGTTTCAATGAAGATATAGGACCTGCCTTTCTTCATATATATTTTAATTTTGATTTTATTTATTCTACTTGACATCAAGTTGAACAAAGGTGTACATTTCTATACCAAAAAGAACATTTACAGCTTTCAATAAAATTCTTAATATAACAAAATAAAAAATGATCACACTTGTACCAGACATTTCTAGTTATTGACAAACAGTTCTAAGACTACATTTCACAATAAAAGAAATCATATCACTGTAAAAATGCACTTCAGTTTAACTTATTTCAATGTGATAAACAAATTGACTAGTTTTGTTGGTTTAATATGAACAAACACAGATAACAAATACATGTACAGTATTAATGGACATAATAATTCTCTAAGCATAAAAGTTTATAAATAATAACATTTATGTTCTATTTTTGTTTTCCATTTTGTTCGTGTTTACCAGGCAAGATATAAAATCTAACATACAAGTGAAAGCCCAATACAATAAACAAATTACCAACTAAAACTAAGATCATGGCTCCAAATGAACCTGAAAATGTGGCGTGGAAGCTACTACTATTCATTTTGTGTATATCAACATAGATTGCATCTAGCTGATTTAAGGTGACAAACAATATACATATATGAAAAATCTGGTGACTGTGACCTAGAAAATCAAACATTCCTGGATAAAACCGCTGTGGTATATCTGATCCAAAGAAAAATCCAGCGAAGAGAAACCAAGTGATCTGCTGAATGTGGTCATGGATACTAGGATCATTGCTATTGTAGAAGAGAAAGAGATAAATACGATGAAGAATCGGCAGAATAAGCCAAGTGTAGATCGCCCCTACAGGGATTAACTGCCATAGCTTGCGTGTAAATGGGTACGGTCTTCTGTAGCGAACCTTGGATACACTGTTACAGAAAGTCACCAACCAGCCAAGAGCTATCCCAACAGGTATGGCATATGTATCTATCATCCCTCCTCTCATGTCACCATGGATACTGTAACTGTAATGCAACATTACACTACCAAAGCCAAACAGTCCTATCCCTGCATAATCTATCATGAACCCTGTATAATGTACCAGTTCAGATCTGTTAGAGAAGCAATGTGCAAATGTACTACACATGTACATAGCAGTCATTGTAAACAGCCCAGCATACAGAGACCATTTCTTTGGATCTGAAAATCCAAACTCCCAAGCAAAACCCAGGAATCTTGAGATGGTCAGTATTACACCTACAAGATGTGTCCATACATTCATACATTCATTGTGTTTTTGAAATAAACTACAGACATAGTAACTCCAGGGTTGATGAATATGTCTGAATCCAGTTTCTACATAGGACTCATGGTAAATCTTGGGTACTCCATGTTTAGTTGTGGTGGGATGAAGATTCTTTGTCAGTCTGTGTATGGGCATGGTGACCTGAAAAACAAAACTAAAAATTTTAAATAAAGTGGTTTTGTAATCTTTTCAACTTGAAATTTCATGAAGCTTAAAAATAATCTGTACATGTACAGTTACATTGTAGCAATTCATGGCCACAAATGTCCTAAATTAAAGCTTTTGGTTAAGTAAGAAAGCATTTGGAGAATTTCCCCCATCATGCTCATGATGCTTTTGAGTGGAAGTTTTATTTCTTTATTTCATGGTAAATTACTGCTGCAAATCATCAGAATTTATGCTTTGTCTACAGGTAAAGGGTATCACATTTAGAAATGTTGTCACAAACTGGCACTATTTCTTTACTTCTCATGTCTACAATAATGATAAGATAAAGTCTTAATAATTGATTTCTTTTCCCCTTAAAATGAGAACTCATAATTAGAAAATACACAAACAATTTGTGCAGTTAAAGGACTGCATTGTAGCTCTGCTCAATCAGATATATATAGTGTATCAATGCAGATACATTGTACATTATAATTGTAGCTACCAATACTAAGAACATTGCTAACGCTTAATTCTTTTCAGTCTACTCTTGATAATACACAATGTAGCAAAGAACTTTTTTAGTTCTCATTAAATTTGTTGGATTTTTTTGCAATTGTCATGCAACAAATACAGGCATTTGTTTCATTAATGGCACAGGATACAATTACGGCAAAACCGTAACAATAAGAAATTCTTATTGTTACGGCAAAGATGAAAATCGGGAAACCAAATCAATTACGACCATAACAATAAGAAATTTCTTATTATTACGGCATGTATTATTACGGCAAATTTACTTAAGAACAAGACATATTAGAGATTTACCAAATATAAGAGATATTTTATAGTTAATTTCTTCCCCAATTAACACTTTTTTATTTAATTTATGATGAATTTGATACTTACAGATGAAAACGTTAAGCTTGTTCTGATATCGTTGCCGAAAACTGACTTGCCGACACAAATTCAAGACGAAACATTAACATTAGTAGAATAAAGCGACTTTATACCCCCGGCAGATAGAAGGAACTTTAATTAACTTAATTGCGTACATGTTGCATCCATGGCGGAGAGAAATTGCAGAATTCTGCAAAGATTGTTCCACTGATGCCACTGCGGCATCTGTTGTCTATGAAGGATGTCTTAAATGGTCTAAACAGAAATGCGCTGGATAAAAACAAACCCCTAAAACCATGTATTGGTTGTGTCAAAAGTTATCAAATAAGATTGTGTTAAATTTAAGATTATCAGAGTATTTTTGCCCGCTTGTTTTATATATATATATATCAACAAAATGTTATGCCACTCTTTTATTTCATATCGTTTTGCCGTAATAGTAAGTGCCGTAATAATAAGCAAAATTCTTATTGTTATGGTCGTAATTGATTCGGTCGTCGTCCCGTCATCCGATTCCGATTTTCGTCTTTGCCGTAACAATAAGAATTTCTTATTGTTACGGTTATGCCCAAGTTTGCTGTAACTGTATCCTGTGCCTTCATTAATCTGATTCCAAACGAAAAGGATATTTAACATTGATCAGTATGCTACAGACCTCAGGATCACAAATTTAAGAATCCTTGAACTAACCAATTTTCATCAAACCACTAAAATTGGTACCCATGAAAATAATGAATCCACAGTATTTCATGAATGTGGATAGACTCCTATTTTACATACTCTTGCTTTTTTTCTTCTTTTTTTAATTATAGTCACTCCATACAATATGTGAGTACACTGATCATATATGTCTCTATTTGTAAATGCCCCTTGTGGGCCCATAATTGGCTAATTAAATTTGTATTTGTATTTGTATACACATCATGTTAAATGTCATATGATTGTGACTCAAAATGTAGTGGAGAAAAAACAGTCTATCTGGACCTCCTAAGATTTCTCAGAAGTTTTCGAAAAGTCTGTACATGTGTTAAACATGTGTGGCTCAACCACATCAAGGAATTACATTTAAAGGTAAACAGGTTGGGGAGTATGCCCGAAAACGTGTATTATCCTTGTTTTGGGGTATTTGAAACTTTAAGCCCCTTTTATGCACTTCTGCAGCCGGAAGTTCATTTTCTCATGCAGGGAAACACATAGATTTACAATTACTACCCATTTCTGAAATTCCATTTGTATTTAGAAATTAACTAGAAAATGTGTCTATGAGCCACAGGATGGCCCTCCCGTTCTTGAAATATCATTGACCCTCAATGTGTATTACCTGGGATATGGACCTTTACCAAGAAATTGATCAAAAGTGTTCATGTGTAAAATATAGGTTGCTGTGACCTTATTTCTGGTGGGTGGTGCCATGTTACCAAGACTCATCGAGTAGTGAAATATTATTGATCCCTAACATGTAGTATTCAAGATATGGACCTTAACCAAGAACTTAACCAAAGTCATTCATGCGTAAAATATACGTCACAGTGACCTCATTTCTAGTGGATGGTGTCACCTTACCCAAGACACATCTTAATATGGTGAAATATCATTGACCCCAACATCTAAAATCCAAGTTATGGACCTTAACCAAGAACCTAACTGAAGTTGTTCATGCATAAAATATAGATCACAGTGACCTAATTTCTATTGGGTGGTGTCATGTTACCCAAGATACATCTAGTGGTGAAATACCATTGACCATCAACATGTACATGTAGTATCTGAGATATTTACCTTAACCAATAACTTAACCAAAGTCATTCATGCGTAAAATATAGGTCACAGTGACCTAATTTCTAATGGGTGGTGTCACCTTACCTAAGACACATCTAGTAGTGAAAAATCATTGACCCCCAACATCTAGTATCCAAGTTATGAACCTTAACCAAGAACTTAACCTAAGTCGTTCATGCATAAAATATAGGTCACAGTAACCTAATTTCTAGTGGGTGCTGTAGCCCTACCCAAGACCCATCTGGTGGTGAAATATCATTGACCCCCAACATCTAGTATCCGAGTAATGGACCTTAACCAAGAACTTAACCAAAGTCATTCATGCGTAAAATATAGGTCACAGTGACCTTATTTCTAGTGGGTGGTGTCACCTTACCTAAGACACATCTAGTAATGAAATATCATTGACCCCAAACATCTAGTATCCAAGTTATGGACCTTAACCAAGAACTTAACCGAAGTGGTTCATGCATAAAATATAGGTCACAGTGACCTAATTTCTAGTGGGTGGTGTAGCCCTACCCAAGACCCATCTGGTGGTGAAATATCATTGACCCCAAACATTTAGTATCATAGTAATGGACCTTAACCAAGAACTTAACCGAAGTGGTTCATGCATAAAATATAGGTCACAGTGACCTAATTTCTAGTGGGTGGTGTAGCCCTACCCAAGACCCATCTGGTGGTGAAATATCATTGACCCCAAACATTTAGTATCATAGTAATGGACCTTAACCAAGAACTTAACCAAAGTGTTACGGACGGACGTACGGACGTTTGGACGGACGGACAAGGGTAAAACTATATGTCCGATCCACATACGTGGTCGGGCCATAAAAACAATCATTAAAATGCACTAGTGTTGACTGAGATGTCTGTGAGCATCCAGGTGTGACCTGAGCACTTTTAACTTTCTATTGTATGATGACATGCCATGTAACAAACCAATCACTGGCCATTTATAGCAAGTAAAGTCTAACAATCCACGACCTTGGGTTGCATGACCCCGGTGAACTCTGGTAAACTTGAGAATAATCTCTCTGTTGAAATTTGCAACAATGGAACTTGATCTCTTTGATCAGTTAAAGTAACAGCTATACAAACAAGATTATCTTGTTTTAGGAAAGAGAAATTTACCTGTATGAAAATTTTACCTGTTTGAAAAATTTACCTGTAGAAATTGAATAGTACGAACTGAACTAATGAAATGCTATACAGACTACCTGTAGAAGGTTACATGTTTTTTTTTAGGAAATACTTGTTATTAAAAACTATTTTCTATATCAGAGTACTTTTAGCATATTAAAAATATTTTTTTTTATGAAATGCTTTAATAATCAATTTTTTTTATGGTTTTTACAACTCTATTCATCATAGTTTGTCCTCAGATATATCTGAAATATCTGATATTACTGATTATTCAGATTTCTTATACATTTTTAGTCATAAACGAGGTCATTCTTATCGAAAGTATACTGTTGAATGACTTTAGATTACATTGACTGTTTAAGTGTCTATCTGTATATATAGTTTTTGGGCTCGTTTAGAAGGGGTACCAATATCCCCCCAAATCTTTTATCAAATATTCCATTTCCGAAAAAAAGTGTTTGCCAATATCCCATATCAGGATTGAAATTTCCCATTACGGGAAATAAAATATGAGCAGAAGCGGTTTCCCTTCATGTTATACATGTATTTTCAATTCTATGTGAATCAAATGGTATGGTCTTTGATGGTGTAAAATGTAAATGATGCATAAGTAAAAAGATTTTGTCCTTAGTGTAACATTATATTAAACAGATTTTGATTTGAAAAGCAAACAAGAGTTAACACTAAAGTATGTCTCGCCTGCCGGCACCATCAGAAACAATTATTCTTTCTTACTTCCACTATATTTTGAATTTACATGGATTTTCAGTTTCTGAGATCAAAAGATGTTTATAGAACTTAAACATTGCAAATATATGCAATTAAAATAATCAAAGTCACTCAACTGGAAAATCAAGGTCAAGGTCAAAAGATGGGGATGCAACTGTGCTAAGCTACTACTGGGGCATATGTATACCAAGTTTCATCAACCTAGGACCTATAGTTCTATGAGGTGCTCGCACTACTTTTCCATTGCTATTATATGTATTGAAAATTGTCAAAGTCACTCAACCAAAAAATCAAGGTCAAGGTCAAAAGATGGGGATGCAACTGTGGTAAGCTACTACTGGGGCATATGTATACCAAGTTTCATCAACCTAGGACCTATAGTTCTTGAGATATGGAGGTGCTCACAAAACTTTTCCATTGCGATTATATGTATTGAAAATTGTCAAAGTCACTCAACCAAAAAATCAAGGTCAAGGTCAAAAGATGGGGATGCAACTGTGGTAAGCTACTGCTGGGGCATATGCATACCAAGTTTCATCAACCTAGGACCTATAGTTCTTGAGATATGGAGGTGCTCGCAAAACTTTTCCATTGCTATTATATGTATTGAAAATTGTCAAAGTCAATCAACCGGAAAATCAAGGTCAAGGTCAAAAGACGGGGATGCAACTGAGCTTAGCTACTACTGGGGCATATGCATACCAAGTTTCATCAACCTAGGACCTATAGTTCTTGAGATATGGAGGTGCTCGCAAAACTTTTTCATTGCTATTATACATGTGTATGTATTGAAAATTGTCAAAGTCACTCAACCGGAAAATCAAGGTCAAGGTCAAAAGATGGGGATGCAACTGTGCTTAGCTACTACTGGGGCATATGCATACCGAGTTTCATCAACCCAGGACCTATAGTTCTTGAGATATGGAGGTGCTCATAAAACTTTTCCAAAAAGTTAACGCCGCCGTCGCCGCCGCCGGTAAAGTAACACCTATGTCCCGCTCTGCTTCGCAGGCGAGACAAAAACTATCAAATTGATGGTCATATTACCATCTTTGATGTAGGAGTTTTCTTCCTTCAGAGTAGGAGTTTTCTTCCTACAGTGTAGGAGTTTTTTTCCTTAGTGTAGGAGTTTTTTTCCTTCAAGCAAAAAAATTCATACCCATAACAAGTTAATCTCCTCTGCATAGATGTCAATTTAACTGATGACGGTAATCATCTTCCATTGTTGCAAATTTCAATAGAGGGATTAAGTTGTAGTTTACCTAATTTCATTAAGGAGTACCAATATAAACACGGGGATTATAATTCTTGATTAGCAGTAAATGTTTTGAAAAGACTGAATTGATTGACCAATTGGTCAATTTAAAACTCAAAAGAAAACACTTTCTGCAATAGTAGGCTTAAATCACCCATTGAATTTTATTCTTGGGTGCATATGTAATAGTTATACCATGAGGTAAAGGTGTTTCTGGATAAGAAACCCCGAGGACCGGAGGTCGGAGTGGGTTTCTTATCCAGAAACACCGTTTACCGAATAGTATAACTAACTTACACCCCAGTGAAGTTAGAACAAAACTAGATTACAAATTTTTGATAGAAAGCAATTAAATATGGCTTTAATTATAAAACTGAGTTAGTAAACATATTTCTGATTTTTTTCTTCCCCACACAGGGACCTCTTTAATTCAAGATATTAAGCAACTGAGATGATTTTAGGATTAAAACAGATTAATCAGCTTGTTAAACAGATTAATTACTTTACAAATAACTGATGATTTTGTATCATGCTAATTAAAACAGTGCACACTTCTAAAGTGAATATCTTTAAGATTCATTCAGTTTTTATATGACCATCAGGGAAGACGTATGTGCTTTGGCTGCTGCCCCTTTGAATATCATTAATTTCTGAAAGTAGGTAATTTAAGTTGAGGAAATTGCTTATTTGAAGAAAATTTATTTCATTTTAATTTAATATTTTGTATTTTGATACATATGTTGTACGATGTCCCTTAGCGTGGGGTTCGATTAAGAGCCCTTCTCTCATCTACTTCCTGTTTGCCGACTTACTTAATTTGTTGCATAAATGGTCAATTATGGACAATTTTCTTAACAGTTTTCTCAGCAACCTCTTATTACATCCTTTTGATATTTGGTAATAAGCATGGGTCCCATACCGTTGATTTAATTTCAGGTCTATTGTCTACCTACTTCCTGTTTAACAAAATCTTGCCATTTCTATCTTTGACCCATTTTGATGCCCATCTACGAAAGTTATTATACAGTCGTCGGATATGTTTGTTTGTCCGTCCATCTATGTGTTCGTCTGTCTCTTATGTTGCGAAATATCGGCATTTTGTCTATTGGACATATTCTTGTTTTGTTTGTTTATTTTCATTTTTTAATGTTTTATTTTATTCGTCTGATTTTTATTTTTTATTTTGCTACTTTAGAATTAGAATTGATTTTAAACCTTATAAAGTGAACTGTTTTCATTTCCTTCTCAGATGCCCTGGGCTGGCTATTACAGAAGTTTATTTGTGTGAAAAGCTCTTTTGTTCTATGAACATGAGGTGTGTTCACAGGCGCAAAAGCAGGGGTATATGGAAACCCCTGTTTTTGCCATTGTGAATTAAGCCTATTGTTCTTAGAACAAAAGAGCTATCCACACAAAGAAAGTTTCTGAAAATGAAAGTTCGACTTTAAACAATAGAACTGGGGTGTAAGATAATTTAAGTTTGTTCTTGCCTACAAAAACGATGTCTCCCCCCCCCCCCCCCCCCCCCCCCGTTTCCCAAAAAAGTTCTAAGTTCAAAAGGCCCTTACTTCCACAAAAATTTGATGATCAAATTTTCCTGGTAATATACACAACTACATATGGTGTCCTTCCTATATACATGTACCAAGTTTCTTTAAATTTGGTTCAGTTGTTTTAGAGGAGTTGCGATGATAAGTGAGGATTTTCAGCAAATTTCTAAGTTCAAATGGTCATAACTCCCACATTAATTTGAGGATCAAAATTTCTTGGTAATATGCACAACTACATATGATGTCCTTCCTACATATCAAGTTTAATTGAATTTGGTTCAGTAGTTTTAGAGGAGTTGCGCTGACAAGATGATAAATGAGGATTTTCAGCAAATTCCTAAGTTCAAATGACTATAACTCCCACAAAAATTTGAAGATCAAAATTTCCTGGTTACATGCACAACTACATATGGTGTCCTTCCTATATACCAAGTTTCGTTGAATTGGGTTCAGTAGTTTCAGAGGAGTTGCGCTGACAAGATGATAAATGAGGATTTTCAGCAAATTTCTAAGTTCAAAGGGCCATAACTCCCACAAAAATTTGAGGATCAAAATTTCCTGGTAACATGCACAACTACATATGATGTCTTTCCTATATACCAAGTTTCGTTGAATTTGGTTCAGTAGTTTCAGAGGAGTTGCGCTGACAAACTTTGTGACGGACAGGCGGACAGACAGACAGACAGACGGACAGACACGACAAAAATAATATGTCTCCCCACAAAAGTGGGGGGAGACATAATTAGGAAGTTCTGTTATCACTTCAAGTGTATACCACTGCAACAGAAGCCGCCTATCTCTAGTAAGTAAGTAATATCAAGTTTAAGTTTTGAATCATATATGATCCTTGATATCAAGGATAATACCCGTTTCTGGGTATTATCCTTGATTTGGGGCATACTCCCCAACCTGGTAAAGGTAAAGGTAAGATTTATTTAACGTTAGTGAGTACAGTGATGTGTACACAAGTCAAACAATTAGCACAAGCTCTGACGAGCTTTTGACCGACTGCAAGATTAATGACCGTTTTGCTTATATGAGGCCCTTGCATGGTCGCCAGGTTTGTGTGGGAGGAAAGCCCGATATTCCAAGCTGGAAAATCGGTGAAACCCACCAGCAACCGTAGGTGCCTGGAAACCTTGACACGTCTGAGGATCGAACCCATAGAGGTGTCGACCTGTGATTTAAAGTCCAATGCCTTAACCACTGTGCCACTGCGCTCCCTTTACATTTACATGTAGTGATGATTTACATATATAGAATTCCTTTACCATATCAAACAGTCAAAAATGTCTAAGGAGCTACATCATTGCAACTAGAATTTTTATACTGAAGGGGAGATAAGATAAAATCAGATAGGAGTGAGATGAGTTTGCTCAAACACTGATGCTCTGTTAAATATACGACTTTTGTTGTCTTGGTGATGTTGCTGATTTTTAGTTTTACTATGAAATTCTTCCTTCAATCTTTCACCTTCACTTTGATTGCTTTAAACTTTAATGCATTGCATTTCTGATCTATAAAATTTTAAGAGGAAACCCACAGTTTGTTACTTTGTAATTTGTGAATCTATACCTTTAAGTTTTAATTGATTTTTTCCAATATTTATTGGCACCAGCCAGCCGGCTTCGTACCCGGAACAGATTTGATTTTAGGGAATTTGATTTCGAATCTAAAGGAATTTTTGTTTTGTTTATTCTATATTGTTTTATAAAATTAAAATCAATATTCTATTTAACATTAAATATGTAAGATTCATAATATTTTTTACAAAAAAAAACAATTATTTTCTTTGCGAAACTTTGGCCAAAACTCATAGCGAGGCGCTGCCTAGCATTCCACAAACAATTTCTGACTGACAAGTGCTCGTTCAAGAAGAATTTTAGTTTTAAGAGTGTAGAAAAACTGTTCACTGCACTAAAATGCAGTTGAAACACATGAAAAATCTGCTATCTCCCCAGGTTGTATTTATGATACATCAAACAGGCACATAATTTCATAAAATTGTCAAAATGCTCTTATTTCTGTTGAATATTTTTTTTATCAATTAATGATATCAGGCCCGCCCAGTTTCATAAAACATCTCAAATTTGAGATTTCCTCAAATCCCCCCTCAACTGAGATTTCTTGCAATTTCATAGGTCAATATTTGAGTTGAGGACAGATTTGAGGAAATCTCAAATTTGAGAACTTTTATAAACCTATAACGCACTTACGCTCCCAAAGTTACAATTAATTTTAGTCTTATTTTTGGTATTCGAAAATAAAAACAAGCTTGCTTTTCTGGTAGGTTACACGTGCGTTTAATGACGTCTAAAATTTTCAAAGAAATAAGCGTTAACTTAAAAAGACGTCGAATGTTCTGGAAAACAAGCGCGCTAAACTGGACTATGAAGGAAAATTCAGCTCAAAGTACAACTAAAATATTGATGTTTCTACCATTATTGCTCCCTTCAGGCATTGGCCGAAAAAGTTAACATAGATCTATACGAGATTAAATCCATTCTATTTGGATCAATGGGACAAGATAATGAGGGACAATGTAATACTTGTAATTAATATGAAATTCATGACCTTAAAAGCTCACATGGATTAAACAAAATACAGGCAAATGGGGTGATGAATTAAAGAATTTATCAGGTTGGAGCAAATGCCTGAAAACGGGTATAATACCCGATTTCAGGGATAGCAGACTTTCTAATGGATTTAAAGCTTATTTGATTAATAAAATACTTTCTTTTTTATCACAATGCATTTAAAAGTGCACCCTTTAACCAGTCTTCAATAAAAGAAAATAATTCAAATTCAAATTTAGACTTTGATTCCTTTTATCATTTCCTTTTGTGTAAATTGACCCATTGTACATTCAATTTCTTTTCAAAGAACTTGATATCATTCCTGTTAACTTGATCACATGCCAATTATATCATCAATGGAGAGTGAAAAGTGCTCAAGTCACACCTGGTTGCACACCTGTTAACCATTCAATAAAGGTCAGGTAATACAATAGAAAAAGCTTTGTCACTGCAGAGGCTTTTAACAAGACATCATTTTGATTTGAAAGATGCAAAAATATATAGCAATAATATCATTTCATCTGAATGATATATTTAGAGAATGCCTTTAATTTGTTGAAGTCAGAAAAATTGATTCAAAGTTTGCTATCCCCGATTTCAGGGATCACAGTATACCTGATTTCAAGGACTATCCCTGAAATAGGGTATTATACCCGTTTTCAGGCATTTGCTCCAACCTGTTTATATTCGATAATTTAAACAAAACTAGCTTTTCTTGTCGGTCACATGTGCGCCTAATGGCTAAAGAATTTTCAAAGAAAAAAGTGTTAAAAAGACACTGTATGTTCTGGAAATCAAGCATGCTAAGCTGGACATTGAAGGAAAATTTAGCTGATAGTACTACACAAATTTTGACATCTCTATTGTCTACACTTCATTATTTCAGACATTTTCTGCACATGCAGACTTTTGGGAAAACTTTGGAATTATCTGAATGAGTGACAGTTCAATATATCTTCCATCATATTTTGAGTTGCATGCAATGTGGCAAACTTTCTACATTAGACAGGTTGCTACTCTGGCATATAATCATGATACGCTGCCGAAGGGAGTGATAATGGTAGAAATGTCAATATTTTAGTTGTAATATGAGCAGAATTTTTCTTCAATGTGTAGTTTATCACTCTCTGCTTGTTTTCCCAAACTTTCGGCGTCTTTTTAATGCTTTTAAAAAAAATAATTTTAACGTCATTAAATGCACGTCTAACCCACAGGAAAAGCTAGTTTGTTTTTATTTTCAAACAAAAAAAATAAAAAAAATTAATTGTAACTTCCAGAGGGTCACAGGTTAAACCTGCCTCATATCAATGCAATTTAATATATGAAAAGGCAATGCCTTAAAAGCTCGTAAAAAAACTCAATCAATGGGATAATAAGGGACGACTTGTTATGGAGAGGATATTCATAGGCCTTGGCCTGCTATCCAATCCTTTTCTAATTGAATAAAATATGTTTAAGTCAGACTTGTTAGTACTTTCCGCTTATTTTTCAGCATGTGCAGACTTTTTTGAAAACTTCTTGAAGTGACGTTAAATTTTCATCCTAAGTAGACTGTGGATGGACTCCCGACTTTTTGAAAATTGCAACATATGTAGATCAACTCCTGCAAATAATGTTAGAAGGATGTTGCCTTTTAAAATCTTGATATGATGTGTCAGGGATGCTGAAATCCAATCTGTCGTACATGTTTCCAACCTTAGAAATAAACTTTTGAGCATTACATATCCGGGACAAATACATGTATAAATATTGTTTAAATGAAAATTTCGTCTATAGAAATACATATACTTTATTGGCTAAAAACAGATAAATAAATTCATATACATTTCAGGATGGAGCTGCAAAAATTTGTTGCATGACCTGGGCACCAAACAATCAGAAAATGGCTGTCTGTACATCTGATCGAGTCGTCTTATTGTTTGATGAACAAGGGGAAAAAAGAGACAAGTTCTCCTTGAAACCAGCTGACCCTAAGGTATTATCATGACTATAACTTGGAAGAAGATGGAAACATCTCTTGTAACTCGCTGAAATAACACTTGTGTCAGATGACCCTAACCAGGTCATCTTACAGATGAATATGAATGCGCAAATAGAAAAAAAATCACAAACACCAAATAAACAAAAACAAATAAAGACAAATAGATAAAATTAGAAATGTAAATATAAGAATTGAATGTTTATATTTTGAAGTTTCATATGACAGACAGACAGACAGAATATTTTATTGTCAATTTGACGCCCATTACTGAGCAGTATAAACATAAGCATATGCGTGTAGAAATGTTGGGTCACACATTTTTAACATGAAGTACTAGTGTGCTTCATTAAAAATGTGCTATGGTAAACGTTTTTACATGCTAATGAAGCATCAAAATTTGAACATTCAATTCTTTAGTACAATATTCAGTTTATAGAGATATATATTAGTTTTGTTACTAAAACTGCACCATGAAATCATTTATAAAGCAGGACATATAGAAATTAAAAGGTCAATTTCATTCTTTTTCATTTTACAAATTAGTATGGGAAGAAGAGTTTTACCATTAAAGGTTTGGCATTTTCACCTGATTCCACAAAGATTGCAGTTGGACAAACAGATAATATCATCTATGTTTATAAGATAGGAGAAGAGTGGTAAGTCATTTAAATTGGGTGTTGTTTGTTGTTTGATCATCAATAAATTAAATCATAATCCACTATGAGAACATACAAAATAGAAATGAATAAATGTTAGATTATAAAGATTAGTTTTTAAATGCTCTGCTTTCATTATATTTCATTAAACTTTTTAAAATACAAAATAGTAGCTCTTTATTGTAATATAACTACAGATTTTATGAATACTATTTGAGTTCAAATAACTGTCTGAATAGATCCTAAAAGTGTTTTGCTATTTCAGATTTAAAACCAAATTACTTTTAATTTCATTAAAACGATTCAGTAAGAAGATGAACTTGAAAATAAAGAATAACTATTTTTGGAACAAAAATTAGAAATAAAGACAATATTACAATGTATATACAGATGCAAAATGTTTTTTTTTCTAGTAAGATGTTAAAAAAAATCTGTGACATTGAACATACCTTTACTTTACTATAACAATGTATTTTAATTCATTCCAGGGGAGATAAGAAAGTAATATGTAATAAATTTGTACAACAAAGTGCAGTAACCTGTCTAATTTGGCCACCAGAACAGCCCATTGTGTTTGGTTTGGCAGACGGAAAGGTATAGCTAATTCAAGGATTCTACCCACATTTTAAAAACTTTCATCTCAGAAATGCATTTTAATGATCAAATTTGAGAACCGTTAGTGAAAATAAAAAAATGTATTTCTGTAGCTTTTATTTGTTTATTTTGGAATAGATATGAATTATATATAGTTACATATTTAGAAGGAAAGTGTAAAGTTGGTGCAGTCTGGTAAACCTTGAACCAATTTCATAACTTACACCGAAATAACTTTTACTTTATTGTGATAATTCTGTACTTTTGTACCTTTAATGATAAAGAGTTTTTTTGGGGATACCTTCATTTTAGGTGAGAGGTGCAAATGTGAAAACCAACAAGTCTTCCACTATCTATGGCACCGATTCTTATGTTGTATCATTAGCAGCCAAGTAAGTTTTATCGTTATATTAAAAAATGAACTGAATTCCTCAGTTACTATAGAAAGAATGATTGATTTACTGTTTCTTTGTTTATAAAATATTTAAGGATGTTTGCTACTATTATTGAAAATAAATAGGTTTAAAATTTGATGCTTTGAATTAAAAGATAATAGAAAAAAGTATATTATAAGAAAAAAAATTTGATAGGTTCGTGACCTCGTTTTCAAGATAATTGATGTAAAAGTTTTGGCGAGAAAGGGATTTCTCTGACTTTTTCATAGGTTTAGCAGCACTATTAAGCTGTTAAAATCAATGACAGAATAAATAGGATTTGATAAAAATTTGTTTATAACCTCTTTATGACATATTAAAGACATTGATAACAAGAAAATAGAGGGTTCATGGGCAAAAAAAATTAACCTTATTTTGATATTAAAAACGAAAGAATATGGAATATGTGCCAGAAAGACATGATCCACATATTGAAATGATTTTGATAAATATACAACAGCCAAATTTCACTGCGTGTGAAGCGCTTTTCTGGATTAACCTTCATCAGACACGCTAGGAGTAAAAAACTTGGAAAACCGGTAGAATATTAGATTTGATAAAACAAAAAACAGAAGCCAAAAATATTACAACAATGACCAAACAGATAAATTTATCAAATTTTTAAGAAATAGCCAAACGTCAAATTTGGGAAATATGTAAACTGTGTCTTTCCAACTTTTGATGGTAAAAACTAGAGGATTCCGAAAAAATGACAGAAATCCCAAAACAAGACTAGCAAGCATCCTTAAAAGAGATGTTTTGTAGTTGAAAGTCCAAAACTTAAACTAGAATTTGGAAGACTATAACTCTTCATCAACTTATAAAAAGACAAACCTGTTTTTATATTTCAGTCCATCAGGTAAAGGATTTCTGTCAGGACATGCTGATGGTGCTATTGTAAGATACTTCTTTGATGATGAAGGGTCTGGAGACACACAGGTAATATTTGGACAGACTTGTCTTGTAAATCCATCAAAGATCTGCTTGCACAGGCTTTCATATTCAATATCATTTAAATATAATATATTTTTGAAAAATTACATTCTCTTATGAGGTTGAATTCTGAGAAATGTTCAGCTCATTTTAATACTTTTAGATATGTTTTCATTCTTGCCGCATCATTTGATTTGATCATTTGCGTGTCTGTTTTAAAACACAGATGGATTTTTACCATCGTACAACTCATAAAGGTAGTCAGCACCAACCAACTTTGCTTTATTGTTTTATTTATCAATTTAACAGTGTGTATGTTTTTCAGGGAAAGATCAGCACCCATCCGTGCCCACCCTATGCTTTGGCATTTTCCCAGAATTCCATAGTAGCAGCTGGATGTGATAAGAGGATAATAGCTTATGGTCGAGATGGACGTAGCTTTCAACATTTTGATTTTTCTCGTGATGATGATGAGCATGAGTTTACTATTGCTGTCTGTAGTCCCAGTGGACAGTCAGTTGTCGTCGGCAGCTTTGATAGGTATCTCAAAACTTTTATCTCAAAACTTTTAAGTTTATTTTCTCTCGTTAAAACAGATAGAATTTATAAATTAATTTCAATTGATTATTTAACTAAATGCATGTACTTATAAAACTAATTTTAATAATTTTTTATATAAATGATTGTCATTTAGACTATAGTAAAGTTTGTATTTCTAATATTTAATATTTTTTACACATTCAGAGAAATATTGTGTATCCATTACTTATATAGAATTTTTTTTAGAAATTATATTAAAAAATATCACTTTGGATATTGTAGTTTCAACTCAAATGAATGTGCTGAATAGATGTTTAATTCAATGAATTGAATTGTTTTATAGACTGAGAGTTTTAAATTGGAGTCCAAGAAGACAAATGTGGGATGAGCCTAAAAATAAAGACATCAAAAACCTGTACACTATTACAGCCCTAGCTTGGAAGAAGGATGGATCTAGAGTCACATGTGTAAGTGTTAATGAAATGGCACATTATCCAAAGTCAAATTAAGAACTAAAAGTGGTTTCAAAATGATTAAATGCAATATTTTGGCAAGAATATTGTTTATCCAATTATACCTTTATTCCTGATTAAAAAAGAAAAAAAAATGAAGTCTTTCGTTGATTACAGACTAAAACTGCTTAATAAATGAATTGATTTGTTACTTCAGGGAACCTTATGTGGTGGAGTAGAACTTTTTGACTGTTGCCTTAAGAGAACTATCTACAAGAATAAGTTTGAGATGACACATGTAGGACTCAGTCAGGTCAGTATAATGTCTTATTTTGTCGTGTTTGATTTTATTTTTTATGTGCTTAGCCTTACAATGAAATGAAAAGAAATTACACAGAAATTTTTTAGAGCCAAAATTTTAGGAAACCTTTTGCTGTTTGAATGCAAAATCAGCATTTGTCAACTTAATTTCTCTGTTTTTGTCTTGCTTTATGGGCTTGATCATATCCAATTTATTCCTAATTAATCATAACTAATTTTTAGGTCATTGTCAAGAACATGTCTAGTGGGACAAGGGTCGTGCTGAAATCTCATTATGGCTACGAGATTGATGAAGTTAGGATCATGGGAAAAGATCGATATTTGATCGCTCATACATCAGATACTATACTGTTGGGAGATCTACAGAGTAACAAGCTGAGTGAGGTAGGTGCAACATTAGATGTTAGGACCATATTAAATTGCTGTATTTATTATTTCTGCTATGCATAATTTAATGTTTGACCTTGATTCACTTTGTAATGTATCATGAAGCAATATTTGTTCTAGGCCTCAAGGTTTATCAATTTTCAAGATCAATCATTGAGATGATTTATATTAGTTGTTGTATGCAAAAGATCAAATTGATTTAAGTTGTTCAATGCCAATAACAAATTTCCAAGTTTTCTCATTTTGTGTTGATGAACTTAAAAAAATAATGAAACAATATTTTTGATGCATTTAACATTTAATGAATTATATTAGAACTTCTGTGAGTGTTCATGATTTTAATGATTTTGTTATTGTAGGTTCCTTGGCATACATCTGGTGGGAATGAGAAATATTACTTTGATAATGAAAATGTAAGTATTATAAAAGACGAGAACACATGCTTTTGATAAATCAAGCTAAAACTGTGTTTTAATAAAAATTTAATGATTTATTGAAAACCCAACATTTGACTGTATCTTATTCAAACTCATATCATTCCATATAATTTCAAGATTATTGTTTTTCACAATATTTTGTTTATGTTTTAGGTTTGTATGATCTTTAATGCTGGAGAACTATCTCTGATAGAATATGGCTCTAATGAAGTTCTTGGATGTGTGAGGACTGAGTTCATGAACCCACATCTCATCAGGTAAAATTAACGTTGTAGTTGTCATGAACCCACATCTCATCAGGTAAAAATTTCAATGTTGTCATCATTTACTCATTTTGATTTTAATTTTTAACTATAAAAAGTTATGTCCTTCAGTGCAGTCTTTAAGAAATTGACATTATTTATCTAATATTTATCTGTTTCATTATCAGTTTAAGATCTAAATTTTTCTTATAGTAAGGTAACATTTGTATTTTTTGTTTTGATTTTAGTGTCAGACTTAATGAGAGAAGACAGAGAGGAGTTGAGGACAATAAGAAGATTGCATATCTCCTGGATCTGAAAACAGTAGCCATTGGTTAGTATCATTAGAGATGTTAGATAGAGTTTTACAAATCTGTTCCTGTGTAACATGCTAATTCAATGCTAAGTCTTATGTTCATTTTTGGCCAGATTTCACAATTGAAAATCCGGGTTATAAAATGGTGACTGTGGGCGGGCGAGTGGGCAGGCGGTTGGTTGTTACTTTCGTAACAGTTTTCTCAGAAACTACTAATCACAGCCTCTTGATATTTGGTATGCAGCATCAGCATGGGCTCCCATAACATGGGATTGGATTTCAAGTTTATTTCTCACCTACTTCCTGTTTACAGACTTAGTTCATTTATTAACATTAATGTTCAATAATTAAAAAAAAACTTGTAACAGTTTTCTCAGCAACTGCTAATCACAGCCACTTGATATTTGGTATGCAGCATCAGCATGGGTTCCCAAAAAGTAGGATTTTATTTCAGATCTGTTGCTCACCTACTTCCTGTTTACCGACTTAGTTTATTTTTTGACATTAATGTTCAAAAATTGAAAATTTGACAGTTCTCTCAGCAACTACTAATCACAGTCTCTAGATATTTAGTATGCAGCATCAGTATGAGCTCCCATAAGGTGGGATTTGATTTCAGGTCTATCGCTCACCTACTTCCTGTTTAAAGAAATCCGGCCATTTCTGTCTTTGACCCATAATTATTGATTGAAAAAAATGTGAGGTGAAATAAAAAATTGAAGCATACAAATATACAAATTGATGAGAACCTGAGCAATACAGTCAATTTGTTTTACTCATAAAAAATGTATTTGATTTTGTATGGGTGTTTCATTGCATTTTGAATATTTTTTTTATTGTTTTCATTACATGGAATGAATGCTTTTCAGTTCAGGACTGTTTTATTTTTCAGTTGATCTGTTAAGTGGAGTAACTTTAGCACAAATAACTCATGAATCTAAAATTGATTGGCTGGAGGTAAGTCATTAAGATTCTACGTAAAAAATTAGTTGTTCATTCACTCTCAGGGAAACAAGTCATTTGAACTTAACTTAAATTTACACATACGTTATAAATAATTAATAGTTACTGGATATGATATACATACTATTGTTTGTCAAAAGTTATTGATCATTATAAAAAAGACAATGTAAACTTTTCCTGATATACAGTTCAAAAACAAAGTCACGTCAACAAAGCGCTCAACACTGTTTTTGTAACTTTTGATATAGAACAAACAAGCTGAAATTTATGATCCCTAACAGTATGTCCTCAAGTGTAAAACTTATGTTCATGTTTTATTCTTTTTTTTTGTTTAGCTGAATGAAACAGGAAGAAAATTGCTGTTTAGAGACAAGAGACTGAGGGTATGTTAACAAATCTTTTATTGGTCAGAAATGTTCAATTTACCAAAATTCTTTAGCTCGTGATATCTTAGTTATATTCAAGATATTCAACAAGTAAAGCTTGAAAAATCATTCAGGGATGTTTCTTAAATACTAATAACTTGGAGTTGTTTTAACTTAAAATGGCAATGTGTTTGGTCTTACAATTATTTTGTGCATACTGTCCTGTCTATTTTAAATACCTGCAATGTATTTACATTTTCAGTTGAATTTGATCGACATTGAATCACAAAATAGGACGACTATACTGAACTACTGCTCGTATGTACAGTGGGTACCTGGCAGTGATGTTGTAGTGGGACAAAATCGTGGAAACCTATGTGTGTGGTACAATATAGACGCCCCAGAAAGAGTAACGATGTTCCCAATAAAGGTAATTAGCATATCATCTTAATGTATGACAGAATTGTGGAAATATGTGTGTGGTACAATTTAGATGCCCCAGAAAGATTTACAATTTTCCCAATAAAGGTAAATAACATGAATTGGTAATGTGGGTCAGAATCGTTGAAACCTGTGTGAGTGGTGCATCATAGACGCCCCAGAAAGAGTTACAATGTTTCCAATAAAAGTACATAAGCATGATATGGTATTGTAGAGCAGAATTATGGAAATCTTAACTTGCAGAGCAGGATAGTAATTAAAAAATTTCACATAGTACAGAAGCACTTTGAATATATCACAGAAACCAGATTTTATTAGGTAGAAACTTCAGACTTTCTTCTTTCTTTTATGAATTCACTTAAAGTTATTGTTACCATATCTGTTTTATTTATTTGTTACCATTAAAAGAGTTTAGATTAAAAATGAATTATCTGTTTTATTTAGGGTGACATCACTGATCTAGAAAGGAATGATGGTAAAACTGAGGTGCTTGTTAATGAAGGTGTGTCTACAATCTCCTACACTCTAGATGAGGGACTGATTGAGTTTGGAACAGCTATTGATGATGGAGACTTTGAAAGGTATAAAGTTGTTGTAAAATGTTTGGTTATAGTTAATCTGTTTATTCTTTTGGATACCTCCTAAAACTAGAATTCTGACGTGGCATGAAAATTATTGAATAGGATGTCTTTAGCGTGTACCAAATCTTTCTTTTTTTCACCATTGTTATTTTTTTCGTTTTAATCTACTTGTCTCTACCCGTAAATTGCTCTCAACATTTATATAACTGTTTATATCCTCACTTACACTCTGACCTTATATTTACCATATTACTAATGTTATATTTCAGGGCTGTATCCTTCTTAGAAACATTGGAGCTATCTTCAGAAACTGAGGCTATGTGGAAAACCCTCAGTAAACTAGCCATGGAAGACAGACAATTACACATTGCAGAAAGGTAAAGGTCTTTGTATAGAAATAGAAAATCAAATAACAATGTGATGTATTTTGATTTTTTTTTAATTGAAAACATATACAAGGTTCTCACAAAAGATATAGTAAGAATCTTAGATTCACATGTAAAATAAGAAAAAAACTTTTTAAGTTAGATACAATGCAGTAAAACATAATGAACATTTGTGTTCAACAAACTTAAAAAAAGTATTGATTATTTGTTTTAGATGTTACTCAGCTTTAGGTGATATAGCTAAGGCCAGATATATGAAGGAAACCTTTAGAATAGCAGAGGAAGTCCAGAAACAGCATGTAGGTTTGAAATGCTTTCAAGAAGTTTAGCCTTTATTCATGACTTGAAACAGTTAAATGTTTATTTTGCTTCAATTTGAAGAAAAAATTATGTGTGCAGCACAATTAATACAAGTGTGTCTTCATATGTTGATGTCCTCATTGAAAAGTTCTTACATTTAAAACAAAGTTTTTATTCTATTAAACATCTGAAGCTAGTCTGTACTGACTATCTTTTCTTCTTTTGTCAAAAAATCCAAGTTAATTTCATTCCTGTTAATATTTTAGAACTTGAATTAATGTTTGTCATGTTGGCTTGAAGATTGGTATGTCTTATGTATTATAGGGAGGAGATGGATTTAACCACTATAAAGTCAGAGCTAGATTTTCCATCATGGAGAAGAAATACAAAGAAGCTGAAAGTATTTACCTGGAACAGGTAAGTCATATTTTGTAAAATTATGTCAAGTATTATCTGGGGCAGTTGATGTAGTATTTTATCTGGAACAGTTTATTTCCATCTTTCCAGGGACCATAGAACTTGGTTTTCTGCCCTGTCTTCAATGGTGGGGTAACAAAAGTGTTCTAGTCTGTCTTGTCTAAATCAGGTTTACTTTGAGGTTCAGGTTGCTTGTTTGTGAAGGAAGTATGATATCATTATTATACTTTATACACATATGCAACAGAGAATAAACCGAAATCTTCTTCATGGTTCAGTGATTGTTGAAAAAAGGATATGTTTTGAAGTAAGGTATCATGTTATTTATAGACATATTCTTGTGTAAATAAATTTAGATATCATTTTCAACTGTTAGCTGTGTGCATTTAATGGAAAAAAATTATATTTCTAGAATCATGTAGATGAAGCTATGGAGATGTACCAAGAAATGCACATGTGGGATGAAGCTATTGAAGTTGCTGAAGCAAAGGTATGTTGTTATGTCTAAACATTGGTATGGGACAACTACTGTCTGTGAAGGGTAGTCTGGAGAATGGAAAAATCAAAAATATTTTTTTCTGAAATAAGTTAGCTTTAATTTGTTTAGATAATCTTATTAGTACCAAAAAGACGTAGTTAAAAAATATAACAACTTAACCGAAAGTTCAATACATTTCCTTAAAATTCAGATATTTGCTAGCCTATTGGGATTTCCCATTGTTAAAAAATGGCGGGAAAAATTGTCAAATTTCTATTGTGACGTCATATGACGTCAAAGTGCACTCCCAGATGTAAACAAAACCAAATTGTTCATAAAAGGCATCCCCAAATATGACTGCCATTTACAATGGAAAAACTAGGGGCAAAGTGATTTTGATTCATTTATTTTAGAGGTAAGCCATTTCTTTACTTTTTTCTGTGAATTTAGTTATGTTTTCTTGCAAAGATAAAAATGGCAAACATTTCAAAGGTTCTAGCAACAACATGAAGAAAAAAATTAAGAATTTCTGTTCTCCAGACTACCCTTTACAGACAATAGTTGTTTTTCTGTGGACTTAGGTGCTTTATAGGACAGTTTTATTGAAATGCCCTGTTGACAGCAATAATTTTGTCTATGCAACAATATGATAAAATTGACAACATCATGAAGAAAGTTTGTCTCCAATTTTGATAATAAACATAAAATAGACAATGTTGCTCAATTATTGAGTATAATAATGAAAGTAAAATATATTTTAAGTTATTAAAGAAAACATTCGGACATCAAAGCTGAAAGTCTAAATAGTTGCTTAATAACAAGTGACACACCAGACAATTTTATTACCAAAAATAATATATATATATACCAGATACATTGTACAAGAACTAAAAAATGAAATAAACTACTTATTACCTGTTGTATTTATAGATGCACCCAGAGTTAGAGAATCTCCAGCGGAATTACTACCAGTGGTTGATGGACACAGGACAAGAAGAGAAAGCAGGAGAGGTTTGTTGATGTTTAAATTGTCAGTTGAAACCAAAAATTAATCATAAGGAAGAAAATAAAGTTTAAGACATATCATTCTTTCACAATGATGACTGGATCTGTAATTTCCATCCAAACATTCCATGAATTACTCTCTTGAAAAGTTGTACTGACTGTTTTGACTTATTTTATCTTGCCTTTCTTTAAAGATTTTTTTAATGTGATCAGTTGATGTTTTATTCAGCATTAAACTATACTTCTTATGACTGTCATATTTTCCCCCTTCTTAGTTGCTGCCAAAATATCAATTTATGGTGGACAAACTTCATTCTTGAAATTATTCTACTAAAATTATTTATTTTATTCTAATTATTTGTAACTACCATTGTAGTTGAAGGAAAAAGATGAGGATTATTTAGCAGCCATTAACCTGTACATGAAATCTGGTCTCCCTGCTAGAGCAGCCAGACTGGCAACCAGTAGAGAGGTAAGAAGATCACTTCAGACCTCCTAACTTTTCTATATATGTAATCCTAGAACATGTGATCTGTCTAGATGTCTCTTACAAGTGGATCTGACTATTAACTAGTTGAGAATTGTAACCCAAAAAGTATTGGACAAACCTTAATGTTTGATAACTAACCTTAAATTGAATACTTGATGCGTTATTTCAACACAAGGATACTATATACATCTATAGATCATATCTTAATAAGTATATTGGTACATAGATTCCTAGTAAAATATTTTGTTATAAACAATAGATTATGATAAAGTATCTGCATTATTTAATGTTAATTTGTAGGAACTGATGAGTAACTCTGAGTTGATAGGAAGAATTGCTGCTGCTCTAATCAAAGCTGAGTTGTATGAGAGGGTAAGTTCTATACAATACTGTTAACAACTACAGAATGTAAATAAAACTGTTTTAAGCAAGCCAAGAATGGTGTAAAAAGGATATAGACAAACAATGTATTTTGATTTCTGATATTATTAAACATTGAGACATGGAATTTCAATAGGTTTTTAAGTACACATAAAGGTGCTACTGCTACCTGCTGATTTCAATCTTTTGAAATTAATTGATCTGCATAAAACCAGGTTTACTTTTTTATTTTTTTTATAGGCTGGAGATTTGTATGAACACATCAGAGATAAACAAAAAGCTATGGAATGTTACAAAAAAGGCAGAGCTTATCTCCAAGGTAGGGAATTGATTGAAGCAGTTATTACAGCTAATTTTTGAATGTTTATATGAATCATTGTTTTCTTGTATGAACTCTCTTTCCTTATTTTTGGATTTTAAGATTCAAATGCCCCTGATTCTTTCTTCAACATAAGTTAACAATGGGTGAATTGTGACTTATTAAAGGTGTTTTAAAGAAAAGATTGTTTGATTTCTTGATTTCCCTAACTATAAAGTTGCAGTAGAGGTTGTGTTGTATTTTACAGCTGTTAAGCTTGCTAGAGAGGCCTTCCCAGATCAAGTTGTTAAGTTAGAAGAAGAATGGGGTAACTACCTAGTATCTCAGAAACAGCTGGACTCTGCCATCAACCACTATATAGAGGCTGGGTATGTAATATAAACCACTATATAGAGGCTGGGTATGTAGTATAAACCACTATATAGAGGCTGGGTATGTAATATAAACCACTATATAGAGGCTGGGTATGTAACATCTAATAACGCTCCATCTAAAGATTTGATCAAAAGCATTCTGATTAAAAAAAAATAAAGTAATTATGCAAATTACTTTATATCTTTGTTAGGGCTGTTCCAGAATTAATAGTGTGGGGGGTCAGGAGGAATTTCTATTACATACATGGTGGGTGGTGGGTGTTTTAGAAATATTTTGTGAAGAGACAATGATAAAAATTTATTATTTTTTTATGGGTGGTGGGGTAAAAAAAAAGTGCCTCCTGCCCCCCCCCCCCCACACATTTAATTCAGGAACAGCCCTTATCAAAAAAAGGAAATGATATTAGAATTATTATAACATGTGATTTATCATCTGTAGCTTCGTTAAATATTTTATTTGTGTACTTTGGCCTTATTTAATAGCATGTCTATTTTAAAATTAGAGACGTATAACCTGTTTTCCCATTAGGATTATAAAACTTCAACATGATATATTTTCAAGGGCTAACATGAAGGCAGTAGAAGCTGCTATAGACTCCAGACAGTGGGCTAAAGCTGTCCAGATCTTAGAGATACAAGATTCTTCATCCTCCTCCAAGTACTATAAGAAAATAGCAGATCATTATGCTTCTATTGGAGACTATGATGTAAGTTACGTTGTCAGGACAGAAATCAGGTAACATGAAACTGTGTCTCTCAGGAAAAGGCAATCAATGTTTTACTATTTACATGATAGGATTTTACAAAGTGAAAAATCAGGGTTGTAATATGGTGGCTGTGTGGCTTCAAAAGGGGTAGGTAGGCAGGGAGTACAATTTTTGTGACAGTTTTCGTAACTAATCACAGCCTCTTTATATTTTGTATGCAGCATCAACATGTGGTCTCATATCGTGGGATTGGATTTCAGATCTGACCATTATCTGCAATTTCTTTGACAAATTTTTCTCATTTTAAGGCATTTACATGGCTCAAGAATTTCATTCCTTTATACTTAAATATGAATACTTATTTCTTCTTTTACCCAAATATTGACTGTTGCAATTCAATTTCACCTTTTTAGATGGCAGAAAAGTTGTATGTACAGGCTGGCTGTACTAGAGAGGCTGTAGACATGTATAACAATGCCGGCAAATGGGACATGGCCCATAAACTAGCCGCTACTTACATGAAGTCAGACGATGTATCTACACTGTATATCTCACAAGCAAGACAACTGGAGGATGAGGGCAAATTTAAAGATGCTGAGAAGTAAGTCAAACTTTTTAATCTTTTTGATATTTTTCCCCTTTAGTGTAAAAGAATGGATTAAAGGTTGGCAAAGCAACATTTAAAAAAAAAGCAGTGATACTCTTTTATACAAAATCAATGCTAAACAAAATGTGCAACTTAGATATTTGTAAGATTGGAATTACCTTTTTTTTAGTATCTGAATAAAATAAAGCTTTGATTTCTTTTTCTTAGGTTGTATGTATCTGTCCAAGAACCTGATATGGCCATTACAATGTATAAGAAACATAAGATGTATGGAGACATGATAAGGCTTGTAAAGACATATCATCCTGACCTCTTACAAGACACACATCTACACCTGGCAAAGGTAACTTGTCCCAATGAAAAACATGTAACCTCTTATATCTTATAAGACACATATCTACACCTGGCAAAGGTAACTTGTCCCAATTAAAAACATGTAACCTCTTATATCTTATAAGACACATATCTACACCTGGCAAAGGTAACTTGTCCCAATGAAAAACATGTAACCTCTTATATCTTATAAGACACATATCTACACCTGGCAAAGGTAACTTGTCCCAATGAAAAAACATGTAACCTCTTATAAGACACACATCTACACCTGGCAAAGGTAACTTGTCCTGATGAAACACATGTCACCTCTTATTTCCTATGGCAAAAACACTTGTATGTCTAAATATTTTATTAATGGTTTGGTAGATAAAGTACAAGTAAGAATTCTTGTGGGTTACATAAACATGTAAGTGAATGTTAACTTCTGGTTGAATAACAGTGGATTATTTTATTTTCTTTGGTATATATTTGTGTGGCTTCCCCCAAAAAAGATATTTTCTAAGACCTTTAACTGTGGATTTTTTTTCCAAAGGAACTTGAATTTTGAGATGTGTACATGTTGCTAGAAGGAAACAATATTGAATCAACAGTTCTTTGATTTTTTTCATATTTAAGCTGTTAACCATGAAAACCATAAAAATTTGTATCCCAGGAATAATAATAAAACAACACTATCTATTTAAGACATTTTTATGTTATAAAAAGTCTTTTTAAAATGCTGATGTTTGTTGGAGAATGATTATCTGATAGCATTTATACTTATAGGAGCTGGAGAGTGAAGGAAATTTGAGACAAGCAGAACATCACATGGTGGAGGGTGGCGACTGGAAGGCTGCTGTTAACATGTACAGGTCTCAAGATATGTGGGAGGAAGCTCATAGGGTAAATAATAAACTGTGAAAGAGGGGGGGATAAACATATTCACAAGTTATGTGGGACAAGGCTCATAGGGTAAATAGCACACTGTGAAAAGGGGGGGTAAACATGTTCACAAGATATGTTGGATGACGCTCATTGGGTAAATAGCAAACTCTGAAATGGGTTGGGGGATAATCATGTTCACAAGATAGGGGGGGGGTGGTAAACATGTTCACAAGATATGTTTGACGAGGGTCATAGGGTAATAAATACTATAAAACTCGATAAGAGGGGAGACATGTGGGATGATGCTCATAGGATAAAAAATAAACTGAAAGGTGGGGTTGGGGATAAACATGTACAGATCACAGGATATGTGGAATGAAGCTCATTGGGTAAAAAGTAAACTGTGACCATTGTTATTTTCAATTCTTGGATATTAATATCAAGGGATACAGTTTTGTGTTATGCTGTGACTTGCATATTGATTTTTTTTTTCATTTTTAACTTGATGATTTAATTTCATGCTTTCAAAGTTCCAGTCAAAGATGTGAATAAATAGTCAGCATTTTCTGTACCCTTTACAGACAGTAGTAAAACATATCAGACATGTGTTAATTATTTCGTAGGTGGCCAAGAATGCTGGAGGTGCCACTGCAGCCAAACAAGTGGCCTATCTGTGGGCTAAGAGTCTGGGAGGTGATTCAGCTGTTAAACTTCTAAGCAAGTTTGGATTGTTAGAGGCTGCCATTGATTATGCTAGTGAAAACTGGTCAGTTGTTTAAAATTTATTATTTAAAATGATTGTTATTATTTATGTTTAAAATGTGGATTTGAAGAAATAAATTAAACGTTAAAGTCTATACCGTATAACTGGTGATTTTTGCGGTAATTTCATTTTTGCGTTGTTTCGCGGTTGATCCTCGACCGCAAAAATTAAAATCGCATAAAATTATGAAGAACGTATATTTTACCTGGCATTATCTAAAGTATATAAAGTAGAATTTTACAGAGGATACCAATATCTATCAATCTATCTATCACAGGTGTCAAAATTGTTTATTACCTTAAATGATGGAAAAAGCCATGCATGTTTACATAATGTTAAATATGACCACTTAATGACACCTAATCAAAACACCCAATGTTGACACACACGCCCATTGTAAGTTAGTAAATTAATTAGTACATTGTGTCATGATTGTGTGGGTATAACAAATGAAACGTTTGACTTTATTACCCACGCTTATAATATCAATATTAAAGATAAAAGGAGTCTGCTATTCTTTTGCTTAAGAAACAAATCATTTGGTAAGACCATTTATACAAGGAAAAATTATAGAGCTGAGCAATCCACATTTAAAGTAATAAAGCTAATTATATAAAAAATTTCAAAAAACAGACACATTTAAGTTTTATTGAAGATGGAAAACCGCAAAAAATTAAAATCAGCAAACATTAAATTTCAGAATTTTCATTCCAATCCACAAAAATTTCACCCCGCAAAAATTACCGGTTATAGGGTACTTAAAATGATAGTTTGACATGCTTCCTGCTGTAGGATCTTACTTAATAAGATAATGTCAAGTTTCTCTCTTACAATTGTTTATATTTTGTTCATACTATTCATAAATCTAATTTTGATAAAATAAAAATATAAGTAAATTTTTGGTTAGAATTTTTTTAGGGGATGAGAGAAGAGGAATAATCAATAAATCAGTAGCCTTTCAGAGTTCGCGAAATGTGTCGGACCTGTCAGACCTGACTGGTAAAATTAAAGCAGGTCCGGCATTTTAAACATACTTACTGGACCCATGTCTAGTAGATTTTAGTAATTTTTTAGATAGTTGTAATAGACAGGACCAGTAAAAAATAATTTAGGTCCGACCAATGATTCCATTATGATGACCTATGACTGACAATATAATTCTCAGTTTCGCGAACTCTGGCCTTTCTTCCTTCTAATTTGAATGTTCCATAGATATTAACATAACTGTATATATTATTGCAGTGCATTTGATTTTGCTTTTGAGTTGGCAAGATTAGCCATGAAGAACAAACTGGTTGACATACATCTAAAGTATGCTATGTTCCTAGAGGACGAGGGGAAATTCCAGGAGGCAGAGGACGAGTTCATCAAAGCTGGTAAACCCAAAGAAGCTGTCCTTATGTAAGTACATGAATGTTTTATCTCTGTTCAGGGCTATTCCAGAAATAAATGTATGGGGGGGTCAGAAGGCACTTTTTCTAATACCCACCATGTGTAAAAAAAATTTTTTTTCCTTTATGTTGCATTTGAGAAATATCTAAAAATACCACCACCCATAGAATATTAATTGTAGTGCCTTCTGATCCCCCCATACAATTAATTCTGGAATAGCCCTCAGCTATTTTGAACATTCAACAATTCATTCCTGCATTGATTTCCATTCATTGAGAATTTACTTATGGAATTTCGTTTCAATATTGTTTTGCAAATAAACTAAAGCTGTGTTCTCAACTGTATGTAATTGGATGAAATAGGTTAAGGGTTCTCTCTTGTCTTTTTATAAAAATTACTCCCTTATGCAAAAGACACAATTAGTTAAATAATCCATGATAATAAATGAGGATAAAAATAAGAGCAAATCTTAAATTAGTAATTTCAACCATAAAATATATGCATCATTTAAAGTTTGTTAAGCAGGCAGACCAGCACCAATATTAACTGATACAAAAATAACCACAAACTGTATTTTAGGTATGTCCATAACCAAGATTGGGACTCTGCCCAGAAAGTGGCTGAGAACCATGATGCAGATTCTGTGTCTGACGTTCTAGTTGGTCAAGCTAGATTTGCCTTCGAAGAGAAAGAATATGCTAAAGCTGAATCGTATCTACTGAGGGCTCAAAGACCTGAACTGGCAGTCAAATACTACAGGGTAAGTTACATGATTCCATGATTACTGGCATGATCAGGGAAAAAAGTACTCTAGGAACATTTACTTTTTACTATAAGATATAATGTATTTACATTTTCACAAAAACATATGTGATTCTGTAAATTCACACATATTTTGTGTGATAATTAGTTGTCATGCAATATTGGCTTTTCAGGTTCATTCTCTTGATATTTTTTCTCTGTAGGAGTCAGGAATGTGGCAGGATGCTCTGAGAGTTTGTAAGGAGTATGTTCCACATAAACTACAGCAGCTACAAGATGAATATGACAGAGAAATGACACAAAATACCACCAGGTAAATGTCACCTGACAAAAGTAGATCTAATTCCATCAGGTAAAAGTCACTTGACAAAAATAGATCTAATTCCACAAGGTAAATGTCACATGACAAAAGTAGATCTAATTCTCCACCAGGTAAAAGTCACTTGACAAAAATAGATCTAATTCAACTAGGTACATGTCACATGACAAAATAAGATCTAATTCCACCAGGTAAATGTCACATGACAAAAGTAGCTCTAATTCCACCAGGTAAATGTCACATGACAAAAGTAGATCTAATTCCACCAGGTAAATGTCACATGACAAAAGTAGATCTAATACCAAGAGGTAAATATCACATGATAAAAGTAGATCTCATTCCACAAGGTAAATGTCACACAACAAAAGAAGATCTCATTCCACCAGGTAAATGTCACATGACAAAAGTAGATCTCATTCCGCGAGGTAAATGTCACATGACAAAATAAGATCTCATTCCATTAGGTAAATGTCACATGACAAAATAAGATCTCATTCCACCAGGTAAATGTCACATGATAAAAGAAGATCTCATTCCACCAGGTAAATGTCACCTGACAAAAGTAGATCTCATTCGACCAGGTAAATGTCACACAACAAAAGAAGATCTCATTCCACCAGGTAAATATCACATGATAAAAGTAGATCTCATTCCACCAGGTAAATGTCACACAACAAAAGAAGATCTCATTCCACCAGGTAAATGTCACATGACAAAAGTAGATCTCATTCCACCAGTTAAATGTCACACAACAAAAGAAGATCTAAGCCCACCAAAACAGTAGATCTAATATGCCTTAAGCTTACATTTGTTACCGTCACTATATGCATACATGTAGTTGTATTACTTTTAACTTTGTCTTAATTTGTAAAAATTGAATTTGTACTAGATTTGGCTTATACTTATAGAGTGAATTTGTTATGAGCTACACAAAGTTGACAGCTATGGCTGAACATGACTAGGATTTGGTGCAACAATTACCATGTACAGATATTTTGGTTCCCAAATTCCATCTTTTATAAAAAAATGTTTCCAAAAAAATTTGACTCATATTAATTTCTGAATGAAAGCATGTGAGCAGTCCATTGTTTAATATTAGTATTAATCCCATTAACATATGTGACAAAATATAATTCAGACAAAGTATTAAAAGTTATAAACTCGGCTGGTTTAATTATAAACCAATGTATGTATGTTTTAGTGGCCTAGAATCGATGGTTCAGCAAGCACGTGAATGGGAATCGTCAGGAGAGTATGCTCGTGCAGTGGAATGTTACATGAAGGTCACACCCAAACTAACCAGTGATTTAAATTATATGGAGAAATGCTGGATGAAGGTATCTATAAAAACAATGGAATGTTGAAATAATTAAGATTGACGTTGTCAAATTATAAAATAACCAATTTTGATATTGAATTCATTATTATCATTTTAATACCCCACAAATCGGTTTTCGGAATGCACAGAATTCTGTCTATTTGTCTGTCCAATGATCTAAGTGCATGTCATTCAAAACTGCCTAATGGGTTTTCATGAAAGTTTACTTAAAAGACATTATAGAGATATGCATCAAGAATTTCATTGCTCTCAGATATCTTTTTGGGTTGATAGTTGAATTCATTTTCCCTTATATATTTGAAATCCAATATGAATCAAGGGGTATTGTGTATCAATTACTTTTAAAATAGATAAACAAGATAAAGAAAAAAAATTAAATTTCAATGGATAGCTAAAAATATAAATTTTATTATGTTTACAGGCAGCAGAATTATCTATAAAGTTTCTCGGCAATGAGCGAGCCCAAGCTGTGGTGGAGACTGTCTGTCCTAGACTTGCAGAACACAGAAAATTTAACCAGGTTTGTACAAGGGGTCATACATTGTTTGGTTATGGAAAATTGTGACATTAAATTGCTACTATAAGATTGTTTACCGAGAATAAAATACATATGACTTAGTTGAGGTTTGGCATAGTATAAAATCAAAAATACATTTTGTGTGGATAGCAATGTTTCATCCAGAACTAAGAATAAGGTTTAAAAAAAAACTATTGCTTCCCTCACTTTGAAATAAAGGTATCCTTAAATTATTGAATATGTTTTTCAGACTTCATGAAAACCAATTAATATATTTTGTAATTTGTGTATTACAGGCAGCTGAACTTTATCTGACGGTTGACTTGATCAAAGAAGCCATTGACATGTTCATAGCTGGAGAGGAATGGAACAAAGCCAAGAAAGTAGCAAAGGAATTAGAACCAAGGTCAGATTCTATAAATAGAACCAAGGTCAAATAAAAGCTAAAAATAGAATCTTAAGTCAAATGAATGGTTATGTTATGGTTTGTACATTTTGAAAAAGGATACCCCTGGATAAACTAAACATTTGAAGTACCTCATTTTGAAATAATTAAATTCCTTTTGTTTTATATTTAGAACAGCAATTTGGATTTGTTGATAGCACATTGGTTATGAAGTTTATTTCTCAATGAAAATCACCAGTACATAGGACCTTGACAACGCCGAATAATTTAAAAAGAAATAAACAATGCATTTTGTGCTATCTTATCAAATAACCCCTGCAAACATTTGAGTTTAAAGGAATGTTATTATATATATTGAATGCAATATTTTGTAGTTTTATTGTTGTGTAAAAGTCTGAACCTTTTGCATTTTCAAAATGAAGCGCTACCAGGCTAAATTAAAAATGTGCTTGGGTCCATTTGTTAGAAACAAATAAAACTACAAAATATTGCATTCAATGTATAAATATTCTGAATCATTTGACTTTTTGTGAGTTGATGCCTATAACAAGATCAGTTCACATGTTTAATTTGTATTGTAGGTTAGAACAGTATGTTGATGAGAAATATAAGAACCAACTTAAAGACCAAGGCAGAGCTGATGTGGTAAGTTTTGTCTATTTTGACCTGATTCTCAGGGAATGGTTTACAGAAGACAAGAAAATTACATAAAAAATTTAATTACTTTATATTTATGCAGTGTTCATAATTTGGATTCTGTTTACACAGACTTACAAGTAACATTGTGTAAGCAGAGAATTTGTTTTAAATGAAGTCTGTCAGTAAAATGTGTCAGGGAAAATTGGATTATAATATAGCCTGTCTATATAAATTTTTGTATTCAGTTTAAACATTAGCCTAATGTGGCTGAAACAGATCAAAATACAGATATTCACATCATAAATGAACCTATTTTAGTTTGTCATATTGGTAATGTTTTTTCTCATTTATACAATCTGCATGGTTAAAGATGTAAGCAGATGTAGGAGTCAAGTCATTCTGTCAGTAAATTGCATAAAGAGGTATTTGTATTGTGTGATTTCAAATTGAAAAATCATACTCTAGAAAAATGAAACTGCAACTAGTTCTTGTTTGCCAATTGCTAGGAAATTTTACAATGATTATTCATACCATATTTATTTTGGAGATCATTTCATTTTCTGTTTATTGTAATTATATGTTAGCCAATATGAATGTTGTTGGAGCTTTAGATAGGATTTCAGAAGAAATGTGTTCTTTCTTTTACAGTTAGCCAATGTCGATGTTGTTGGAGCTTTAGATATGTATGTGGAGAAAGGAGAATGGGAGAAGTGTCTAGAGACAGCTGCTAAACAGGTCAGCAGAATTACCAACAGTTTTATTTTCAACAAACCACCAATAACTCATACTTAAAGTTTTATATCAGCTCCTATTTTCTTTTACCAATGAATTTGTAAGTGTATAAGTTTACTAATGGATACATCTATACAGGAAGATTTTCCTCACATGATATTTTTTTGTGTATTGTAGAACACCAAAGTTCTCCACAAGTATGCTGCGCTGTATGCCACTAACCTGATAAAGAATAATGATAGCAGACAGGCCTTAGATGTATATGTCAGATATGGGGCCCCAGCATTCCAACAGGTAAGAAATCTAGTGTCCCCTCCCAATAATGACAGCAGACAGGCCTTAGATGTATATGTCAGATATGGGGCCCATGCATTCCAACAGGTAAGAAATCTTGTACCCCCTCCCCATGTAGAGCAGAGCCTAAGATGTATATGTCAGGTAAGAAATATAGTATCCCTCTCCAAATAATGACATTAGACAGCCCTTAGATGTGTATGTCAGATATGGGGCTAAAGCATTCCAACAGGTAAGAAATCTATAGTATCCCCCTCCAAATAATGATAGCAGACAGGCCTTAGATGTATATGTCAGATATGGGGCCCCAGCATTCCAACAGGTAAGAAATCTTGAATCCCCTTCTCTATGTGAGGTATTACGTCTTGAGTGAATATGTCAGGCATCAAGTTCTTAGCAAGGTAAATGGCAGATTTGTTTATAAACTCCTTCTTTCTTCTTTTTTCAACAAGTGATAACTCTGTTATATTTTGTCTCCATGATATTTTTTTCTATGATGACTTTCAATGGCTGTAATTGGACTTATTTTTGAACTATTGTTAAAATGTCTGTAAGATATAATGTTACATTTTTTGGCATTTATTGTAGAATTTCAACATTTACAAGAGGGTCTTTAGTGACATTATAAACACTCGAGACCTGAATCGTCCTGAGGCGTACAAACTGTGGGCTGATCTCAGAGATGTCTTCTTGGATCTGGTAAGTAATTTAAACCTACCTTAGATGTTTTCCAAAACCTTTAAAGGCATTCCCTAATTATCATCCGCAGAAATATCATGATTGTTGTAGTTACAATTACCTTGCTTATTGGCAGAAAGTTTCAATGAGCATTTTTAGAGTAGCTCTTTTTAAAATTGATACAGGGCTAGCTGTTGAAATATAAATTTATTAACTTGTTACCATACTTTCTTTTCAGTGTGAGAATATGTCTAAGTCTTCAGATGCCAACTCCCCGATCCATTCCGAGTTTGAGTCAATGCTTCTGATTGCTCATTATTATGCTAACAGATCTGCAGCTATGGCCCAGAAATCTCTCGACTCAATCGCTGCCAAGCTGTCTGTTTCTCTGCTCAGACATACAGACATTATACCCGCAGATAAAGCCTTCTTTGAGGCAGGCATGATGGCAAGGGTATGTTTACTTCAGAAAACTATTCAGAACTTGAGAAAAATCTGTCAAGGCAGTGTTTTGCCAGTTACTTAGGTAGCTATTATACTCTGGTAAATTTGGAATATACTAGAATGCTCCAAAGATTTAACACACACAAGTTATAAGATGTGCAATTCTTTAAGAGTACATTTTTATGAAGTACAAATGTACAGAAGAACATGCAAAAAGTTTTTTTATCTCTGCAAATTAAAGCAATTAGTACAAGAAAGAAAATCTTTGACAATTTGGGTACATGAATAGCAATGCATTATGTTATGGTATAACTATAAAATCTTTTATTTTTAGGCACTTGGTTGGGAAAACATGGCATTTGTATTCCTGAACAGATACCTAGATATTTCAGAGGTAAATTACATTCATATTATAAGGCATTGCAAAACATATAGAGCTTGTTGATTTATACATTTAGCCAGTTTGTCTTTTATTTGTTCATATGTACAAGGTGTAATTAAATTTACTCACACTACCGTATAAAATATGCTTTTGTTTTCCATTTTAAAAAAAAAGAGTAAGGTAATGAAAAAGATCAATTTTAAAAGTATTACAAAGGTCAGAATGATATCTGTTTTGAAAATAACCACTTAATTTTCTGAACAGGCAATAGAAGAAGGATCTTTAGATATGTTGGATCATAGTGATTTCCAGGATACAGATATTCCTTTTGAGATCCCCCTTCCGGAGAAACCACATCTTACAGTGAGTGTCTAATGTTAAGAATAGGAAATATGATTATGTTTGGTTTTAAAAGCTCGATAGGTAGTATGTTAATTATTAAAACTATGAACGGACTTTGAATAAAGCTTATTTTACTTGTTTTACCTGACCTGAGAATCATTGTTTTCATGAAATTAAAAAATCCCAGATCAAATAATTGCGATGGGGATTTATTTCTGTTTTTGCATCAGTTGTTTTCTTAGGGCTTTGTAACTCTTCCTTTTGTATTTCATATGGAAGGTAAAGTGTTGCTTTAAAATTCAGTATTACTCTGGCATTAAGAAATTATACTCCTTATTTTGCATAAAAAATGCTTTAAAAACAGGTAAACATGTTGATACAACTTAATATCTTGTTGAATTTCAGTCCCAGCAACATGAAGAAATCAAGGAGTGGGTTTTAGCTGTATCAATGGACCAAAAAGTAGAACAAGTCCTACCCAGGGATGAAAGAAATTGTTACGAGGCATCATTGATTGCTCCTGACACAGGAATTAGATCACCACCCTGTGTTATTACTGGTGTGTAAAGTATATCTTATGGAGGCATTCATCTCCAACTTTGTATTCATTTTTAGCCGGGGTAATCGCTGGCGATTAGCCACGGCTATAGCAACGATAGCCTTTTGGTTAGCTGTCAAATGGTTTTTCCGGCGGTTCACCAAAAACCTATCAATTAAAATATCAATACACGCTTGCAATGTACTCTTTTCCTGTTCTGTATTTTTTTCGTCGCTTTACTCTCAATTATGTTATAAAACTTATCTATTTAGTTTTCAAATTTTGTACATGTAAGACGCCTGCCTATCTGATGCGATAGCATAAAATGATTAATTAAGAATACAAAAGCGGATTGATATTTTGTTTATAGTTCGCCGATCTCATTAGTGATGTCATATTCACTAATTTGCATCTCATTAAGTGTCAAACTGGATGGCAATACACAGTGCAATAAACAATCATCGATGGACAGGATAATTTCCCCAAAGTTCAAATCCTCATAACTTTTTTATTTGATCAGATAAAATGGTTCAGTCTGTAAACTGTTCTTTGAATAAGAATTTATTCATATTTACTATAACATAAGTGATTTCGAAAATAACATAAATAAGGCCTAAATATAAATTTTCTGTAAAATTGTTTTTCTGGACCAAGTAATTTTTCATTGAAAATTTTTAATCAACCAAATTTTCTATCTTTAGAACCACTGAATATATATTTATTTTCAAGATGCAAAACACAAACGATCGTTTTCTGAAAATTGTAGAACCAAACAAAACCCGCAATGTTTAAAGAGTTTGTTGAGGCAAATAGTTTTACACAAGAAATTAAGTTGTAGTGGGCCAGCTGCCAATTGTTATAAAGCTTTAATCCACTGGAGGAAGAACAGTGTTGTATTTGGGGTTTGTGGCCAAAAGGGGCTCAAATTGGTGTATTGAAAAAACGGCTGTAGAACTTTTATTATTCATTCAATTTTGAAAATTCTTTTATATTGAATTCCTCATTATATATTCTGTCAACTTAATATGTCAATAGTTTTCATATATATTGCACCGTTACATTGCTACAGGGGACCAAAGACAGGCCACGCCTATAAAATCAACTTTTTAAAATTTTTGTTCGATTTTCAAAATCTTTTCTTTCATAGAAATCCTTGTGAAAATTCATTTTACAAAAAAGTAGCTTTTTATTTTTAATTTTTGGTACACAAAAACATTTTAAAATTTGTAGATTACCCCGGCTACCAGTACTTTCAGTACTTTGATTTTTTTTAAATCCCCCCGAGACGACATGTCGGGGGGCATTAAGTTTTACTTATGTCTGTTTGTCCGTCTGTATGAAATTCCATCAAGCTTTTCTCTGAAAACATACATGGGAATGATTTGTAAGTTGGTAGGATGGTTCAGTATGACAAACGGTACGCCTTAACCGACTTTCAGACCTCTCAAACATCTACTTCCTGTTTGGGTTTGGGTTGATATGACAACTATGAAAATCGACTTGAAAATTGCGCTCAAGCTTTTCTCAGAAACTGTACATGAGAATGATTTGAAACTTGGTAGGATGGTTCAGTATGACAAACTGTAAGTTCTAAGCCACTTTCAGACCTGTGGGACTTCCACTTCCTGTTTGGGTCCTAGCTGGGGCATCCATGTACTATTGACACATTCCTTCTTTATTTATTAAATACACCAAGCAATAATATTTTCACTTCATTTTTGATCTGCTGTTTGTAATGATATATCATGATTGTGCTATTTTGATAAAAATAAATAGTTACATGTACCACCGATGTGATTGTGTTAACAAGGTAGAATAATTCTTTAGATGTTGAGCTGGTCCATATAAATTTGATATTTTTTATGACTACTTACAAAGATTTCACATGATTGTTTTAATTTTCAGGTTACCCAGTCCTTCGGAATCAGATGGAGTTTAAAACTCCAGGAAGAGTAGCTAACAAGGACGACTGGAACAAGTTTTTAATGGCCACCAAGGTAGGATTTATACAGTCCTCAGTTTAACATTTAAAAATATGTAAACATTGTTATTTTTTTCAAACCATAAAAAATTTAAAGAATGTTATTGAAGAAGTTTATATATTTAATATAATTTATATAAAATGGCATGTGGAATTTAGCTTCTTTTTCCTCCTTCAGTAAATATATGAATGAGAATATTTATTGTTCAAACATGTTTTACAAATGTCTCTATTTTGTTTCAGGTGTCACATAGCACAGAATTACAAGATGTTCTGAAGTTTATAGGAGCATGGTGTGGAGCCACACCTAACCCCAGCTACTCTTTCCAATAGACTTTGTTTTATTTATAGAATTCCGTCCAATGAACTTTTATTTATTGACACATATCTTGTGTTACGAAAACAAAAGTGATAAAAAAATAAAATGTTATTTTGTTGATTATTTGGTCCAATGACACTGATGAAATTTTACATTTCAAGTCAGGTTTCTAGTTGCTACCCAACCTCACAATGTGGCCAGGAATTATCTTAAACCTCTGACTGGTTTAGCCTCTGAAGGTTTCTTGATATCTTAAACCTCTGACTGGTTTAGCCTCTGAAGGTTTCTTGATATCTTAAACCTCTGACTGGTTCAGCCTCTGAAAGTTTCTTGATAATAACTTTTAAATAAAAAGGATGCATAAAAACTTTGCAAAGCTGTTAAGTACATGGTAATGTTCAATTTTAAGCAAGTTCAAAGAAATAGTACTTTTAAAGTTTGGCTCCTTTGGAGATTTTTTTTGTAAACCTGACTTGCCCATATGATCTCTATTGTAAGCTACTGCCATCACTCTGTGATTGATGTCTTTTTGTTTTCTGAAACTATTGGACGGATGTTCTTGAAAATTGGTTGGTATTCTCTTTAGTGTTCTAGATAAAAAATGTTTTTGAATTTATGATTGGTCAAAAAGATAACCAAAGTGGCTATGGGCAAAACATTGAATATTGGATAGAAGGTAATGAGAATACCTGTAGATTTAATCACATTGAAAGACTTGTAACTCAAAAACCAAAATAAATAGAAAGAATTTTGTGAAATAAAAACTATATAAGCCTCCTTGGATTGAAGGTGCATGTCCTTTATAGGGCTTTTTGCATGTAATTATGTTATGGAATGACAACCTTAGAAAACAGACAAAGCTTTTGCTTCCTTTAACAGCTAGATGAGTTCTACAAAAAAAATCTACATAGTCAAAAATTTCAAATTACCCCATAGAGAATATTATTTTCTCTTGAAGTTAAAAATTGTAAATATTTTCAAAAAAAATTAGGTCTACAAAATCCCTATTGGTTCAAAGTTGTCAATTGTCCTATTATAGTTGTGACCACTAAATGTAATTATTCTTTCCTTATGTATTTAACTTTCAAAGATTTTGCATGCTTAAATGTTTTATCGCTTAGCCTAAAGACCTCTACCCTATACTCCTTTGGGTAAAAATTGTCAGAAAATGAAACAAATCTCTTGCTGGCATATTTGTTATGTCCGGCATTGCCTTTTTCTGTAAAAAAATAAATAAACAATTATTGGTTATTACAATACCTTAGTGCTCATCAAAATAAAAGACACAATGGGGACTATAAATCTTGCAATACACAATGCACATAGTATACTTCAATTTTTTGTAAAATGAGAATAACCAACAAAATATCACAAGAACAGACTAAAACAGAAAGAGCATCAAATTTAAAACTGAAAACCCAAGTAAAAAACTAGCGTTCCAAGATAACTAATGCTGAAAGTCCATAACAATTGACAGCCCAAGAGATAACTGAAGCTGATAGCCGAAAACAACTCAAAGTTCAAGAAATAACTGAATCTGAAAGTCCAAAACAACTGATGTCCAAGAGATAACTGAAGCTAAAAGTTCATAACAATTGACAAGAGATAACTGAAGCTATAAGTCTAAAACACACTGAAGGTCCAAGAGAAAACTAAATCTGATACCCCAAAACAACTGAAAGTCCAAGAAATAACAGAATCTGAAGTCCAAAGCACCTGAGGTCCAAGTGAAAACTTAAGCTGAAAGTCCAAAACAACTGAAGGCCACATTGAAACCGATGCTAAAATTCCAAAGCATCTGAAGGTCTAAGAGTTATCTAAACCTTGAAGTCCAAATCAATTGAAAGTTCTAGAGATAACTAAAGCTGAAAAGTTAAATCAACTGAAAGCCCAAGGGATAAATAAAGTGGAAAGTCCAATGCAACTGAATACCCAAGAGATAACTGAAGCTGAAACCCAATTATAACTGAAAATTCAAGAGATAACTGAAGCCCAAAACAACTGCAACTTCAAGAGATAATTGAAGCTGAAAGTCCAAACAACTGAAATTTCAAGCAATAAATGAAAGTGAACGCCCAAAACAACTGAAAGATGAAGAGATAACTGAAGCTGAAAATTCATGAAATTAGTAAATCTAAAAACCCAAAACAACTGACAGTTTAAGAGATAACTTAATCTGACTGAGAGTCCAAAACAACCGAGGTCCAAGAGATAACTGAGGCTGGAAGTCCAAAACGACTGAAGGTCCAAGCGAACAGTGAAGCTGAAAGTCCAAGCAGCTGAAAGTCAAAGAGTTATCCTAAACTTGAAGTCCAAAACAATTGAAAGTTCTAGAGATAACTAAAGGTGAAAGTTCTTATCAACTGAAAGTCCAAGAGATTGAAGCTGAAAGTTAAAGCGATAACTGAATCTGAAAGTCCAAAACAACTGGGGTCCAAGAGATAACTGAAGCTGAAAGTCAAAAACAAATGACAGCCAAAGAGATAGATGAAGCTAGAGGTCCAAAACAATTGTAGTTCCAAGATAACTAAAGCTGAAAGTCCATAACAATTGACAGCCCAAGAAATAACTGAAGCTAGAAGTCTAAACCCCACGGAAGTTAAGTTGAAAGTTTGAATTTTGAAGTCCAACACAACTGGTAACATAAGAAATAACTGCATATTGAAGCTTCAAAACAACAGACAATCTAATTAATACATGAAGATGGAAGTCCCAAAACAACAGATGTTTAAGATGTGGCTTAAGCTGGAAGTCCAAAAATAACTGATAGTCCGAGAGATATCTGAATCTAGAAGACCGAAATAACAAAGTCCAAGAGATAACTGAAGCTAGAACTATAAAACAACTGAAACCCAATTCTGAATACTCTTAAAACCAGTTTTATTTAGGTCAAATGTTACTAAAAGTGCTCCTTTATTCGGACTGAAAGTCCAAGAGATAACTGAAGCTAGAACTATAAAACAACTGAAACCCAATTCTGAATACACTTAAAACCAGTTTCATTTAGGTCAAATGTTACTTAAAGTGTTCCTTTTATACGGACTTGTATATACTAAAGTAAATTGCAGTCTCTCAGGGAATAAGAAAAGCAAACATATACTACAAAGACTATTACCAATTTTAATGAGAATGTATCCTCGTTTCTACAAACTAAAGTAAGATAAATTAAGTCTAATCATCTCCCCTGAATGATATCCAAAAGCAATGAAAATTCAAACATTTCCATATGATGTACATCCTTTTATCTATAATATTTTAAAATCCATCATGTGATTGAGGAGGAGTTGTGCTTACCAGAAAGACAGGATGATGTATACATGTATAGACTTCTGTTTGTCCAAGAGTTAAAGTCAAAAGATGGAAGTCAAAAACAATTGAAGGTCTCACAGAAACTGAAGTTGTAAGTCAAAAAACAACTGATTGTTCAAGAGTTAACTGAAAATTCGAATTCCAAAACAACTGGTAGTCCACGAGCTAGTTAAAGCTGAAAGTTCAAACCAACTGATAGTCTTATGAATATCTGAAGTGGGAAAATTCCAAAACAACTGATTGTTCAATAGATATCTGAAGCTGGAAGTTCGAAACAACTCGTTGTCTAATACATAATTAAAGCTGAAAGTCCAAAACAATTAACTGAATGCCAAATATATATCTTTGTCTAATACATAATTGAAGCTAAAAGTCCATAACAACTGATTGCCCCAATAGATAACTGACATTGAAGTAAAAAAAAATGATTGTCCAATAGATAACTGAAGTTGGAAATAAAAAAAAACCTGAAAGTTCAAAAGATATTAGTAACAACTGCAACTTCAAGAGAAAACTAGAAACCGGACGATTTGTTGGTGAAGCTGAACCAGACAGACTTTGTAAATTATGCCAAGACAATTGTGTTGAAAATGAAGACCAATTTCTTCTGAACTGTAAATTTTATGAGAATTTGAGAGCTAAATTAATCTCTAATATTGATAACTTCTGTATACTTTCAAAATCAGGACAATTTAAACTTCTTTTACGTGAATATCCTAGACGATTTGCTAAATTCATATCACAAGTAAAACTTTTTTTATATACTTGTAATAGTGCTTAAAGTAATAGTTCGCTGTTAAACGTTATAATTTTGAATTTCTTTTTAAAGTGACTAATAGGTCCTAAGGGCCGGGTGTTCTGTAATTTGATTTTATATCTATATGTATTATACACTGTTATAACACATGTCACTATAATAAACAATTTAGTTAGTTAGTTAGTTAGTTAGTTAGTTAACAAGCTGTAAGTCTGAAACAACTGAAAGTTCAAGAGATAACTGAGATAACTGATGCTGAACGTCCAAAGCAACTGAAGGTCAAAAAAATAATTGAAGCTGAACGTCCAAGACAACTGAAAGTTCAAGAGATATTTACTAGTAAACGAAATCTGGAAGTTAAACGACTAATAATCTTAGAGATAATTGGATATGAAATATTATATAAAGTTCCAGACCAGAAATTTGCGTGACGCACGTTTCGTCCATTCAACTCTCATCGGAGGCGCTCTACACAAAGATTGAAAATGTCAAATACTATATGAACATGAAAATCGTAGAACAATAAAACAAAAAATGTCAAACTAGGAGCAAACTTTTGACTAAAATTAACCTATGTCAGGGGGTATGAGGAACCTTAGGATTTTATCAATTTTGAAATTTAAACGAATAATTTAAAAGCTTTGATGTGTTCTTCAATACAAAAGTGTTGATGCCAAAGCGGGCTAACCTCGGGAAATTAAAACTCCACCAGCAGCTAGCGCTAACCTTCATCAAAAATACAGCAAAGTTCCAGACCATATTTGCTACGCCCGACGCGCGTTTCGTCTATTCAAGATAGATATCTATTGCTTAGAGTCCATAACAAATGTCGGTCAATGAAATTACTTAAGCCGGAAGTCATAACAAATTTCCAATAAATAATTTAAGCTGATAATTAAAAATTACAAATATTCCAAGAAATAAGCTTCAAGTAATAACAGATGGAAGTCATATTGTTCAAATGATAATTGAAGTAGCAAGTCCAAAGATAACTTATGGTCCAAGAGGAAATTGGAGATGGACTTTCGAAACAAGTAACTTTAGGTCAAAGAAATAACGGAAGCTGGATGAAGTAAAAACAGATGGAAGTCTGATTGTTCAAATGATAATTGAAGTAGCAAGTCAGTCGAAACCCAACACAACTGAAGGTAAGAACAGATGGAAGTTTACAAAAATACTAAAAGTTCAAGTTAGAATTGAGGAAGAGAGTCCAAAAACAACCGATTGGCCAAAAATAAAAATGAAGGTGGAACTTCAAAACAACGGAAGGACACTGAAGTGGATATCCAAAGTTGTAAGTCAAAAACAAATGAAGGTCCAAAAGAGGCAATGGAAGTCTAGAAAGAAATGATTGTCCTTGTGATAATTGAAGCTGGCTGTCCAAGAACAACTGATTGCCCAAAAGATGATTTAAGCCGGAATTAAGTAAAAAAGAACAAAAGGTCCCAGAGATAATTGAAGAGATAATTGAAAACAGCTGATTGTTCAAGAGTTTCAATGACTGGAGATGTAAGTACAAAACATATAGTCCAGGATAAAACATATACTCGAAACACAGGGACTTGCTCCCCTCTATCAATATTTTGTTAGAGTCAATGTGCGGTACGAAAAAAACCGCACATTGACTCTTACAAAATATTGATAGAGGGGAGCAAGTCCCTGTGTTCGAAATCCAAATTAGCCACCAAAAGTCAACTGACTGATCCGAGCCGGATGAGGCAAATCTATCAGACATGACTTACTGATACTGAACATTAATGTGGGTATAACCCCCCTTTTAGTACTCGGTACTTTGGGCTATTTTGAGGCAGTACTCGGTACTCAAAGGCTGGAGTACTGTACTTGAAAATTTTAACATATAGTACTTGGTACTCGGGTTTAAAAAAATAATAGAAATAGAATTTAGAAGATTTAGAAGTTGTTACAAACTAGGAAAAATAGTTTTGACATTATTAGGTCATATTTGAGCATAAATGTTGTCACCTGGCCACTTTCAGTCTCTTTATATTGATGCCTATATTCTTTTGTACATTACCAACCCCCTAACTTGGGCTTGAGATGCAAATATCTTTTTATCCCAGCGCTAGCGAAAGCGCAGGGATAATGTTTTGATGTTCGATGTACATATTTACACACCTACGTATGGCGTTAATGTCCAGGATTATCTCTGTTACCACTGGGGGTAGAAAGATCAAACTTGGGTTATTGATTGCATCGTGGGTGGGGAATTCGGAATTCGGAATTTTGATAATGCCCCATAGGGGCTGGGCTGCATATGTAGCCTAACGGCACTTTATTCCTTCGTCACGCAACTTTTCTTAGGTTATTTGGAATACAGAACTGAACCTTGGCTCCGTAGTTGCACTTTGGATGTAGATTCTGCCTCTGGGTTTCGGAATTTTGATAATGCCCCTAGGGGCTGGGCTGCATAGATAGCCTTACGGCACATTCTTCGTCAGGCAACTCCTCCCAGGTTATTTGGAATACGGAACTGAAACTAGGCTCAGTAGTTGCACTATGGATGTAGATTCTGCCTCGGGGTTTCAGAATTTTGATAATGCCCCTTAGGGGCTGGGCTGCATAGATAGCCTAAGGGCACATTATTCCTTCGTCATGCATAATTCTGTGCGTTACTATCACTCCCACTACCAGGGAAAAGTCTCGTATTATTTTATATACATTTGACAGTACAATGTACTAGTAATGCTAATTATAGTCATCGTTTATTTCTTTCAATTATTTGCCCTTTTACTATCAAACACAAGAGTAGCGCGGGGATATGCATTTTGGCTGCTTCGACAAGCTGAAAATGAATCTCAAGAAAATTTACATCCATTTTGGACAAAAACAGGATACATTCCAACCACATTGGCCAACAACACAATTGAAAAATATTTGTTTGCAACAAAACTTGAATTTGAGCAAGTTAGCTCCAGAGAAAAACAAAACAAACCTTAATTACTAAGGATTTACACACACTGAAAAATAATAAAAATATTGTTATAAAGAAAGCTGATAAAAATTCATCAACAGTAGTGCTAGATAGACAGAGATACGTTCATCAAGCTCTTAATGTCTTAAATAGCAATGATCAATATAGACAAATAGAACAAAGTAATGAACACAATACAACAGGCAGTCACCAAATGGAAGAAAATTAATTATATAGACGACAATTCATTTAAGTTTTTAAATATCAAAAATAAAAGAATGGGAAGATTTTACATTCTCCCGAAAGTGCATAACTTAGCAACAAATAAAAGAAGATAAATCACTTCTTAATACAATATCCATCCCAGCTCTTCCAATTGTTAGTTTGTGCAACAATGCAACCGAAAGAACGAACCATTTTTAGACTATTTCTTCAAACCTCTAGTTACACAGCTTTGGACATATACAAAAGATTCCACATCATTCATAAACAAAATTGAAGCCATTGAAATAGAAAAGGCTGACACCATACTTTGCACATTTGACATATCAAGTATGTATAAGTCGCTTACACATATAGAAATAGCTGAAGCAATTAAAAGAATATGGCCTAAAATTTAAGGTACAGCTTACGAAATACCAATTCCACCTAAAACAGAAGTTCTTAAAATGCTTAAATACTTGCTGAAAAAGTATGAGTTTGAATTCAATAACTTAATATACAAGCAAACATGTGGCATTCCGATGGGTGCTGCCATGTCCCCTAGCTCGGCTGACATACGTATGCATGAAATAATAACAGAAATCTTAGAAAGATTCATCCTCAAAAGACACATTCTACACTTATCTGTTTATCGAGACGATGGGTTTATTATTTTGACTCGACAACTGAGAGTCTAGAAACGTTTTTCCTTATTGCAAACAATATTCATCCCTTACTAAAGTTTACACATGAAATTAAACACGATAGTATTCAGTTCCTTGATGTCACAGTTTAAAGGACAAATGGTTTAAAAGGGAAAAAACTTGATGTGAAATTATTTAGGAAGCCCACTGACAATTTTTAATACTTGGACCGAAAATCGTGCCATCCAGAGTCTGTTTTCAAAGGGTTCATATCTGCTGAAATTTTAAGATTTATTAGATAATGTAACAATCAATGTGATCTCATGAGAGAAGTAGAACTATTTAAAAGACAAACTTCGTCTCAGAGGATAAGTGAAATATAATTACAGAAACTGTAAATAACGAACGAAAGAACTGTCTAACTTACAACCATAATCATAAAAACTCAAAACCACCGTTAGTATTCTCTACAATATATAATCAGGTTTTAAAAAATGGGAAATGCATTAGAAAACACTGGAAGCTAATTGAAAATAACAAAGAAACAAAAAGAATATTTCCGAAACCGCCTATAATAAAATGCATACAAAAGAGAAAAAAATAAAAGACCACTTGACGCCCGTTCTACGCCAAGAGGGACACGAACAATTGAAAATTACTAAAAAATGAATTTATTCTTTTGTATTTTTTGGTTGCGTCCTTCGATTGAAAATCATTTCAGGAAATAATATATAAAAAATTAGCAACACCACTTTATCCGGATAAAAGATATCAAAGAAACAAAATTGCATGCATTTTGCAATGAATTCTTGACTTTGACGTTATTCAAAGTTATGACGCTCGGAAGATGGCGTTACGTAAAACACACCAGATTTCCCCCGATTTTGACACATATTTTGTCCATAATTTCTGTGATATTGCACCTAGCATCAAAATTAAAACTGGATTCTTAGAAGGAACCACGGCGTATTCATATTATAGAAATTTTGAATATTTTCATTAACTGCAAAGTTAAGATGATGGCGTTACGTAAAACACACCCTTAAAAAATAGGGGATGTTTTTTTCTTATTAAGACCGAAGGTAAGACAATTAAAATTATTTAAAGCCTCAAACAGTTTTTATTTACTTTTAATGTTGTCATAAGATTTATTAAACATGCTCTTTTATCACTTTTGTCAAGGCGTTATTTCATAATGATCAGTTATATAGAACATCATATAACTTCTTCGATTCTACCATGTCTTTGTATATGCGATTCCTACCAAAGAAACAATTTGTCAAAAATGATGAAAATTTCTACATTTGACCTCTTATATATCAGGAATAACCTAAGCAAATTCAACTTGTGATAAGTTAATGCATTTTTATACAAATGGGCGATTTAAATCACTTACAGCCGATTGGAAAACGATATTTTGCATATTTTTCAGAAATAAACGTTAAAAAATTAGAAAACATGTACACTTAAATACTTTTTTGTGTCACAAATATTTTCATCATTTACTCCTTTTCAATTCCTAGCTCTAAACGTGTATCCCCTGTGTCCGGATTTTTCACAGGAACCTTTTAACTTTGGAAAACGGCGAAATCTGTGTTTGGACGTCGTAAGGAAGAACGGACGTTGATATCTGCAAAATTAAAGTAATAAAAAGAATTTTTCCGAAAACGCCTTTAATTGCGTACAAGAGAAAAAAATCGAATGACCATTTTACATCTGAAAAATTAAAATGAAAGAATAAAAAATATGAATGCTAAGTAAATGATAGGTGTCGTATCCCCAGGCCCTAATATATTCTAAGGACAATAGACAAGAAATAAATAATGAGCGTAATAAAAAAAAGTTTATTTTGAGGCTAGGGATACTTGATGAGGATATGCCTAGGAAAATACCTAAACCGAAACTCCTTTTAAAATAAAAAAATATTTACTATTATAACTAGTCTTATTATTCTAATTAATTTGTAATACATTGGTACACACATGATTAAAAAAGAGATTAATGTTCCAATTAGTCAAGAGTTGCTATGTTTGTTCACCCAGGAGGTGGATGTTAATTACTAAGAAAGAGAATAGACTTTTATATTGAAAGAAATATACGTTTTTGAATTCAATAATTATAACCTTATTTTTATAAAAAAAAAGTCTGATAGGTTTTGCGGAAGTATGTGGATGGGTACTGCACTAATGAAATTCTATAAAATACCAATAAATATAGATATGACTGTCCACAACTGTTAATTATTATTATAAATATGTTTTGTATGAAGTTTTGAAACAGTACATTTAGTACTCGGTACTCAGGCAAAAAATAAAGCAGTACTCGGTACGCTAAGCAAAATTTAAGCGGAGTACTCGGTACTCAAGGGGGAGGGGGGTTATACCCCCATTAATGGAACTTACAGATAAGCTGGTCATATTTTCCACATAGGACGCCCCCGCCGCCTGCATTGGCATTTTTTATCCTGCCTTTTTAGAAAAGCCTGGATTTTTTTTTGGCGCGCTTATATTTTATTTCTTATTTATAAATTCAGTGGCGGATCCCAAATTCTGAAAAGAGGGGGCCCACTGACTTGCCTAAGAGGGGGCCCGCTTTGGTCACGCTTCAATGATTTCCTATATATTCATCCAAATTTGTCCGACAATAAGGGGGGCGGGCCCCCCAGGCCCCCCCCGGATCCGCCTATGAAATTCACCATATTTTCTTTCTGTGAAATTCGTCCCTCCAATGTCTGGAGTACCGCTGTACAGCTTTAATTTTCAGGAAAAACTGCATAATGTCTTTTATTATTATTATTTCAAAGCGCTGTCCTGCCTTTTTTATTTCTTGATGTCAGCAACCTGCTTTTTTATTTCTAATTTTTAACATATAGCTCCCCCTCCCCCCCCAAAAAAAATCAAATGGGTGGCGGGAAATTTTTACCTCACATTTTGTTATATTCTATAATATGACCAGAAACCCTATTTCACTATATAATTACATGCATATTGTTATGAGACCGTTTATATATGGTTTCTGCTATAATTAATTAGATATTTAACAAAAAATGTATGGCTGTTCCACAGTAGATTTGAGTTATCGCGCTTTAATTATATTATGTCACTTGCTACGTCACGGAAAGGAAGACATACCGAAGGAAAACAAAAGACCCAGGTCACATGGAAAAATCGCGATAGTAAGTCCCGATCCCATAATTTTGTGACAGTTTATATAATAACATTCAAGCGAATTTTTGCGGGCGCCTTATAAACTAACTAATTAAAGGCTAGAATGCACGAAAAACAACCGATCTATCTTTGTTGAGCGCACCTGCTAAAAGTAAAAAATGGCGGACATGATACATATGATGCTCCACAACTAAATTCAGGCTCCACCACATTTACATGTGCTTCATAAGATTTTAATAGATATATCAGTTGTTGCAGGTGACAACAAAAATTCACATTTCTATGGTTTTTTATTTCCCAATTCATAATTTGCTGATATATATCTCCCAAATAATCAAATGAAAGGGAGATAATAAGAACCAAAATTAGCATAAATGATATTTTACATAGGAACAATCTACTGTTACATTCATAAATAACTTGGGGAATTTTTTAAACAATAATTGTGAAATTTTTAATGCACAAAAAATGATTAATTAAAATTCAAATACTTTTTGGTTTTTTCTACTGACGGTGTTTTTGGTTCAGTGAATTTCACGCCTCGATGATAGTTCTTCGTAGGCATATGTTATACAACTTAATTAATTAATTTTGGTTGGTCGATTTTTGTGATTTGTTTTCATTAAAGTTTCTTTTCGTTTCGATTAATTCTATAAGTCATTCTTACTCAGATTTTTCATTGAGCAGGTCGTATAAATTTTGTTATTTTTCCTTAAGTTGAAGCGTCGATCAACTTATGTTTGTAAATTTTTTAAAAAAAAGCTTAACTTTGTTGCTAGCTGTGTCAAACCTGGTAGAATTTTCATTTCTAGAATTTTGAATTTTCTGAGAGAGTTTTCAGATGATCTTCAGTTGTTGGATGTTTCGTCCGAGTTAAAGAAAGATGTGTACTGGTGGTCTAAATTCTTGCTGACTTATAATGGTATTTCCATGATTAGTCTGGAAGAATGGACTGAGTCAGATTTGTTTTTCTCTTGTGATGCTTGTTTGTCAGGTTGTGGTGGTATTTCCAGTTCTCAGTATTTTCATTGTGAGTTTCCGGAGTTTGTTAGATTACAGAAATTTCATATTAATGCCTTAGAACTGTTAACAGTGATTGTGTGTTTGAAGTTATGGGCTGTTGAAGGTGTTAAGATTTGTATTTATTGTGATAATGAGGTTTCAGTTCAGGTGATTAATAGGGGTAGGACCCGGAGTAGAATTTTACAGAGCCTTTTGAGGGAGTTAGTTTTTGTGTGTGCGGTGAAGCAATGCGAAATTAAAGCCATTCACTTAAGTTCTGAAGATAACCGAGCCTCAGATTTGCTTTCCAGATGGTATTTATCGTCTAGTTTTCGAGAAGAATTCTGCAATCGATCTGAATTTTTGTCACATGTTGAGATTCATCCAGATCCTTTTCTTTTTAGGTTTCAACATGAGTGGTGATTTAGAAATTCTTAGAGCTGAATCTAAGTTTTCTTTGAAAAGTGCGTACGCTGTAGGAACACAGAAAAATTTAAAGATCCAATGGAGATCTTTTTTATTATTTTGTACTTTTTATGATCTAATTGCATTACCATGTTCTTTAGAGACAATCTGTCTATATTGTCAGTTTTTATCTCGCTCCTTTGTGAGCGTTGATTCTGTTAGGAATTATGTGCAAGGGGTTAAAACTTTACATCTTATATTAGATTTGCCCTTTTCTCATTTAGATTCCTTTTATTTTAGATTATTTTTTAAAGGTCTGCGTAGGGTTAATCCTCATGCTATTAGACCCGCTTTGCCTATTACACCAGATATTTTACTCAGAATTAAGTCTGTTTTAGATTTCAATAATGTTAATCATTTGACTTACTGGTGTTTGTTTTTATTTTCGTTTTTTCTTATGTGTCGAAAATCTAATCTTGTAGGACCAGAAGGTGAAGCCTTTAAGTGTCTGAAAAGAGAGGACATTAAAGTTTTTAGTGATATGTTGGTTGTAACTTTTAATTGGAGTAAGACTATTCAATTTGGAGAGAGAAAGTTAGAGATTCCACTTATTAGAAATGTGAATTCAGATCTTTGTCCTTTTTCAGCTTATATTATAATGTGTAAGCGTTTTAAAGTATTGAATAATAGTTCTCCGGCCTTTTTAATCAAAGATGCCAAGTCTCATAGTAATAAGCCTGTTAGTTACAAACTATTCAATTCTTTTTTAAAATACTGCCTGGCTAACATAGGTTTAGATGCTACCTTGTACTCAACGCATAGTTTCAGAAGAGGAGGGGCAACTTGGGCTTTTAAGTGTGGTGTTCCCTCTAATTTAATTCAGTTGCAAGGTGATTGGAGAAGTTCTGCATATAAAGTTTACTTGAATTATGATTTATCTGATAAATTGAATGTTGCCAAGAAAATGTCTTGTTGTTAAATAATTGCATATGTATTAATTTGTTTTAGGTCAAAAGGCTTGGAAAAGGTCAACTCTAATTATAGGTGATTCTATGGTTAAATACTTACCTGAATTAAAGAATACAGATATACAGGCATTTGGGGGGTTGACTTCCGGTCGTTTAATTCATAAGTTAGATCGTGGGGAATTTTTGTTGCAAGATTTTTGTAATATTATTGTCCATATTGGTACAAATGATATTTTTCATCTAAGTAGTGATCAATTTAGATCTAATATTATTTCTATTATTGAATCTATTGCTTCTTGTAATAATACATGTTGTATTTTATTGTCACCTATTTTACCTAGACCTGTTGATTATAGGTTTTCTAATGTTATTGTTTCTGGTTTCAATGATGTTTTGGTGGATCTGGCCTTTAATAATAGTAATGTGAAGATTAACAGATGTAAAGTTAGGGTCATGACAATAAATAAGACTTTTTTAGATAGATTTGGTAGACCTAAGTTTGCTCTGTTTGATCAAAATGACAGGTTACATTTGAATCATGCTGGGATTAATAAATTCGTACATGGTGTAGCTAATACTCTAGCTCATTTGTAAGTTGTGTTTTTGTATTTAAATATTTTGTTTTCATCTTATCGACTAGAAGGTTACCTAAAGCTTATCTCCTATTGTTGAGGGAGAGGTTGGTGGTTACTTATTCTAGATTTGGATTGAATTTAAGTTTTGTTTAGTTATATGGGTTGGTTGAATTACAACATAATTCAATGTTATTAAGGAAGGTTACTTAAAGCTTATCTCCTATTGTTGAAGGAGAGGTTTGTGGTAACTGATTCCTATGTTTAACTTGACATTATTTTATTTTATTTTATTTTATTTATTTTTGTTCATTATTTCTATTTGATTTTGGCTGACCTTCGGTTTGGCGGGTATTTTGATATATATGTTATATGTTTGTCTTTGTGTGTTACATGTGCTTGGAATGTAACCGTGTTTGTATTTGTCTAGACCTGTCTCTTTGTGTCATATGTCACTATGTGTATGTCGTATGTCCATGAAAATCTGATGCCTAATAAATGTTTTTATTTTGAATTTTTGTTTTTCTCCTTAGTTTAATACAAAGTTTTGGAGAGTAATTGTGAAATTTTTAATGCACAAAAAATGATTAATTAAAATTCAAATACTTTTTGGTTTTTTCTACTGACGGTGTTTTTGGTTCAGTGAATTTCACGCCTCGATGATAGTTCTTCGTAGGCATATGTTATACAACTTAATTAATTAATTTTGGTTGGTCGATTTTTGTGATTTGTTTTCATTAAAGTTTCTTTTCGTTTCGATTAATTCTATAAGTCATTCTTACTCAGATTTTTCATTGAGCAGGTCGTATAAATTTTGTTATTTTTCCTTAAGTTGAAGCGTCGATCAACTTATGTTTGTAAATTTTTGAAAAAACCCGCCCACCCAGCCCTTGACTCTTTTACTTTTTAATATTTTTTTTTTATGGGTATTTTGATATATATGTTATATGTTTGTCTTTGTGTGTTACATGTGCTTGGAATGTAACCGTGTTTGTATTTGTCTAGACCTGTCTCTTTGTGTCATATGTCACTATGTGTATGTCGTATGTCCATGAAAATCTGATGCCTAATAAATGTTTTTATTTTGAATTTTTGTTTTTCTCCTTAGTTTAATACAAAGTTTTGGAGAGTAATTAATCTTATTGAGAAATTAACTTTGGCAAAAAATTGGCCAATCCAAAAATTTCACAGAAGTTTATTCAAATTACAATGAATATTAAACCATAGGTGTTAACCTTTTAGGACTCCAATCAGGGAGATCTCCTCAATTCTCAATCTCCCCGAAACCACTTTAAATTTCAGGGAGATTTTGCGTACCGATGTTTTCGCATTCAAAATTGTAAGCAAAAATAATATATACGAGCAATGACATACATGTCAATCTCTGTAATCATTAATTCTTGTGCTTATCATGAATTTAAGCTCATTGTCAATAGGAATGTTTGCCGTGACGTCAGAGCTTACCTGTGGAATATTTTTGGAGGGCAAAAAGACAATAAAATTGTGTTGAAAAACGTCTTTAAGGTTCATCTGTACCTTTCTTTAAAACAAGCGTTATTTTTAATCTATTTTCAGTATATGCACAGCCAAAACTGCACATGAAATTAAAATATAAAGTGTAGCTGGACCTAGATATTTAAAATTCTTACCTTTTCTCTATGAATTCTTCCCGAAAAAATCCTTTATTTTAGAGGTCTCTTTTTTCTCCGCTTTTAAAAACACCCGTTTTAAGGCTAATATCACTTTCACCCTTTCTTGTGGCCTCAAATTTCATGCAACTTTCAATAAGGGATTTAACTAAAAGTGTTCACCTCGTTCATGTAAGAGGCACAATAGGGATAATTTGTCCTTTTACAATTTAAAATCTGAACAGGAAAAAAAAAGAGATCTTTAGTTTTAAGGAACTTAAAATGAAAAATAGAAAGAAATTGAATAAGAAATTAACTTATCTAGGTCCAGCTATGCTTTATTTTATTATTTTAATTGTAGTTTTTGTTCTGCAAATACTAAAAAATAGGTAGAAAATTTCGCTATTTTTAACGAAAAGCCCTAGCTACAATAATTTAGCTCCTTTGACATCTTTGATTTGGGTGGAGCTACAATGCGGTCCGACTACTTGTAATGGAGCAAATCGAATTTCTCCAACTCAAACAAAGCTTAAAGATAATGTTCAAATTTACCAATAACACTCTGAATAATAATGAGTCAAAAAAAATTTGTTAAAAGTCACAGGTAACTGTTAATTTGTTAGAAAACCCACATTTACAATATTCTGATCCAAAACTTCATTATAAAGTTCAGGATCAAGGAGCTTCAAAATTTAATATCTTCACGAAAGTCTTTTAAGTTGCTCTCAGTGTCGGAAAATATAAACTGAATTCGCCATTCAAATTCTATAAGCAATTTTTTAGTACCAAATTTGACCTCTAATTGATTGAACTGCGCCTGGTGTGATTTCGCTTTCGACGTTGCTCTGTTATGAGTAATGGGACCCCATTGTAGCTCTGCCCAATCAAAGATGTCAAACGAGCTACATTATTGTAGCTATGCAAGCCCCTGTGCTTAATTGTAGAGGTGCGAACCAACTGAGTGCCAGTATATTAATATATTAAGAACTTATTAAGAAGTCAGATTGAGGAGTAGATTTGGTTAGGACCAAAATTGGCCCAAAATTTCAACTCGGAGTAAACTTTCTGAAATTAATGCAAAATATGTTTTGAAATGCTATGATTTAAGAAATAGCAAAAACTGGGTTCAAAATATTCAGCAGCTTGATAAAAATGTGTCTAGAAATCATTATTTGATGAATTTTTTGCAATTTTGAGCATTTTTGGTTGGAAATCGCTTAAATTAACAGAGAGTGCTTGTGTCGACAAAAACAATTATGTGATGAAATGCTTATTTTTGAAAGACAAATAGATGGGCAAAGAATAAATTTTGTTGGGGAATGTGCTCTATACCGGTACTAATTACAAGAATAGCCTCTTGTAAACCCTAAAAAAATGAAGCAAATATTGATATTTTCAGTATCGTTTATGAAGTCATAATATCATCCATAATGTCATCAGCATCTGGAATTGATAAAATATGTAAAGTTTTGTTATCTAATGACAATCAAAATTCATTGAAACAATTAGTGTATGGGGCCGATTTTAGCCCTTCCTGAACATACTCCTTTACTGACTAAAGATGAAGAACTTTGGCCTGGTTTCATAAAACATCTTAACTTTTGTCCTAAAATTTGAGAATTTCCTTAAATTCGTATAGGTATTCTTAAGAGAAAATTGGAGTTGAGGAAATCCTCAAATATGAGATGTTTTATGAAACTGGACCCTGGTTTATATGAAGTTACAGCCCTATACATAATACATTTTTGTACTACATTTATATTCACTTTATCAATCCATAACTTAAGTTTTTTTAAACACTGAAACTTCAAAACTATGTGTAAATGTACAAGGGATTATGACTTACTGATTTGAACTTTTTCACAGTGTCCAAATACAAAAAAAAAAAAAAAACACTCAACACATTGAATATATTTTTTTTCTGCAATTCCATCAAATATTTTATTGTTGTTGAATCTTTGATTTTTGTGGACAGGGACCCTAGCTCCTTAACTTCGTCTTTATAGTTCATCTTTATAGTTAAGAATATCATGGAGTCCAATATTGAAATTTAAAAATTTACTTCTAAAAGAATAGAAATATATGCACTAAAGAGGCTGATTTCAAGCAAAACCATAAAAGAATTAAAATGCTCAAGTGATTTAAAATAAAAGTATATAAGAATTACCCTTGATGTCTTGCTGTCCACATGCAGTCAGGGATCATCCTTGTAGCAGTAATTTAATTCACTTATTCAAGTGATACAAAATCACTTGCTTAAGTAGATAAGATTTCTTAACAATCTTAATTCACTTGTATAAGTGATGTTAGGCAAAATGTTGAATCTTTGATCATCTGTAATGATGTTAAACAATTTTTTTATGTGGTCAGTGGTATTATTCTTCTTAAGATCTAAATTGAAACTTTATAAATGTGCATCAATCAAAATCATCTGGGCGCAGAAGAATTTGAGAGGGCACACAAGCTATGAAAATAGGTCCCTTGAGAAATTAATACATGTACATTGTAGCTATTACTTTGTACTTATAACTTCTCAGACAAGCTATCTTTATTGTGATACAAATGAAGTGTAGAAATTGTGAATTTGTGCTTAAATTCTTCAAATAAAAAGAAATAGCATTTAGTGGCTTAATTAATTTGATTAATTTAAAGTTCACTTGAACAAGTGATATTTATTCACGTTGAACTGTGTTCACCTATACCAGTGAATAAATTTCACTTGTCTAGGTGAAACAAATTCACTTGTATAAGGATGACCCATGACTGACATGTATTACTCCTTCTTTAACTGTACTTGATGGATTAACATGAAGTACATGCAAGTGTATCATTTGGAGATGTGACATGGTGTACATGTGCATTTCTGAAATTTCATTGCTCTCAGGTGTTATTGAGGGGAAATAACTACTTTCTTTTCATTAAAAATGAAGTTGAGTATTATTGTGTGAGCCTGCTCACAGCACTCCTTGCTAGTTAATGTTTTATGTGGACATGTATACAATACATTTGTTATGAAATCTCAGTACTATTGAATGTAAACTTGTATAGATGTAAATTACTGTGATTAATTCTGAATACATGTAGTTATCTTTTAATATTTCAGGAGCACAGTTACACAAGTATTTTTTACTAGATGTTGGTAACCAGTACAAGACAAGGAGATTAGCACTGTATGTATACTTTGTATGAACCATGTTAATAAGAAATAACTACTGTTACATTTTCTTAATTTTACAAACTATTTTTTTACCACGTTCTTCAGAATAATCTTTACAAAGCACATGTAGAGTTTCAGTTTCATATGCAATTGGAACATGTAGTTCATTAGGAAAGCAAATTTAATATTGAATAAGTTTAGATATGGTCTATTTATAGCTATATCTAACGTGTTTATGTTCATGCTCCATTGGATTCAACAGAAACTGCAGAATGCAAGATTATTCGAATTTGATAATATATATGAATGTCTAGAATATAATCAAACAATGTTACTCTAATTTCAACCCTGAAAATCATCTGACAAACAGATTTTGATTTTTTGAGTGCCCTCAGCGAGGATCGAACTCACAACATTTGGGACATCTACGGCGTATGCGCCTAGCTAACAGAACAGAGGTTGTAACCACTACACCATCCTAGGCTCCTAAAAGAAGAGCTTTCGTTTGGGTAGTGTTACTTTTCCCTGCGAAGTACAATTACAACTTATTCTGCTAACACAATGTATGAAGCGTCGCAAGGTGTTTTAATTACAGAGCTATTGAATTGAATATACACACGGATTCATCAGATTTTTTGATAAATTCCATAGCCTTGTGATATTTATGCATGGTCTATTTATAGCTATATCTAACGTGTTTATGTTCATGCTCCATTGGATTCAACAGAAACTGCAGAATGCAAGATTATTCGAATTTGATAATATATATGAATGTCTAGAATATAATCAAACAATGTTACTGTAATTTCAACCCTGAAAATCATCTGACAAACAGATTTTGATTTTTTGAGTGCCCTCAGCGAGGATCGAACTCACAACATTTGGGACATCTACGGCGTATGCGCCTAGCTAACAGAACAGAGGTTGTAACCACTACACCATCCTAGGCTCCTAAAAGAAGAGCTTTCGTTTGGGTAGTGTTACTTTTCCCTGCGAAGTACAATTACAACTTATTCTGCTAACACAATGTATGAAGCGTCGCAAGGTGTTTTAATTACAGAGCTATTGAATTGAATATACACACGGATTCATCAGATTTTTTGATAAATTCCATAGCCTTGTGATATTTATGCATGGTCTATTTATAGCTATATCTAACGTGTTTATGTTCATGCTCCATTGGATTCAACAGAAACTGCAGAATGCAAGATTATTCGAATTTGATAATATATATGAATGTCTAGAATATAATCAAACAATGTTACTGTAATTTCAACCCTGAAAATCATCTGACAAACAGATTTTGATTTTTTGAGTGCCCTCAGCGAGGATCGAACTCACAACATTTGGGACATCTACGGCGTATGCGCCTAGCTAACAGAACAGAGGTTGTAACCACTACACCATCCTAGGCTCCTAAAAGAAGAGCTTTCGTTTGGGTAGTGTTACTTTTCCCTGCGAAGTACAATTACAACTTATTCTGCTAACACAATGTATGAAGCGTCGCAAGGTGTTTTAATTACAGAGCTATTGAATTGAATATACACACGGATTCATCAGATTTTTTGATAAATTCCATAGCCTTTAATTCGAATAAGTTTAGATACATGTACATGTATATCATTTGTAGGTAATTCACACCCCCAAAATCAGTTTGGCAGCATGTTTCTTAAATAAAATTTGCCAATTTAACATTTTTATACCCCCCACTTCAAAAGTGGGGGGTATATAGTGATAGGGGTGTCCGTCCTTCCGTCCTTCCGTCCGTCCTTCCGTCCTTCCGTCCGTCCTTCCGTTACACTTCAGGGTACCCATCTCTTATCCGCAACTCCTCCTAAACCCCTTGGTGGATTTTCATGAAACTTACACACAATCTTTGTGACATAATGTAGATGTGCACCTACTATTTTAATATTTGATCAGAATGGTTTTTGGGGTTTCTCATAGCAAAACATGGACTTAGCCATTCGGCTACATGGGGGTACCCATCTCTTATCCGCAACTCCTCCTAAACCCCTTGATGGATTTTCATGAAACTTACACACAATTGTTGTGACATAATGTAGATGCGCACCTACTATTTTGAAATTTGATCAGAATGATTCTTGGGGTTTCCCATAGCAAAACATGGACTTAGCCATTCGGCTACATGGGGGTACCCATCTCTTATCCGCAACTCCTCCTAAACCCCTTGGTGGATTTTCATGAAACTTACACACAATCTTTGTGACATAATGTAGATGTGCACCTACTATTTTAAAATTTGATCAGAATGATTTTTGGGGTTTCCCATAGCAAAACATGGACTTAGCCATTCGGCTACATGGGGTACCCATCTCTTATCCGCAACTCCTCCTAAACCCCTTGGTGGATTTTTTTGAAACTTACACACAATCTTTGTGACATAATGTAGATGTGCACCTACTATTTTAAAATTTGATCAGAATGATTTTTGGGGTTTCCCATAGCAATACATGGACTCAGCCATTTGACTTCATGGGGGTGCCCATCTCTTATCCGCAACTCCTCCTAAACCCCTTGATGGATTTTCATGAAACTTACACACAATCTCTGTGACATAATGTAGATGTGCATCTCCTATTTTAAAATTTTATCTGAGAAATTTTTTTGGGGGGTGGGGGGTATTTATTTGTGAGCTGCGGCTCACAGTTTTTCTAGTTTATCAATGATATTGTAGCAATGATAAATAAAAAAAATAAAAGAAGATGTCAGTGTATAAATTTGAAATTTGAGTGTAAAATATAGTTGCTAGATAAAATATATGCATAAATTACTATCTTGTTTCTTGTAATGGTTCACAATTGTACATTGTTATTTTAAAAATAACCAATACTTTCTTTTTCATTTTAAAGTTAGACAGCTTCTTTAATTCCAGAGGGTTATTCGATAAGAATTATCATAATTATTTGACTTGAAAATTCATCTATTTTATAGGTTAAATCAGAGGATCCCATAGAATTCTGTGATTGAAATTCAGCAAATTATTTGAAGGTATGTTATAGAATAAAATAAAAATCTGGGTTATAAAATGGTGAATGTCAGGTGTTAGACTGCCTGGGTAAATTTTTGAACAGCTTCTCAGCAACTACTTACACGATTTATCACAACATCTTGATATTTAGTATGCAGCATCAGCATTTGGTTCATTAATGTAGAGTCTGAGACTAACTTACTTCTTGCTGAATAAAATACGACCATGTTTATCTTTGTTTTGTTTGTATTAAGTAGCACAGAAATACCAAAAGGGCCAGTGTAAAAACTGAGAGGAACCAGTTAAAAATGGAGACCGGGATACTTCTAAAAACACAAAATACAACTACACCATAATCAGTCAAAACTTAAGTAAAGTCAGGTGCTCTGGAAGGCTATAGTTCCTTTTTGTTGCCAATGGTGTGTTTCAGATATGACAAATTTGGTTAAGGAAGACAATAACAAACCTTGCTCTACTGAGATTTTTATATTGATTTTAATCTTATTTTGCTTAAGCAACAAGTATAAAAAAAAAATTATTTCTACAGGCACATGTTCAATTTTCTTGCAGGATGAATTCAGAAGTAAAAATAAAATCAGAACCTGTGGACCCTGGGTACGAGGATGCCAGAGGAGGAGAACCAGTTGATAGGCAAACAGGTCCAGTTGATGGCCAGAACATCAAAACAATTTTAAAAGGCATCCTTGACAAGTCAAATCAAGGTCAATCTATCAAGAAGGTTATTGAAGATCTAATGGCAAAAAATGAAGAAGTTATTTCTCAGAATGACCCAACATCTCTACAGCCTAAGAGTAAAAGGGCTGACAACTACATAGGGCGTCCCAAAAGTCCGACCAGAACATGTGAAATTCCACAGAATGACATGTCCCATATAGGTCAGACTCTCATTAAGTTAGGAGTGTTCGAGGACAAGACAGAGCGAGCCTTTAATTTGATGACACATGAGGTGGTGTGTGGAGTAGCTTCCAAAGCCTTTGTAACAACACAGGGTGGAGTCAATGTACAGACAGACATGCAGTTTTATTGGTGTAACTTTTGTCCATACAAAACAGAAGAGAAACAGACACTACTAAAACATGTGATGGACCATCGATTCCATTGTAAATTTTGTACCTATCAGTCCTTCTCTAGAGCCGATGTTATACGCCATGCAGCAAAGGAACACCAAGACTTCAAGTCCACAGCAGAAAGCCTACAATACTGTACCTTTCTTCCTGACTTCCTACAACTAGAGGTCAATGATAAGAAAAGAAAACAAGATGAAAATGGAGAGACACCAGCAAAGAAAGTAAAGACTAAACAGACAAAGTCAAACGTGGCTCAGTCAGAAACCATGTTTGAAATGGAAGTGGATGAAGTTGACGAAAATGAAGAGTCAGATGAAGATTCCAAAGAGAAGGTGATTGTACCCAGTATTAAGACACCTGTTAGAACAGCTAAGCCATCCAGCATCACACCAAAACCAGTCCCAGAACCACCAAAACCCATCCAAACACCAAAGACTACACCTACCAGTACTAAACAATCTAATACAGTCACTGTATCATCAGGCCTGTGCTGGAACTGTGGTTACTGTGAGTTTGTAACACTTAGTCAGACCTTCCTAAAGACACATCTGAATACCCAACATGGTGGAAAGGCCCATAAATATGTTGCTATGTTGGTGTCCTCACAGGAAGAGATGAATAAGATAAAGGAGAGAGATAATCAGATGTATTTAAGTCCTAACCCTACACTACTACTAGGAAGTCCCTCGGTCCCTACCCCACCTGTAGCAAAAGAGACACCTCCAACCTCAGCATCAGAAGACAATAATGGAGGTGAAGGTGTTGCTGAGAGTGATAGTGACGAAGAGTACATTCCTGCTGAAGAGAAGAAAAAATACCCTCTGACATATAAATGTGCCCACTGCAACTTCAATGCTCCTGTCTGTTTCAAGATCAAAGAACATTTATTGTTTAAGCATAGTGGATGTGTCCTGTACGCATTAGACATGAGAGCCGTAAAACTGAAACAGAAACGCTATGTCCTTTTCTGCCATCGTCAAAACTGTTCCTTCACAACCAAGAAAACTGAAGAATACCTCAATCACTCTGAAAGTTGTACACCATGGCTCGAACCAGGTTGTCCTGAGAAAATTGATTCTGCAGCCAAGAAGTGCTTGGAGCTAACCAGGAATTTTTCAACCAAGATCTCTCAGAAGGCATTCCAGATGGCTAGAAATTTCAAGAGTTCTAAAGCTGCGGAATATGCATGTGTTCACTGTTCATATACCTCAAACAACAATACTAGGGTCAAGAAGCATGTCATAGGGAACCACAAGGACTGTGAGACTGTCATGAGAGATCTCCAAGCATCCAAGATGAAGAAAAAGACCACTGTTTATTTCTGTAAGACGTGTCTGTGGGAGACCAGAGTGGAGGGAGAGCTTGGTGAACACTTGAAAGAGAAACACAATGAAGAGTTACCAGCATCAGGGAGTACTGAAAAGCAAGGAGAATCCTCAACTGAACCTATGATGCCAAAGATTGTATCAGTCACGTCAAAAGCCGATACATCTTCTAGATCATCTGTTTCAGAACCAGAATCAGGTCCTGAGGATGAGAGTGAGCCAGAACAAAAAGATGACAACAACCTGGATAATTTAGATATACCTGATGAGGACATTCAGAAGATGATGGATGAGTACATCACTGACGAGGCATCTAGAGGAAAGTCTAGCGGCAGATCTAGTAGAGCTGCTGCAGCTAAAGCATCAGCCAGAGTTCAGGCCCAAGGTCAAACACCAAACCTGTATAAATGTCTACACTGTCCACATATGAACTTTGGGGAGATATTGTTAAAACGTCACATGGCAGATGTACATCCTAATTTTGCCCTGAGAGCTTTAGATATAAAGAAGAAATCTGTCAAAGCCAATCCATACACTTGTATCTGTCCAAAAGATATCTGCCGATTTTCCCATGCTAATGAGGAGACAGTGGCTACACATGCTGAGGATACACATTCCATTACAAGAGAAGATCCTGCAATAAAAGCAATCCTAGAACCATTCGTACCCTCAAACTCACCAGAGAAATGGGTTAGTAACAAAAGCTCTGCTCACCTTGAATGTCTTTATTGTTACAAATCATCACAGTATTCATCCAAACTAAAAATACGACAACATGTCCTAGCTGCACACCCAGAGGAGGAGGTAGTGTATAGAGACTGTAATCTACGGAAAGCCAGGAGAGCTTGTCGTGTGTTCATGTGTTCAGATATAACTTGCAACTTTAGCACCACAGATCAAAAAGAGATCAGTTTGCACAAGCTAGCGCATGAGAATGCCAAGATATTTGAATGTTCCAAATGTCAGTGGTTTACGACCAATCTGGATACAGTAGGAGGACACATGGCTGCCCTACATCAAGGAGAACACGTCACAACCATAGAAATCCACTTAGAACTGGACAATGAGGGAAAGATCACCAAGAAAGTGGGAGGAACTGTCATCAAACAAGAACCAGAGTAAACAATGAATGACAGGATTTATAAAAATACAGTATCATAACTGAGATTGTCTACTCACTAAGAATGGAATAATTACAACCTGAAGGCATTTGATCTACTTCTTTAATCTTGACTAACTAAGCTTAGAATGGAACAAATACAACTTGAAGGCATTTGATCTACTTTTTAAGTGTTGACTAATTAGGGCCCCGCATCGAAGATGCGGACGCCCTATAGTTTTCACTTTGTCCGTCCGTCAACAATTCTTGTGAACACTAAAACTCAAAAACTATTAACACCACAGTTCTGAAATTTTGTACAGCTACTAAGTAGCATGTCATAATTTGCATATTAAAATTTCATGGAAAAATGTGAAATATTTTTGTAAAAAAACTTCATTTTTTATAGAAAATCACAGAATTTGAGAATTGCCTTTGTGAACACTAAAACTCAAAAACTGTTAATAATACAGTTCTGAAACTTTGTACAGCACGTAAGTAGCATGTCATGATTTGTATATTAAAATTTCGTGCAAATCGGTTAAATATTATTGGAAAAAACTTCATTTTTTATCGAAAATCACAGATTTTGAGAATTGGACTTTGTGAACACTAAAACTCAAAAACTGTTAACAATACAGTTCTGAAACTTTTTACAGCTGCTAAGTAGCATGTCATGATTTGCATATTAAAATTTCGTGCAAATCTGTTAAATATTTTTGGAAAAAAATCACATATTTTGAGAATTGGAATTTTTGAACAATAAAACTCAAAGGCTATTAACAATACAGCTCTGAAGTTTCAAACACATTCCATGGATCATGCCTTAGTGGTTATAATCATAGTTAATATAATTTTGAAAACACTTAGATTTTTTGCCGTGGGGCCCTTTTTGACTTTGTCAGTAATCTACTAGTTAAACCTAGAATGTAACAATTACCTCATTGCATTTATGTAACATTTCAGTTCACCTTTATATTCTTTCATATTTCATTAGATAAGTAGTTGTTCATGTATCATTTGTTTGTTACTCAAGAACAATGTGAGTTACAAAAAGTTGGTTTTTAATTTGCTTAAAAAATGATTCTACAAGAAATGAAACAATGACAATACAGTAATTGTAAAAGATTTCCAGATGTAGAAAAGTTTTAGTATCCGTCATGTAACTGGGACCATGCTCACTTATTGTGTCCTATCTCAGGCACTCTTAAGAAGCAAAGCTGTACCAATGGGACAATCAAATGTCCTGAGACAGATTCAGTAGGCATAAATTCATCACAAAAACAAATCACACAAGATATAAAAGACTGCAATCAGAAATGTGACTTAAAGTTGAAAGGAGAGTGAACTCATGTGCTCTGTAAGAGGAAGCAGTCCCTGCTTGTTATAGTACACTAGTTATGTTGCCAACATGTCAGCAGTTCTTAGACAATACAAAAGTGTTATAGTAGTGCAGTTGTCGAAGAACATGATATGCAAGTGCATTAAGCCTGAAAAGAAACTCTGGAAGATTAGGCAGTTCCTGCTTGGTGTAGCACACTGTCACATTGTGTGGGTCAAGGACAACAATACTAAATCTGTCAAACCAACATCTGTACTCATCTGAGAGATGGAAGTCCTGTATTTGTTTAGGAGCACATGATGTCTTCTGTAAAATTTCTAGAGTGAAGACAACAATGAAAATACAACACCTTTAAATTGCAATCACCAATGAGAAAAAAAGTTCTGCAAACAATGCTAGCTGCTTCACCTACTCCTCAGGGTATCCACATCTTATACACTACCTCTTAACTATGGGATTTTTACGAAACTTGCACAGAATCTTTGTGACACAATGTGGATGCATCTCTCTCATATTATAGTTTTGTTTGATTTATGGTAGGGGTTTTCCATGGTAAAAAAATGGACTTAGCCTTAAGATGTTAAGGGTTTACCCATTTCAAATCTGCAACGCCTCCTTATTATCCAATAAAGTGTTATTTTTACATTGATTCCTTCAAGCAACATGAACAAACTAGGAAGTTAAGAATCCACAAAATTTCTTTTGAGTGAACCATGAAAATTGATAACAATGAAAATAAATTAATCCACAGTAGTTAAAGAATTTAATGAAACTTGGTGTAAAGATACTGTTTTTCTGTTATAAATTGATTATCATTTAACTGTTGGCATTTAGACAACTAACATTTAACTATGTTGGCATTTGGACAACTGTCTCTAGAAATATAAGGGTAAGAAAATAATATAAAGAAAATTAAAGTTGCAAAAACAATGTCTCCCCCCATTTCAGCAAAATGTTCTAAGTTCAAAGGGCCATTACTCCTACAAAAATTTGAGGAGCAAAATTTCCTGGTCATATGCACAACTACATCTGGTTTCCTTCCTATATACCAAGTTTCATTGAATTTGGTTCAGTAGTTTCAAAGAGTTGGGCTGACAAGATGATAAATGAGAATTTTCCGCAAATTTCTAAGTTCAAAGGGCTATAACTCCTACTAAAATTTTAGGATAAAAATTTCCTGGTAATGTGCACAATAACATATGGTGTCCTTCCTATATACAAAGTATCATTGAATTCAGTTCAGCAGTTACAGAGGTGTTGCGCTGACAAGATGATAAATGAGGGGTTTCAGCAAATTTAGTTCAAAGGGCCATTACTCCCACAAAAATTTGAGGTTCGAATTTCCTGGTAATGTGCACAACTACATATGGTGTCCTTCCTATTTACCAAGTTTTGTTGAATTCAGTTCAGTAGCGCTAACAAGATGATAATGAGGATTTTCAGTGAATTCCTGATTTCAAAGGGCCATAACTCCTACAAAAATTTGAGGATTAAAATTTCCTAGTAACATGCACAACAACATATGGTGTACATCCTATATACCAAGTTTTGTTGAATTGGCTTCATTAGTTTCAGAGGAGTTGCGCTAACAAACTATGTGATGGACGGACGGACACAACAAAAACAATATGTCCCCCCACTTTTTGTGGGGAGACATAAGTTGTAATGTGCAAACTTGTTAGCTTAATATCTGTCTTGTAACTCAAACATAATTTGCCATGGTGTACAAATCTCGGTAGGCATGTGTTCAACTACTAGACCAGCCTAAGTTCAATAATAAGGAAAGTTGGATTGTATATATGTACATGTTTACATTTATTATTTTTGCATATTCACCATCAACTTATTTCTTGGCAAGGAACACATCTATAAGAGTGTTGTTTCCCATCCCATCTTAGCAACAAGTAAATCTGAGCTTATGTACACTAGTGATACCCCTGTTCCCTAAATAATAAAGCTATATGTATATACAAAATATCAGAAACTATACATCATGTAGTTTTTAGCTCACCTGACCCGAGCTATTGTCATTGCCATCCGTCCGTCGTCCGTCTATTACTTTTTCAAAAATCTTCTTCTCTGAAACCACTGAATGGATTTTTTCAAAACTTGGTCCAAGTATTAATTAGGGCATGATGTTTAAAAATTGTGTTCGGCTTTATGATTTGATAACAAACATGGCCGCTATTACTAAAAATAGAACATAGGGTAAAATCACATTCAAAGACTTATAACTTGAAAACTAGAACAGATAGAAAAAATCTGAAGGATCTTAGGCTCTTCAGAATCAAAAGCTCTACAAAAGTCTCCATTGGGTCCAAGTTGTCAGATGACCCCTAATAGGGGTTATGGCCCTTTTAAGGTCAAAAATAGAGTTTTTTCATGTTTTTGCCCTATAGAATAAAAACTATTGCAGATAGAGAAAAGCTGTTGCCTGCTAAAATGTTCAGCTCATCAAGCTCTACAAAAGTCTCCATTGGGTACAAGTTGTCAGATGACCCCTAATTGGGGTTATGGCCCTTTTAAAGTAAAAAAAAGCGTTTTTTCATGTTTTTGCCCTATAGAATGAAAATTATTGCAGATAGAGAAAAGCTGTTGCCTGCTAAAATGTTCAGCTCATCAAGCTCTACAAAAGTCTCCATTGGGTCGAAGTTGTCAGATGACCCCTGATTGGGGTTATGGCCCTATTGAGGTCAAAAATAGCGTTTTTTCATGTTTTTTTGCCCTATTGAATGAAAACTATTGCAGATAGAGAAAAGGTGGGGCTTGCTTTAATGTTCAGCTCATTTAGCCTCAGGAAAGTCTCCGTTGTGTCTAAGTTGGGACTTGACCCATTAAAGAAGAGACCATAATGCCCTAATGACCAGGTGAGCGATTCAGGCTCCTGGGAGCCTCTAGTTTATAAAACTGACAGAAATTTTGTATCAATGTCAACTACGTGTAAAAACCTAAGTATTTGGAATATAAAAGAAAGTAGATATTAACTTGAATATATTTTTTTGGAAAAAATGCATTCCCCCTGTTATAAGCAGTGGTATTAAGATGAAACTTTGCATAAAGATGTAAAGTGAAACACTAACAATATATGGCAAATACCAGTTATCACTATATAAAAGGGCCACAACTCCCACAAAATTTCCAAAAGAAAAATGGTGTACTTGTTAGTGGCTACATTAAATTCTGTTAAGTATTTTCAGAGAAGTTTGGTTACGGCCCAAAAACAAATGCCTCAAGACTTAAGGGAGACATTAAAAATCTAATATAATGTCTCTAGCCTTATGAATCTTGTCTCTGCTAAAAAAAATTCTGCTTTATGCACTACATATGGTGTATGTACTACATACCAAGCTTCATGGACTTCTGTTATAGCGAATCAAATGTTCCATAACAGGTACTCATCAAGGTACTTTGGAGTACTGGTGCTTAATCTATCTATAGAATGTTGTAATAATAGAAGCTAATCTTTTTGATCAGTTAAACTCACACCTTCATTGAAAATGAAAACTACTTATAGGTAGATTATTTTTACCCGAAGGAAAAAAACTCCTATATCTAGGAAATATTGCTTATATCTATGATTTTTGCAACTAAATAATACTTTTTTATGAATTTAATGTTTTAAACAAGTCTTTGACATTTATTTTGCACAATTTCTTTTGTATAAATGACATTTTTTAGCTATTTTGCCAATTTGAAATTTTCAACAAGTAATCTTTTATACCAGGAAAATTGTTCCTTCATATGACAAGATAATCTCCTCTCTATAGATGTTAGTTTAAACTGATCAGAGAGATCAACTTCCATTGTAACACATTCAATAGGAGGATTAAGTATGGGTACTCCAAAGTACCTTGGTGAGTCCTTGTTCATCTTGGGGTAATTAATCATTTTATTCGCTATAAGTGGATTCAAAGAAGTTTAAACTAGAAAAACTGTGAGCAGAAGCTCACAAATAAATACCCCTGCCCCCCCCCCAAAAAAAAAAAATAATCAGATAAAATTTTAAAATAGGTGGTGCACATCTACATTACGTCACAAAGATTGTGTGAAAGTTTCATGAAAATCCATCAAGAGGTTTAGGAGGAGTTGTGGATAAGAGATGGTTAACCCTTGTTCTCAAATGGCCAAGTCCATGTTTTGCTATGGGAAACCCCCAAAAATCATTCTGATCAAATTTTAAAATAGGAGGTGCACATCTACATTATGTTACAAAGATTGTGTGAAATTTTCATGAAAACCCATCAAGGGGTTTAGGAGGAGTTGGGGATAAGAGATGGGTACCCCTATGTAGTCAAATGGCTAAGTCCATGTTTTGCCATGGAAAACCCCAAAAATCATTCTGATCAAATTTTAAAATAGGAGGTGCACATCTTCATTATGTCACAAAGATTGTGTGTAAGTTTCATGAAAATCCATCAAAGGGTTTAGGAGGGGTTGCAGATAAGAGATGGGTACCACATCTACATTATGTTACAAAGATTGTGTGAAATTTTCATGAAAACCCATCAAGGGGTTTAGGAGGAGTTGGGGATAAGAGATGGGTACCCCTATGTAGTCAAATGGCTAAGTCCATGTTTTGCCATGGAAAACCCCAAAAATCATTCTGATCAAATTTTAAAATAGGAGGTGCACATCTTCATTATGTCACAAAGATTGTGTGTAAGTTTCATGAAAATCCATCAAAGGGTTTAGGAGGGGTTGCAGATAAGAGATGGGTACCACCATGTAGTCGAATGGCTAAGTCCATGTTTTGCTATTCGAAACCCAAAAATCATTCTGATCAAATTTGAAAATAGTAGGTGCATATCTTTATTATGTGACAAAGAATGTGTGAGAGTTTCATGAAAATCCATCAAGGGGTTTAGGAGGAGTTGCGGATAAGTGATGGGCACCCCCTTGTAGTGGAATGGTTAGTCCATGTTTTGCAATGGGAAATCCCAAAAATCATTCTGATCAAATTTAAAAATAGTAGGTGCACATCTACATTATGTCACAAAGATTGTATGTAACTTTCAGGAAAATCTATCGAGGGGTTTAGGAGGAGTTGCGGATAAGAGATGGGTCCCGTGAAGTGTAACTGAAGGATGGAAGGACGGACACCACTATCACTATATACCCCCAAATTTCAAACAGGGGGTATAAAAAGATGAGTGATGTTCTATTTATATTGATGTGGGGGAGGGAGGATGCACTTTGTTCAAGACCCCCAACCGATATAAAAAAAAACATTACACAACTATAAAAAAAATGCATTTTAACCCCCTACCAACAGAAAAATAAACAAGAATATGTCCAAAAGACATAATGCCTGATCTCGCAACATTTATTTTTTTCCACAATCACTAAAGCATCAACATGGTTGCTATTAAAGCACTTGTCAGTCAGAAGGAATGGACTTTAACTGAACCATTCTTCTATAAGTGGTCATTCATGCAGAAAATATAGGTCACTGCCAACATCTGAAGCATGCATTGTGCTAAGCATTACTAGGTGCACCTATCATAACAATAGAGTAGATGTGGCACATGTCAGTAAGGGGGAATGGACTTTAACCAGTTTTCTTTAAGAGGCCATCCATGTGGAAAATATAGGTCACATCCAGCATCTGAAGCATGCATTGTGCTAAGCTAAGCATCACTAGATGCACCTACCATACCTATTTGGTTGGTATGGCACTTGTCAGTAAGGAGGAATGGACTTGAACCATTCTTCTATAAGTGGTCATTCATGGGGAAAATATAGGTCACATCCAGCATCCGAAGCATGCATTGTGCTAAGCATCACTAGGTGCACCTACCATACCAATTTGGTTACTATGGCATTTGTCAGTAAGATGGAATGGACTTTAACCATTCTTCTATAAGTGGTCATTCATGCGGAAAATATAGGTCACTGCCAGTATCCGAAGCATGCATTGTGCTTAGCATCACTAGGTGCACATACCATACCAATATGGTTGATGTAGCACTTGTCAGTTAGAGGGAATAGACTTTAACCATTTTTCTGTACATGATCATTCATGCACAAAATATAGGTCACATCCAGCATCAAAAGCATGCAATGTTCTTATCATCACTAGATGCACCTACCATACCAATATGATTGATGTGGCATTTGTCAGTAAGTGCAAATTTGGAAATATGGGATTTGGGACGGACATCCGAACGGACGGACGGATGGACAAACAGACCCGAACACTATATGCCCCTCTACTTTCGTAGATGGGTCATAAAAAAAAATTCATCCCCCTGTCCCACCTCAATTTAAATGGAACAGCCCTGATTTAAAGTTGAAAAAAAAGATGATTTATGAGGATTTTCAGAAGAATTATAAATTCAAAGGTCTCTAACTATCACAACTAAAATTACATGGTAATATGCACAACAACATACAATGTATTACTACATACAAGTTTCATCAAAGGAGCTGGGATAATTCACTTTGTGATGGGCTGGTCAGATGGACAAAAAACTATGTCTTTCCCCAAAAAATTAGACACGACAGTTTTTAAAAATCCTGTTTTTTTTCCAAGGGTTTTTTATCTGCAACATGAAACACATTTAAAATTAAAATTTATTAAATACGAAATGTTTTGATCACATGATTTAAGTCACATGTCAGTATCCATACTAGCTATCAAGTCGTCATCCCCATCCATATCGTTAAGGTCTGTAGGCTGTGGTTTGGGTTGTGATGATGGATTATCTGCTGACACTTTTATAACTTTTGGTGTACTTGGCAAGGGTTTACCTATAATAAAAAAAGTTTAATTGCAATACAATAAATTCAAAAGTGAAAGCATTCAAAATTAATTTATCAATTTATCTACACTATCTTGCCTTTAAATAAAACCTGTCTAAACTGAACCTTGAAAACACCAAAAACATGTATTAGCCAATCTTTTTTTAAGATCTTATATTCTAAACCTTATCAACTAAATACTTGTTTATACATACAAAGGACACAGTCTTCAATTTCAAATGGATTTGTTTTAGACAGTTTTCACTACACTTTTTATTGTACCTTGTAATAGAAGGTACTGAGATGTAAAATAAGTGTAGATGACACAACCTACATATATAAACAGCAATTAATTTTCCATTCCAAAATTACCAATCAATATGACATGTTATGAACATCTTTATGAGTTACGGAGTAAAGGCTTAACATCTTTCTGTGTGTAAAGGAGTTTATAGCTCTCTTGGAAATTAGCTTACCATGTTTCAGTGTGTTAAAGTGTAAAGACTGACCATCTTTCTGCATGTTAAGAAGTAAAGGCTTGCCATCTTTCTGTGAGTTAAAAGTTTATAACTCTCTTGGAAGTAACCATTAGGATGATTAATGTTTTAGCTTTACATCTTTGTGTTAAGGAGTAAAGGCTTTCAATTTTCTGTGTGTTGAAGAGTAAAGGCTTACCATCTTTCTGTGTGTTAAAGAGTAAAGGCTAAGCATCTTTCTGTGTGTTAAGGAGCAAAGGCTTACCATCTTTCTGTGTGTTAAGGAGTTTATAACTCTCTTGGAAGTAACCATTTGGATGGTTTATGTTGATCATGGGTGTTTGTTCCATGCTGTGGATGTTGTGTGTTGCTTCAAAGTACTGAGCACACGCAATCTGATAATGTCCTGTCTTTGTAAGTTTAATGATCTGGAAATATAAATCAACAATTTATAAACTTTGATGGAAGTATTGATTACTGTGATTTCTTGTAGAATGACACATTTCATGATAAATCTAATCAAGAAACTAGTAAAAGCAGCCACGCTGCATATCCCCGCCCTACTCTGGTGTTTGATAGTATAAGGGCAAATAATTAACTAGGGGCATCGTCAAAATTCCGAAACCCTCGGCAGAATCTACTTCCATAGTGCAACTACTGAGCCAAGTTTCAGTTCCATATTCCAAATAACCTAGGCAGAGTTGCGTGATGAAGGAAAAATGTGCCCTTAGGCTACCTATGCAGCCCAGCCCCTAGGGGCATTATCAAAATTCCCAAACCTTTGGCAGAATCTACATCTATAGTGAAACTACTGAGCCAAGTTTCAGTTCCATATTCCAAATAACCTAAAAGGATTTGTGTGACAAAGGAATAATGGGCCCTAAGGCTACCTATGCAGCCCAGCCCCTAGGGGCATTATCAAAATTCCAAAACTTTCCGCAGAATTTACATCCATAGTGCAACTACTGAGCCAAGTTTCAGTTCCATATCCCAAATAACCTAGAAGGAGTTGCGTGATGAAGGAATAATGTGCCCTTAGGCTACCTATGCAGCCCAGACCCTAGGGGCATTATCAAAATTCCGACCTTCGGCATAGTCCCCATCCACAATGCAATCAATTCCCTAAGTTTCATCTTTCTACTGCCAGTGGTTACAGAGATTATCCTGGACATTAACGCCATATGTACGTACGTACATCGAACAGCAAAACATTATCCCCGCGCTTTCGCTAGCGCAGGGATAATAACAAATCTCACAGGCACCATTTATATAAAAACATTGGAGAGCACTCAAATGATATTATCCATATATTATTACAGAAACCATGGGAGGACAGATGGAAAAATACCAATTTAACTGGAAGGAATCGCACACCTTGCCCATACCAGAAAGCCTGAAATTAACAAGACTTCAGGGGGAGGAGTAACCTTTATGTTTGCTATGATTTTGAATCTTTAATTCATGCCAAAAATTTCTGTACAATAATTATAAATCTGCACACTAAGCCCTCATAATTGTAAATACAGATACCTTCTCTACATTGTCCTTAGATAAATGAAGACCTCTGAGCTTCTGTGCTAACATGTCAATCTCTGTATGCTTAAATGGGCAGCCTACAACATCAAAATTAAATTAGTATCCCTGAAAAATTACAGCTATCAAATATGTTGGTCTTGTGTGATGATATAACACTAAATCATGAATGGTTTGAAATGTTGTGTTGGATGTTTGATTTTTTTATACATCAGTAGATAAATTCTTCATAGCTAGCTGTCAGTAACTGTGAGTGTTCTCAAGATAATTCATCATGTTGAACTTTAATGGATTAGATTTTCAGAGTGTGTCATTTTTTTTTTTGCTATTGTGCAAGAATATCAATAGGTGGAAGATTGGGCCCAAAACACTAGTTTAACCCTGCCATATTTTAAGTGCCTGTCCTAAACCAGGAACCATTGTCTGACAAAGCTTATGTTTGTCCTTGCCATCTATGATATTATTGTTCTATGTCTAGAAATGGGTCTTTCATAGATACATGTAGTTCTGGGATTTTTATTGAATCTTGTATATTGTTTTTATAGTCTTGGGCCAACAACGAGCAGTGACCAGAGTCATGTTGAAGACTGCTGGTTGTTTTCCATTGTGATTTTTAAATTGCTGTTTGATTGTTTATGTTGGATGTGTGGCATACACAATTATTCCACATCTCATTATCGTCTATGCATAATGACTATGTATTAATAGCTTAATAGTAATTTTTGACTGAACAGATTTAGTCTTTTTTTTCTCATTTTATCAATAGAGGTATACTGCCTAATGTTCATCAATATGAAAGTAAAAAGTCTGTAGGAATTACAGAAATATTTGAATTTTGCATATCTGTGTATTGAGTAGATGATTACCATGTGTATCACCAGGTCCTGGGGCATTGGAAGTAATAATCTTCATACAACTGTAGGGCGTGTAATTAGCTCTCTTTCCTTCTTTACCATAGTTATGTCTGATACCATAGGAATACTGCTTGTCAAACTGAAAAAAAAAGATAAAAGAGGTTAAACTAGGTAAAAGCCTGTCTGTTCAGACTTTTATAGTTTAATTATCTAGAACACAACTTTAAAATCTGACAACCTGATAACTATTGGAGTAGACTTAAAAGTATTGTAATGAAAATTCTAATTCATTTTTAGCTGGGATAATGGCTATAGTGAAAAGCCACAGCAATAAGTTTGATAGCCTTTCAGTAACTGACCAATCGAAAGGTAGATGGTGATTGTGGTGCCTCATCACATATCAATTCACATATAAATACATGATCACAATATAGTTCCTTTTCCAACATCCAATTACTACTCTACTTACATATTAAACATAAACAATCCTTAAAATTTGAAGATTTTATATACTTACTTTCAGTACTTTGATTTTACTTAGCATTGTTTTATTCTAATAATGAGAAGACAGCAACTATGAAATCAAAAATACAACAAAGTAGTAGAGACTTACTTTATCAATATCCATAGCTTTACAAAACTCAGTTCTCCAGAACTTCATGGCTTCCTCCAGTGATAGTCCAATACCCTTTAGGAAGAGACCATACTGCATTCTCCCTCCATGTTTCAAATGATGATTCTGTCTAAAAGATTGATGGAGCTGCTGCATGCACAGTGGAAAAGACTTTCTCGAGAGCTGAAATTAGACAAAAACATGCACAGTGGAAAAGACTTTCGAGAGAGCTGAAATTAGACAAAAACATGCACAGTGGAAAAGACTTTCCGGAGAGCTGAAATTAGACAAAAATATGCACAGTGGAAAAGACTTTCGAGAGAGCTGAAATTAGACAATTACATGCACAGTGGAAAAGACTTTCGAGAGAGCTGAAATTAGACCCTTAATGATGTTTGAGAGCAATGAAAATTTTTCATACACATCTCCAATTGCTGTTTCCTCTTTTGGTAAATTTTCATCTTAATTATGTGAGCTTTTTAGGTGTTGCACTTGATATGTTGACAGGCCTATCTTCCCCCAAACTTACCCAGGTGGTATAGTAAACGGGGCAAAACATTCTGCATTTTCCTTGATTTCTAACCTTGGCTGTCTAACCACATTTTTTCTAGTTTTAATGTAGCATATGTTTTTAAATAAGATTTAATCTATAAGAACTAAGTACTTTCTTCTGACATTGTATTACATACCCTAATTGAATTCTCTTGAGAAACACCAAAACTTAAATCCATAGCTAAGAAAGACTAACCCAAGTGTATCAGGAAAAGTGTCACTGTGTGTTATGAAAATAAAAGTTTAAAGACTAGAAGAATGTGTCCATGTGACATGATATTCCCAACTAAATAAAAACAATAAGTCTAACAGGTCTAAAAATTTCTTATCCTATGAAGTTGCACATATGAAACTGCTGCGCAAAAATTCAAATCATTCTCATATACAAAAAATTTCATACAAACATGAATATACTTTATAATGCCCCAAACTTTTTGTCACAAAGGGTTATACATGCAGACTTAGCATTCAGACATATCTTTATTCCCTTGTTGTTCAGATCACTTACCATATCTATCATATCAGCTGTTATCTCTCCCACTGTAGACTTTTTAGCATTGAAGTCTTGACCTAGATATCTTTTACTCAGACCACACAGCATTGGCAGTAGTCGATCATCTTCTTCTAAATGTGGCAATGCTCTTGTTGTAACCTATACAAAATTCATGCAATTTAATACAGAAATCCAGCAACATTGTAACTGTTTTCATAAAACCATCCTTTTTTTATCAACAACAACAAAATTGTTTGTTACCTACAAGAATTCATTTCAACGTTCAGTATTTGAAGCTGCATTCATTTCATGAAAAGCTAGAATACAAAGAAAGTCAGGGAAGGTCCCAGTGGCAAAAAAAAAATCTAGTTTTTCCAAAATTATTCAATCAACAGCCAATTCACTAAATTTAAATGTGTGATGCCTCAAATCAAAGTGCAAAATATCAGACCTGTACATTTTGTAGTTTTTAAGTGTTCACAAAAAAATTTGCATGGACAGATAAAGTGAAAATATAGGGCTGTCTCATCTTTAAAGCATCACCCTGTAAATTTCTCATGGCAAGATATAGGAAAAGAGGTTCCTTACAAGTTTAATAAATTGCTTCCTTAGCATAAAATTTTTGTCAAAGCTTATCTGCTTGTTTTTGTCTGATTCATAAAGTTTTTCTGTGTCAAGAAAAACTAGAGGCTCCCAGGAGCCTGAATCGCTCACCTGATCTCTTATGCCAAAGTTTGAATAAATTTCACAAACTTTCAAGTATACAAAGTTGCAAAACAATCCTTTCAGTGGTTTCAGAGAAGATTTTTGGAAATCAGTTTAAATTAATAGAAAAAACAGTTAAAGGGCAATAACTACTGTAAGGACCCTTTGATGCTGAACAAAAAAAATTGCTTCTGATTTTCTTTATCTCTTATACTTTTTGAGTTATAAGCAAAAAACAATGGTTTGACCCCCCTGTTCTATTTTTAGCAACGGCGGCCATGTTGGTTGGTCGACATGTATCTAATTCACAAACTTGGTAGAGGACATCCTAAAGATCATGTATACCAAGTATCATTGCAATCCCTTCACTGGTTTAAGAAAAGAAGATTTTTGAAAATCAGTGTAAATTAATGGAAAAAAACAGTTAAAGGGGAATAACTCTTAAACGGCTGATCTGACAATTTAGACCCTGAATCATTTTTGTAGATCTCAATGAGCTAAACAATTCTGCAATGCTAACTTTTCCTCTAGCTCTAACGGTTTACAAGATATTGTCCAAAAACTGCAAAAATGGTCAAATTTGATGATTAAAGGGCAATAACTCCTATAAGGAGTCGTTTCACAACTTCAACTCAATGAAGAGATTCGTAGAGCTTTTGATGCTGAACAAGGAAGGTTGCTTCGGATTTTCTCTATCTTTTATACTTTTTGAGTTATAAGCCAAAAACAATGGTCTGACCCCCCTATTCTATTTTTAGCAACGGCGGCCATGTTGGTTGGTCGACATGTATCTAATTCACAAACTTGGTAGAGGACATCCTAAAGATCAAGTATACCAAGTATCATTGCAATCCCATCAGTAGTTTTAGAGAAGAAGATTTTTGAAAATCAGTGTAAATTAATGGAAAAAAACAGTTAAAGGGGAATAACTCCTAAACGACTGATCTGACAATTTAGACCCTGAATCATTTTTGTAGATCTCAATGAGCTAAACAATTCTACAATGCTAACTTTTCCTCTAGCTCTAACGGTTTTCAAGATATTGTCCAAAAACTGCAAAAATAATCAAATTTGATGATTAAAGGGCAATAACTCCTAAAAAGAGTTGTTTCACAACTTCGACTCAACGCAGAGATTCGAAGAGCTTTTGATGCTGAACAAGGAAGGTTGCTTCGGATTTTCTCTATCTCTTATACTTTTTGAGTTATAAGCCAAAAACAATGGTCTGACCCCCCTGTTCTATTTTTAGCAACGGCGGCCATGTTGGTTGGTCGACATATATATAATTCACAAACTTGGTAGAGGACTTCCTAAAGATCATGTATACCAAGTATCATTGCAATCCCTTCAGTAGTTTCAGAGAAGAAGATTTTTGAAAATCAGTGTAAATTAATGGAAAAAAACAGTTAAAGGGGAATAACTCTTAAACGGCTGATCTGACAATTTAGACCCTGAAATCATTTTTGTAGATCTCAATGAGCTAAACAATTCTGCAATGCTAACTTTTCCTCTAGCTCTAACGGTTTTCAAGATATTGTCCAAAAACTGCAAAAATGGTCAATTTTGATGATAAAAGGGCAATAACTCCTATAAGGAGTCCTTTCACAACTTCGACTCAATGGAGAGATTCGTAGAGCTTTTGATGCTGAACAAGGAAGGTTGCTTTGGATTTTCTCTATCTCTTATACTTTTTGAGTTATAAGCCAAAAACAATGGTCTGACCCCCCTGTTCTATTTTTAGCAACGGCGGCCATCTTGGTTTGTCGACATGTATATAATTCACAAACTTGGTAGAGGACATCCTAAAGATCAAGTATACCAAGTTTCAATGCAATCCCTTCAGTGGTTTCAGAGAAGAAGATCTTTGAAGAAAAGTTAACGGACGACGGACGACAGACGACGGACGGACGACGGACGCTTAACGATGACAATAGCTCACATGACCCTTCGGGTCAGGTGAGCTAAAAAGTTAATCCAGATAAGCGCTTCACACGCAGTGAAATTTTGCTTTTGTACATTTATCAAAATCATTTCAATATGTGGATCGTGTCTTTCTGGCACATATTCAATATTCTTTCTTTTTTAATTTTGTTGATAGTTCTTCTATTGGTTTTGAACCATTTCCATTAGATATAAAATCATTATTACTTATTGTTCCTATGAAAGAAAACTTGCAGCTAGCGATAGTGACAAATTCATAGTTGCCATTGCAACTTGTAACTTACAGCCAGCGAGTGTGACAAATGACTTCTGTAATGAGTCATGACAATGGAGATCATGTCGTCACGTGAGACGTAAGCAAACCCATCCTGAAGATAAACTCGTCTTTTACCCACCAGATCTAATACTTCAGTGAATGGAACCTAAAACAAAAACATACATTGTAAAATTATCACTGTCAATAATGTAAGATTTTGGACATCTGACATTTAAATGTCCAACTGGTACTTCCTTGTTTTTGTTACAGCTATTTTATGAAGTAAACCTTTCAGGGTTCCCACCCTTTTTTTGTCCCAAAAATTTCATGACTTTTCCATGACTTTTCAAGGGTGTTTTAGCCGTTTTCCATGACCCGTTTTTAACAATTATCATAGCACTTTTAAACATATACACGTACAATGTAAATCTTGATCTTAGAAGTGTTCATTTTTTTAGGTGCACGGTCATAATAGAAATCTGACAAAAATTCCATGATCTGGCCAAAGTTTACAAGTTCCATGACTTTTCAAGGCCTGGAATTGAAATTCTCAAATTCCATAACTTTTCCAAGATTCCAGGAAGAGTGGGAACCCTGACCTTTGGAATCTATTACATTTTGGTCTCTTTTTCTTTAAAAGTTTTTTTTATTTTCTTTTCCAAAAAGTTTTGAAAGGTTTTACATCTATCTAGCCTTAGAATTAAATTTTGTTCGGTATTTTCTAATTAAAGATATAAAGTTTATAGTACCAATAATGTATATAGCAAAAACCTAAACCCTTTTTTTCTCAAGTCATGAGTAATAATGTATTTTCTCCAATCAGACATTACCTTGTAGTATTCTAGAAGTTCCACCACACCTGCTTTACTCCCAGCTGCAGATCTGAGTTCTGAGTCTAGCTCATTCTTTAAAGTTTCACTGATCTACAATAAAACATGTGGTAAAATGTTTTCATCAACTTGAATGTCTATACTCTCACACTGTTCTCTTTGAAAATGTCTATTGTGGATTTTTACTGGTTGCTGCAAGTTGTGTTGTGTACACTTATTCCATTTTTTTTTCAATTTGAACCCTCTTTTGTATATGTTGAAATGATTATAGTGCACTGAGATTGGTGATTTAATCTTGTGCTTCAATATAATTATCTTTAATTGTCTTTGATATTTTTTCTGCCATAGAACATTCCAAAATCATTCACACTTTATTTCCCCCATACATACTGGCTGGTAGTTCAAATTATTTTCTTTTAAGAATTCATCTCTATTTTCTGTTTCTCTAAGAAATCTAAATCTGAACAGATCCAGTTCCTGCTGCATAAACCATCTTCTCAACTCCTCCCTATAAAAACAAAACCAGTTTTATTATTGTTATTTGAAATGACAGAGAATATATACTCAGCAACACAAATAATGCACCACTTCTTTTCTTCCAGGATTCTAATAAAATTTTGAAAATTTAAATAATTCTTTTATGCTAAATGATAAATCATACCAAATTCAATAAACATCAAGCTCTTATTTTTTAAATAGGCACCAGTGCCCTTACAGCATGAACTTTTGATAAAGAAGTAAAAAAAACAAAATCTAAGATTGGTCATTTTTAAAATGTGTGTTTTTGAAGTTTGGTCAGTTTTTGTGAAAATTAAGCTTTGTCCCCCATTTTCCGATAACACTTTTGCATAAGCATCAGATGATCTCAATATCGGTGAATTTTTCATTTTTGGAAATGTAACTGCTTTAAAAGAATGATGTGCTAATATGTACATTAATACATGCTGTACTACAAAGACTATTTAAAAATACAGTAAATACTAAATACAAACATTTTTGTACAAGTAAATTATGAACAACCTGCAGAATATACTTGCATGTTAGTCTGATGATATATGTGATACAAGATCTCTATTTTTTTTTCAATTGTTTCTCTATTATACCTTACTGGTTTTCTGTATATTTTTGGTACAATCTATTGACAGTTGTTAGCCAGCTTGGGGTTCTAATGAGGTACTTACGATCGACAGTAGGCCAGTCTAAGGATAAAATGAGAAACAAGATCTTTCTGTCTCACTACTGGGTCATCTCGCTTATCAGTCTGGAAAATAAGAACATGAACATTATCATACTGAACAACTGATTTTCACAGGTTTATAAACACATCAGGAAAAATAAATTGAATAAGTTAAATTTTCACAATTAGGGTACATGTATATATGTGAATATTTGTTTGGGATAAAAAGATAGCTACATGTTATTATTATAAAGCAAATCATTTGTTTGAGACTCACACATAAAACTTGCACTTTACTATAACTTGGTTTCAAAAGCTAATTTTCAATTAAGAGCAAATGATCTTAAATGAACATTGGCGTTGCATACATGATGTAAAAATGTACATGTATGTCTACGTGTACCTTACCCTGGTCAAATCATTCCCCAGTGACAGTTTCCGTAGCTCATCTTGCAGCTTTTGATTGTATTCATTGGATCCTTTCATTAATCTAATCCCAGTTACTTCTACTGCTTTCAAAACTATTAAAGTAAAAACAGATTACAGTACTATTTCCTAAAAATTACAAGTTCAAAGGACCATAACTCCAACAAAATATTGAGAATCAAAGTTTCCTAGTAGTATTCACAACTACATGCATGTAATGTATATGTGTACTAGATACATGCAAAGTTTTAATATGAGTGATAGGCATTGGCCAAAAAGTTCATGTACACTCCCAGCCAAACAATTTTTATTTTCTCCACCCGAGTCGGTGAAGGATTTTAGCAACGTGCCGACTCTCCACTGACGCGCCACCTCCACTATTCTCCACTGTGTCATCGCGCCGACCGTGGAGATGAGTGGAGAATCCTGGATGAGCGCGCCGCGTCCGTGGAGGAAAATCGATGCATAAATGTTATATTGTTATTGTCGATAATGCCGTGTTTTTGTTTATAAGGGATGGGAAAGGGTTATTTTCAAAGTTTTTTAATTTCCGTGTATTCTTGATTTTTATTTCTATTTCTCGTGTTTTTGTGTTGTAAAGATTGTACGGCTATGTGTTTGTCTGTATTTTATATCCGTGTTTCGTGTTGAAAACCGATTTCTCATGCATGATCGTCGTTTTTTTTTTTTGTCGCTTTAGTAATGTAATAAAAATAAATTTTAAAAATCCAAAAATTTGATTGAATTTGAAAATTGTTCTTATGACTTATATCATCATTGTATTCCTAACATTTCGTAGTTATTTTAGCTCAAATAATTTGTTAGTCTTTTTTTGTTGTCTACATTTTGTATGCCCGGATGCTGTATGTATTTGAAGTTTTAACATATATTTTAATTTTTATTTTTTTTCTGCAATTCTCTATCTACTTTATCTGCAAGGGAATCATTAGCATGTCGCCATTCTTACTTAATGATAACTACTATTTAAAACATAACTTACAGATACAAAATGTACGATTGATGACGAATACCAGTTTACTTTTTAGATTTGTAGAAGCAGTTTTATAGAAGAGTTACAGCATTCCCGACTATCTAAATTACTGTTTACTCTTTGTATTAATTTACTTGTATTTTTTATTTTAATTTTTAGATGTACTTTTCAGTATATTTGGCAGAACTTTATATTTTACTCTGTGATTCCTCTCTACGAATAAAGATTGACAATTAATATGCGGCACTTGAAAGCAGACTGCACAGAGATGATACAAGAAGCTTCTCACGTACATGTGCATGCATACATGTACGAAAACAAAAAAAAGAAGAAATGCGTCCATTGTACACGGATGCCCTACTGGCCCCAAACAAGAATGGGGTATGACAGCTTGACTGAAACTCGTACTGACTGACGGACGGACAAGATTCAAAGCTAAATTCATTCCATGATTTGGAAGGATCAGACAAGATAATTAGGGTAGATGTGATAGTATTTTTCTTGCTGTTTTTCTGTATGTGCAGTTTTTTCCAAAAAAAGAACCTAAAGAAAATTAAAAAAATACTTTTATTGTAATTTTTTAGCATGTGGAAAATAGCTAAAAATATGTTTTATTTATAGAAAAATCATCAAAAATAATTGGGCAATTCTAGAAATTAGAATGTAAAAGTTTTTAAAAAAGTCAAATGAAATTTGACTGCCAGTACTAACTATAGAAGTCATATGACTTCTGCAAAGTTGTTGTTGTTGTTTTGCTGGTATCTATATGAACCTCTGTTAACTTCGGAGCACACTACATCAGTAGATAGAATGTTTCTTAAATTTCATAGTCAAACGCTCACGTAACCCACTTTGTGACGTTACCAAAACAAATATGGCAAACGACAGAATTCACTGAAAGGCAACTCCAACTACATGCACAGGTGTTTGGCCATGTTTACGACCTTTTCTAGAGAAAGTGTGCTTTTTAGTTAGATAAAAATTATTGAACTTAGACAAGATGAAACTAGAGGGGGCCAATGGGTTTATTTCATTCTCCGTTATTGGCAATTTTATTTTCCATGAATTGTGATTTGCTGAAATATTTTTCTGTGCATCGTGATTGGATATTGCACGTGAACCGTTCTCAGCAAAGTATTTTGTCCATGATTTGTTTAAGGCATGCTTTACAGTAGTACACAGTCAAACTTTTATCCGTGAACAAAAATTTAGCCATATTTCCGTATTTCGTTACTTGCATTTTTTATTCTTCGTAATCAGGACCCCCAAACTAGACTGTGGTTGTAAACAGACTCACTGTCACTGCGAATGACTGGCCATACAGATCCGCAGCCGACGGGATATGTTGTGCCTTGTGGAATACAAGGGGAGGACCTAACTATACTCAACATTTAATAAGGCAAAACCAAATTTTTAACCAAGTCTAAGTTACGACTTATGTCCCTCAAACAAGTGTGCCTGTCTCATAGTCATATCATAAGAGCCGAGAGTCTCATACTTCGACAGCAACAGGTGGCAAGATGACTAGCAATAAAGAATCAGAAGAAGATATATGGATACATTGGCCAAAGGCAAGTGTCCATTAAAGACCTAACCTATCCTATCCTAAAATAGCATGCTATCCAACCTCCATATATGTTGTTGGCATACTTTCTAACCTCCCTAAACATGCCTGTGATTTGTGTGTTCACCTTTTAATCTGTCAATTGCATATTCTTCGAATTCCTGCAAAGAAATTTCTCCGGTTGGTGGGATTTTATAAAAGTGTAAGTGGTGACCAGACTGTGTATTTGTTTTTCTTAATTTAGCTGATCTCCCCGTTTTTCTTGAACTTGATGTAAAGTCCATTGCTGTCAAATTCTAAACTTTTGTTTACTTTCAGTTTTCCCGCCCAATTGAACACTCGGAAATCTCGGGAGCTTTTATTTCCTCGTTGAATCAGACGAGCGTTTGAGAAAAACGATAAATCTTTGTAAAGCTTTGCATTGACAAAAATGAAAACAAACGCAAAAAGTCTCTGACATACAAAATTGTCATACTTTTAGAATAAAGATGGTGACATTAAGCGGAGCCCTTGCTGCAACCTGGATCCCTTTTGCTGTTATTATAGTGGTAAGTTTTTTAAAAGAAACAATACCCAGAATCGCATCAGAGACAGATTATGAGTCATTTGATCAAAAGGAGTTGATATGCCTTCTCAACTTCAAGCCAAGGGCTACATTGTGTAAGCCTGTTTTGAATTATATGAGATGGCATTGCCCTAAAAGCTCGCGAAGATAACAAAATAAAATCTGTTCCACGGATGGATGGAGCCAGATAATGAGGGACGATGTGATAGTACAATGTACATGTATTTTCCGCAATTTTTCTGTGCACGTGCAGACTTTTTCGGGAATGAGGCAGAACGATTTTCTGATTGTATTTTGGGTCCTGCAATTTGGCAGACTCTGTACAATGACAGGCTTCGATTCGCTTGCATAGAATTTGATGTAAGAACTTAGAAAGGCATCGCTCTAACAGCTTGCGGAGATACAAGTTTCAATCTATTCCATTGGAAGGTTAAAATGGATTGATGGGAAGAGATAATTGGGGACGATGTGAAAGTCCTGCGCATGCAGATTTTAAAAAATCCTGAATAAGTCACAGAACAATTTTTCTTCCATCATATTACGAGTGATGCTCCCGAAGTTTCAACTTATCTAAATTATTTTACAAACAAAAATAATTGTTGAAAATGTTTTTATTGCGATATTAATTCTAACAAAATATTTATCGAAAATAAAAACTGACTAGCTTTTCTCATGGTTCACATGTGCGCTTGATGACGTTCGAAATTTACAAAGCAAAAAGTGTTAAAAAGACACTGAAAGTCAGGAAAACAAGGGTGCTATACCGGACATTGAAGGAAACTTCAGCCTATAGTACAACTGACTAAAATATTGACATTTCTACCATTATTGCACCTTTGGGAGTGTATATAAAAAGCCAGGCCTCAATAGCTTGTTTCTAAATCCAACAACCTTATCAAATATGGATCAATGGGATGATTTAACTAGTTTATATCTCCCAATTATGGCTGAAATGTGGCCAACAGGACAATACATGTAGCAGACCACAAATATGGATCAATGGGGCCAGATTTTTAGGGAAGATGTCCCATTATTTCATGCTATTTTGATGCACATGCAGACCTTTTAAAAAAAATCAGAGAGATTCAAGTAGATCCAGACATCATCCATCAAATTTTTAATTTGGCAGAATGTTAAGAGCTTTACTACATGTATGCTCACATCTTAATGTGAACATGTACATGTACATGTATGAAGGCTAGATGGTGAGCAATGACCACTGGAATTGTTAAAGACTGCTTGCTGTCTTCCAATTGTGGATTTTTTAATTGCCGTTTGTTTATGTAGGTTCTGTTGCATAGATTTATTTCACATCTCATTACTGTGGTTTCATTATTATTTGTTGGGTATCGATTTTCATGGTTTTCGTGGATGGCCTATACCCTTGATATTGATACCTATTGAAAAGGAAACATTATTATGTTTGCTGTAGAAATCAGAACCACGAAATGGTCCTTTTTCATCAAAGTGAAACCATGAAAATTGGTACATTTTGTGTGTACAATGTACCTACGAAAATTAATGAATCCACAGTATCATCTTTTATAAGAAAGACTTGTGCAAAGGCTCTCAAAGGTGCAAACAAAATTTCCAAACATGTGTTGAACATAGCCCCGTATGGCTTAATCATGTTAATGATTCATAATAGACCCCGATTCTGATATGTGGTCATTAATCTGACACAAGTGTTCTCTTTGTACCTTAGTGTTGATAATATGCAAGTGTAGCAAGTTCATTAATGAAAAAAGTCTGCCAAATTGCATTCTACTTATTTACTGCATTTAAAACAGTGAGCAGCAACCACTGGTCACATTCAAGGCTGTATGGAGATTTTTAAAATTTACATTTGTTTATTTATGTAGGATTTTTCATGTGCATTTTAATATTACAAATCTTATTATCTTCTTTATATTTCTTTTTTTTACAGCTTGCTTTGCTGTTTTCTATTGTGTATGTTAAACATTTCATCAGTCGCTATGACCCATCTCCTTCTACAACAATATCAGGAGTGATCTCCCTTACGATTACTCTGTATACAGTATGTCTTGTTCCTGTTGATGTATTCCTTGTGTCATTTATGAAGAACAGTGATGGATCTTTTAAGGTAAGATTTTTACATGTAAGCATGTAAATGATATACTGTGAAAGTATTAATGTTCTTGGGATACAAATTTTCTTGGTTTTGTTGGTCAGCCAAACTACAAAATTAAATTCCCAACAAACAGAGAATTAACTACTGGTATTGCTTTTGATAGAGATCTTTTATTCAACTGCAAATTCATGAATCCATGAATATGTAATTTGCACCCAATCCACGAAAATTATTCATGAATTTAAGTACTTTTACAGTATATGAAGAGGGATATTTGAATCTCAAAACATGGTTCATTTCTTAAAAATGACTGCAAAAACAGGACCATGGCAATTTTCATTGTATTACCATGTTGTTTTTGTAGTAACTATCAATGATGGTAAATTTGTTGTTAGCTGTACAAAATTTCTAGAGAATCTTATATGGTTATACATGTACTGTCAGAGCAACTGAAATGGGAGAATGGGGATGTTACTCTCATCTAGACTTCCCTGAAGAATCTTTCCGCTACAAATGCACAATGTTTATAATATTTTTAAAAAAATCAAATTTTAATATAATAACATTCCAATTTTTATACGACCGCAAAATTTTTGCGATCGTATAATGTTATGGCGATGTCGTCGTTGTTGTTGTCGTCGTCTGGGGACACTTTTGTTTCTGTGTGATAACTTGAGTAAATGTTGACCGAATGTTATGAAATTTTGATATGATGTTTGTTACAACTAAAGGAAGGTTGGTATTGTATTAGGGGATTGTGGCCCCTATCATTTTGGAAAAAAGGGCCAAAAAGGGCTAAAACGGGTGTATTGACAAAACTGTTGTAGAATGTTTATTATTCATTTGATTTTAAAAATTCTTTTTTTATTGATTTAATCATTTAATTCTGTCAACAAAATGTGTCAATGGTTTTGATATATATGGCACAGTTACATTGCTACTGGGGGTCAAAAAGGGGCAACACCCAAAAAATTGACTTTTTTATTTGTGGTCCGATTTTCAAAATCTTTTTTTCATTGGAATCCTTGTGAAAATCCCTGCTTGCGTTTTTCAATCAGATTTGCAATATCTCTTACCGTTTTTGAGAAATTAGGGGTCAAAGGGGCCAAAAAGTCATTTTTAAAAGTTTGTCAAGGCAAATAGTTTTATACCAAAAATTAAGTTTTAGTGGACCTGCCAATTGTCATGAAGTTTTAATATGGTGATTATATCCACTAAAGGAATGTTGGTTTTGTATTTGGGGTTTGTGGCTCCTTCCAGTTTTAGAAAAAAGGGCCAAAAAAGCGCAAAAACGGGTGTATTGACAAAACTGTTGTAGAATGTTTAATATTCATTCGATTTTGAAAATTCTTTTTTTACTGAATTCATCATTAAATTCTGTCTACTAAATGTGTCAATGATTTTGATATGTATTTCACCATTACATTGCTACAGGGGGCTAAATACAGGCTACGCCCATAAAATCAACTTTTTATTTGTGGTCCGATTTTCAAAATCTTTTTTTCATTGGATTCCTTGTGAAAATTTCTGCCTTATTTTTTAATTGGATTTGCGATATCTTTTACTGTCTTTGAGAAATAAGGGGTCAAAGGGCCAAAATTGTAAATTAATACATGTATATAAATAAGGCTTTTTGTATTAGATGTTGATGTAAATATACATGTATATGTGTCAAAATGCATTTTTAAGTCCACCACAGGATGCATGTGTCAAAAAGCTTTGTAAGTCCACCATGGGCTTCTTGTTACCAAAGCAATAGACTCTCCATATTGGGCCTCCAACGTACAGGGTTATCCTTGTTGCGGTCGTATCATGCTGCACTCGGCGTAGCTTTTTATTTACATTTGAACTTGATATCTACCCTATTTCTCTCAGAGTAAAATATGAAAGAAGCAAATTTAATATTAATATTTTCAGCATTTTTAGATCAGATCGTAACAATGTAATTTTGAATTTCTATAAGACTTGAAACACAATGTTTAATATACCGTACATGTACATCTTTAAACAGAAACTTTTTTTCCTAGGAATGGGCTAACTCATCAGACACAAGAGACTCAGTGGAAAATGCAGTAGCTATTGGATATTATAGTAAGTTTTATATCTTATCAGTAGCAAGTCAGACTGATTGGTCGCTGAAAAGTTGAAAAATAGTATATTGATAAAGGCAACTGCCGTTTTTCAATAATTATGATAAAATCATACATGTAGGTTACATACCAAATTTAATGTCCCTATACTTTTCTTTTGCAATGTACAAATGTGTATGTGTTGATTACAAATCCAACAACAAAACATTGACAGACCTATCAAGGAATCCAAAAATAAGTACATCATACAAAAACTCCAAAAGCTAAAAATCACAATCAGTTTTTCAATGATTTAAAATACTATCACATAATCAAAAATGAATTTTATTTTCAGCTCTGTATGCATTAACCACCTTTTGTCTGTTCCTATTGCTACCGTTCATGTACTTTTTCTACGAGGCAAAAGATGATGACAATGGAACAACCTCTACTTGTAAATCAGTAAGTATGACCTTGTCTTTAATTTATATCAGCTTGTAAAGGAAAACCGTAAGATAGGTTCTAAATACTAGTAAATAAGAAAAAAATTCTAGCTTGTAACTAGTATAAGAAGAATGTGTATTACATGTTAATTAAAATGAATTTCTGTCCTAATAAAATCATATTCATAAATTTGCATTTAAATGCTGAAATGTAGACTGCATGTTCAATTGAATAGAAATTCTACACTTAACCCTGGAACATTTGTTGTTACATTTTTATACGACCGCAAAATATTTGCAATCGTATGTAGTCGTTGTGGTTGGCGTTGTCGTTGTCATTGTCGTCGTCGTCTGGGGACATTTGGTTTCCGTGCGATAACTTAAGTAAATATTGACCAATAGTTATGAAATTTTGATATGATGTTTGTAACCACTAGAGGAAGGTTCCTATTGTATTTGGGGTTGGTGGCCCCTACCGTTTTAGAAAAAAGGGCTAAAACGGGTGTATTGACAAAACTGTTGTAGAATGTTTATTATTCATTTGATTTTGAAAATTCTTTTTTTATTGAATTCCTTATTAAAATCTGTCAACAAAATGTGTTAATGGTTTTGATGTACATTGTACCGTTATATTGCTACAGGGGGCCAAAGACGGGACACGCCCCCAAAAATCAACTTTTTTATTTGTGGTCCGATTTTCAAATTCTTTTTTTCATTGGAATCCTTGTGAAAATCCTTGCCTGCGTTTTTCTATCAGATTTGCAATATCTCTTACTGTTTTTGAGATGTTAGGGGTCGAAGGGGCAAAAATGCCATTTTTAAAAGTTGGCCAAGGCAAATGAATTTTGCTGTAGTGGGCCAGCCAATTGTTATGAAGTTTAAATATGATGATTATATCCACTTATGGAAGCTTTTTATTAAAAAAAAAATCCAAAAGGGGCCAAATCGTGTCAAAAATGTCAATGCATATAGAAATAAGATTTTTTCTATTAAATGTTAATGTAAATCTATATTTGTCCAATATGCATTTTAAAGTCCACCACATCATGCATGTGTCAAAAAGCTTTGTACATGTAAGTCCACCATGGGCTGCATGTGACCAAAGCAATACACTATCCATATTGGGCCTCCAATGTACAGGGTTCAACTTGTTGCGGTCGTATCATGCTGCGCCCGGCGTAGCTTTTTATTAAAATGTTAAATGAAGTACTACTACTAGAGCTTTCTTAGCTGTAACAAGTTATATTTAATGCTCTTATATTTTATGTTACAGAGATTCTGTTCAGCAGCAAAATACACAGTTGTTTTCTTAATTATCGCAGGAGTTTTACTGTTGATAGGGTATGTACTATTAACAACTAAGCTCTGCTATTTAAGGCATGTAAGTTTTACTGTTGAGATAGGGTATGTACTATTAACAACTAAGCTCTGCTATTAAAGGCATGTAAGTTTTACTGTTGAGATAGGGTATGTACTATTAACAACTAAGCTCTGCTATTAAAGTCATGTAAGATAGGGTATGTACTATTAACAACTAAGCTCTGCTGTTTAAGTCATGTAAGATAGGGTATGTACTAATATTACATATGGTTTATCATTCTTACATTTTCATTGGATTATTTGGTCATGTGATTTTATGGATATTTAGTGTATTTCTTTGCTTTGGAAATTAAAACGATGCATTTTTGGTATATTGACGCTATGTTTCTATTTTTACCTATATTGACGCTATGTTACTAAATTTAGATCCGGATATTCGTCCGTTCTTGACATATTTTATACACATCTGTGTGACGTCATTTTAGACGTCCTAAATATTGACGTAGCTTGCAACGGAGCCTTCACTTTCTAAGTTCTAACGGTGTGGGAATAGATTAAAAACCAAAAATGAGTTTGAATTAGTGATTTTGTTTAAAATGTTTAGAATTTAATAAATTACATCGGTAAGTACGTGAATTATCTGTAAAGAAATTGGGTTACACCGCCATGACCGCCAAGACAAAAGAATGCAGTGAAGAAGGGTATGTTTGTCAGCATTTTACAAAGACGCAACAAACTTAATGACCAAAAATTTGGGCTAGAAATAATAACAATTAAGGTGTGGAAGATTTAGGTAAATTAGTTAATTTTTGTTTTGATAATGCAAGTCAAAAATTATAACATCGAAAAAACGTAAAAAAACTGCGAATTTGAATTATATGATGTTAAAACAATGAAAAAGCAATTCATAAACTCTAATTAAAAAAAAAACTACATATGTAATATAACAATGATGGACTTTTGACTCTGTCAATACATTATATATGGACCTGTTAGGAATATATTGACCTCGGACTTCGTCCTCGTTCAATATATGCCTAACAGGTCCATATATAATGTATTGACCTCGTTAAAAGTCCATAATTGATAATTAACAACTAAGCTCTGCTGTTTAGGTCATGTAAGATAGGGTATGTACTATTAACAACTAAGCTCTGCTGTTTAAGCCATGTAAGATAGGGTATGTACTACATGTATTAACAACTAAGCTCTGCTATTTAGGCCATGTAAGATAGGGTATGTACTACATGTATTAACAACTAAGCTCTGCTATTTAGGCCATGTAAGATAGGGTATGTACTACATGTATTAACAACTAAGCTCTGCTATTTAGGCCATGTAAGATAGGGTATGTACTACATGTATTAACAACTAAGCTCTGCTATTTAGGCCATGTAAGATAGGGTATGTACTACATGTATTAACAACTAAGCTCTGCTATTTAGGCCATGTAAGATAGGGTATGTACTACATGTATTAACAACTAAGCTCTGCTGTTTAAGCCATGTAAGATAGGGTATGTACTATTAACAACTAAGCTCTGATGTTTAAGTTATGTAAGTTAGGGTATGTACTATTAACAACTAAGCTCTGCTATTTAAGGCATGTAAGATAGGGTATGTACTATTAACAACTAAACTCTGCTATTAAAGTCATGTAAGATAGGGTATGTACTATTAACAACTAAGCTCTGCTATTTAAGCCATGTATTAGGGTATGTACTATTAACAACTTAGCTCTGCTGTTTAAGTCATGTAAGATAGGGTATGTACTATTGACAACTAAGCTCTGCTGTTTAAGTCATGTAAGATAGGGTATGTACTATTAACAACTAAGCTCTGCTGTTTAAGTCATGTAAGATAGGGTATGTACTATTAACAACTTAGCTCTGCTGTTTAAGTCATGTAAGATAGGGTATGTACTATTGACAACTAAGCTCTGCTGTTTAAGTCATGTAAGATAGGGTATGTACTATTAACAACTAAGCTCTGCTATTTAAGCCATGTATTAGGGTATGTACTATTAACAACTAAGCTCTGCTGTTTAAGTCATGTAAGATAGGGTATGTACTATTGACAACTAAGCTCTGCTGTTTAAGTCATGTAAGATAGGGTATGTACTTTTAACAACTAAGCTCTGCTATTTAAGCCATGTATTAGGGTACTTACTATTAACAACTAAGCTCTGCTGTTTAAGTCATGTAAGATAGGTTATGTACTATTAACAACTAAGCTCTGCTGTTTAAGTCATGTAAGATAGGGTATGTACTATTAACAACTAAGCTCTGCTATTTAAGCCATGTATTAGGGTATGTACTATTAACAACTAAGCTCTGCTGTTTAAGTCATGTAAGATAGGGTATGTACTATTAACAACTTAGCTCTGCTGTTTAAGTCATGTAAGATAGGGTATGTACTATTGACAACTAAGCTCTGCTGTTTAAGTCATGTAAGATAGGGTATGTACTATTAACAACTAAGCTCTGCTATTTAAGCCATGTATTAGGGTATGTACTATTAACAACTAAGCTCTGCTGTTTAAGTCATGTAAGATAGGGTATGTACTATTGACAACTAAGCTCTGCTATTTAAGGCATGTAAGTTTTACTGTTAATAGGGTATGTTCTATTGACAACTAAGCTCTGCTATTTAAGCCATGTAAGTTTTACTGTTAATAGGGTATGTTCTATTGACAACTAAGCTCTGCTATTTAAGCCATGTAAGTTTTACTGTTAATAGGGTATGTTCTATTGACAACTAAGCTCTGCTATTTAAGCCATGTAAGTTTTACTGTTAATAGGGTATGTTCTATTGACAACTAAGCTCTGCTATTTAAGCCATGTAAGTTTTACTGTTAATAGGGTATGTTCTATTGACAACTAAGCTCTGCTATTTAAGCCATGTAAGTTTTACTGTTAATAGGGTATGTTCTATTGACAACTAAGCTCTGCTATTTAAGCCATGTAAGTTTTACTGTTAATAGGGTATGTTCTATTGACAACTAAGCTCTGCTATTTAAGCCATGTAAGTTTTACTGTTAATAGGGTATGTTCTATTGACAACTAAGCTCTGCTATTTAAGCCATGTAAGTTTTACTGTTAATAGGGTATGTTCTATTGACAACTAAGCTCTGCTATTTAAGCCATGTAAGTTTTACTGTTAATAGGGTATGTTCTATTGACAACTAAGCTCTGCTATTTAAGCCATGTAAGTTTTACTGTTAATAGGGTATGTTCTATTGACAACTAAGCTCTGCTATTTAAGCCATGTAAGTTTTACTGTTAATAGGGTATGTTCTATTGACAACTAAGCTCTGCTATTTAAGCCATGTAAGTTTTACTGTTAATAGGGTATGTTCTATTGACAACTAAGCTCTGCTATTTAAGCCATGTAAGTTTTACTGTTAATAGGGTATGTTCTATTGACAACTAAGCTCTGCTATTTAAGCCATGTAAGTTTTACTGTTAATAGGGTATGTTCTATTGACAACTAAGCTCTGCTATTTAAGCCATGTAAGTTTTACTGTTAATAGGGTATGTTCTATTGACAACTAAGCTCTGCTATTTAAGCCATGTAAGTTTTACTGTTAATAGGGTATGTTCTATTGACAACTAAGCTCTGCTATTTAAGCCATGTAAGTTTTACTGTTAATAGGGTATGTTCTATTGACAACTAAGCTCTGCTATTTAAGCCATGTAAGTTTTACTGTTAATAGGGTATGTTCTATTGACAACTAAGCTCTGCTATTTAAGCCATGTAAGTTTTACTGTTAATAGGGTATGTTCTATTGACAACTAAGCTCTGCTATTTAAGCCATGTAAGTTTTACTGTTAATAGGGTATGTTCTATTGACAACTAAGCTCTGCTATTTAAGCCATGTAAGTTTTACTGTTAATAGGGTATGTTCTATTGACAACTAAGCTCTGCTATTTAAGCCATGTAAGTTTTACTGTTAATAGGGTATGTTCTATTGACAACTAAGCTCTGCTATTTAAGCCATGTAAGTTTTACTGTTAATAGGGTATGTACTATTAACAACCAAGCTCTGCTATTTAAGGCCATGTAAGTTTTACTGTTAATAGGGTATGTACTATTAACAACCAAGCTCTGCTATTTAAGCCATGTAAGTTTTACTGTTAATAGGGTATGTACTATTGACAACTAAGCTCTGCTATTTAAGCCATGTAAGTTTTACTGTTAATAGGGTATGTTCTATTGACAACTAAGCTCTGCTATTTAAGCCATGTAAGTTTTACTGTTAATAGGGTATGTACTATTAACAACCAAGCTCTGCTATTTAAGGCCATGTAAGTTTTACTGTTAATAGGGTATGTACTATTAACAACCAAGCTCTGCTATTTAAGCCATGTAAGTTTTACTGTTAATAGGGTATGTACTATTGACAACTAAGCTCTGCTATTTAAGCCATGTAAGTTTTACTGTTAATAGGGTATGTTCTATTGACAACTAAGCTCTGCTATTTAAGCCATGTAAGTTTTACTGTTAATAGGGTATGTTCTATTGACAACTAAGCTCTGCTATTTAAGCCATGTAAGTTTTACTGTTAATAGGGTATGTTCTATTGACAACTAAGCTCTGCTATTTAAGCCATGTAAGTTTTACTGTTAATAGGGTATGTTCTATTGACAACTAAGCTCTGCTATTTAAGCCATGTAAGTTTTACTGTTAATAGGGTATGTTCTATTGACAACTAAGCTCTGCTATTTAAGGCATGTAAGTTTTACTGTTAATAGGGTATGTTCTATTGACAACTAAGCTCTGCTATTTAAGGCATGTAAGTTTTACTGTTTCATAGGTTTGTTAAATCAAAGTTTCTGAGTATTCATAATATTATAATATGAGTAATCTAAGGAATTTAAGTGATTTGGAAAAAAAAAAAAAACTTTTTTATGTTTTAGGTTTGTTAAAACTTCTTTAACAGAAGCTAATAAGTTGTGTAATAAGTGTAAACAATGCTAAACAGGGGCAATTTAGAAATCCACAAGTATTTATTAATTAAAAAAACCTTTTTGAGCTGTTCATTGTTAGGTAGCTTTCAAAATCCATTAATTATACCCCCCCTAAACAAAGTTAGGGAGGAGGGGTATATAGAAATAACCCTTTCTGTCTGTCTATGATTGGAAGGTAGCAAGAGTAACTCCAATTTTCAAATCTGGCGATGAGCATGTTGTTAATAATTTTAGACCAGTGTCAGTTTTACCTATTGTAAGTAAAATAATAGAGAGACATGTATTCAATGTTTTTTATGAATATTTGACTGTTAACAGGTTAATTACAAATTGTCAGTCTGGGTTCAGACCAAAGCACTCATGTGAAACTGTGCTGAATAGTTTAATAGATAGATGGTTGAAAAATATTGATGATGGAAAACTTACAGGTGTTTTATTTATTGACCTGAGCAAAGCATTTGATACAGTCAATCATACAGTATTATTACATAAGTTAAAAATGTTTGGTGTGTCTGAAAATAGTCTAAAATGGTTTGAATCATATTTATCATGTAGAAAACAGTATGTTGGTTTGAATGGTATTTTATCTGAACCAAAGAATATAACAATAGGTGTTCCCCAGGGATCTATTCTGGGACCCTTATTTTTTATATTGTTTGTTAACGATTATCCCAAATGTTTAGTTCATTCACATGCAACAATATATGCAGACGATACATCACAAGACGTCAGTGACAAATGTGTAAATGTGATTGAAAGAAAGTTAAAAGAAGATCTTGTCAACTCAATCAACTGGATGAAGTGTAACAAACTTACAATGAATTTGAAAAAGACTCAATGCATGCTCATTGGGACCAAACAGAGACTATCAAAGTGCAGAAAAATGAGTATTAACATTGATAACATTGTATTAGAAACTGTTGAAAATTCAAAACTTTTAGGAGTAAATATAGATTGTTACCTATCTTGGTCATACCATATTGACATTTTGGCTAAGAAAATTTCAAAGAAAATTGGTGTGTTAAAGCGGCTTAAAAGTTTCATGTCTTCTCAAGCTCTACTTAAAGTATACAACTCAGTTATTTTTCCACATTTCAATTATTGTTGTACCATATGGTCAAACGCAAAGTGTGTAAACAATGTTCATAAAATTCTTAAATTACAAAAAAGAGCTGCACGAATCATTTTAAACGTCCAAGATACTATGACACCATCAGATGTACTATTCAATCAATTACGATGGATGCCAATAACTGATTATTTTATATTCAGAAAAGTTATTCTTGTATTTAAAGTTTTGCATCAATTAACACCTGAGTACTTGAATGTTTTTAAATTTGTCAATCAAATAAGTACAAGAACTACTAGACAGAGTGAAACAAACTTGCTATATGTACCAAGAGTGAGAACTGAATATTTTAAAAGATCTTTTGTTATATCTGGGAGTCTGCTTTGGAACAATATTCCACAATATTTAAGAAATTGTTCAACATTAGAAAATTTCAATAAGGCATACCTAGAAAACTTTTTTATGAATGCTACATAAGATAATATTGTATTTTATTACTCTGAAATATTGTATTTTCTATTCTATTATGTATTGTTTTAAATGTGTCTTATTCTTTATGTTGTAAATATGTACATAAACACAGGACCATATTGTAAACTAGTCCTCGGACTAAATATGCTATTCTGTTTAAATAAAGGAGATTATTATTATTATTATTATTATTATTATCTATCTGTCCAAATGTCTCCTAGTTGTAACTCCTTCATAACTGCTTGATGGATTTTGAGACACTTTACAGTTAACATGAAGGTAGTACGTCATATGGAGATGTGCATGAAGATATGTTATCTCCTGGATATTGTTCAGGGTAGATAATTGAACTTTAGTTTTTGTCTTGCCTGCGACTTTAGTCGCTGAAGGCGATACATAGGTATTACTTTCCAGCGGCGACAGCGACAGCGAAAAGTTTTTTGTAAGACTTATGTGGAAAATGTATTACAAGAAAAGTATAATAACTAGGCATCTGATATTTGGTATACAGACAGTTGGGGTTATGGTCTACGCAACTGGCACCATGCTGTTTGACCCTGACCCCAATTTCATGGTTCAGAGACTGTGTGAACTTAAATGTTTTTTTAGGCCAAAAGACCCCTTTGTAAGACTTTTGTGGAAAATAAAATACAAGAAAAGTATAATACCTAGGCATCTGATATTTGGTATACAGGCAGTTGGGGTTATGGTCTATGCACTGGCACCATGCCGTATGACCCTTACCTCAATTTTATGGTTCAGCGAGACTCTGTGAACTTAGATGTTTTTTCATGCCAAAAGACCCCTTTGTAAGACTTTTGTGGAAAATGAATTACAAGAAAAGTATAATAGCTAGGCATCTGATATTTGGTATACAGACAGTTTGGGTAATGGTCTTCACAATTGGCACCATGTCGTTTGACCCTGACCCCAATTTCATGGTTCAGCGACTCTGTGAACTTAGATGTTTTTTGGGGCCAACAAACCCCTTTGTAAGACTTTGTGGAAAATTAATTAAGTGAAAAGTATAATAGTTAGGCATCTGACATCTGGTATACACACATTTGGGGTTATGGTCTATGCAACTGGTTCCATGCCATCTTACCCTGACCACATTTTTATGGTTCAGTGACTCTGTGGACTTTTGTGATTTTTGGGACAATTAAAACTTTTGTGGAAAATAAATCAAGTTAAAAGTATAATAGCTAGGCATCTGATATTTGTTATACAGACATTGTTGGTTTTGGTCTACACAACTGACACCATGTTGTGTGACCCTGACCCCATTTTCACAGTACAGTGACTTTGTGAACTTAGATGACTTTTGGATGGAAAATGAGTTAAGTGAAAATTATAATATTATAGCTAGGCATCTGATATTTGGGGATTATGGTATTCACAACTGATGTTACCATGTAATGTGACCTTGACCCCATTTTCATGGTTGAATGACTTAGTGAATGTTGGTCTTTTTTCATGGTTTCTCTCAATAACTATGGTATCTAAAACACACTTCAGACATTTTTGTGATGGTTAAATAGAATTCTTTCATCTGTCACATGACCTTGACCTTAACTTTTCTGGAGGCCCAGCTAGACCTTCAATGAGTTCTGTGATGGTGCCGACAGAAGAGACATACTTTAGTGTCAACTTTTGTTTCCTATATAGATTCTGATTCAATATGAAGCAGGGGTATCTTATTTTGAGCATGTTCACAGCATTCCTTGACAAGTTTTTTTCAAGTTAATACATTTTTGTCATTTCATTAAACATTGAAGTATGTCTTAAAAAAGATATTGAATGAACTCTTGTTTTTTTAATACAGAGGCCTTGTACCAGGAAAGACCAATCCAAATGTGAATGCTACTGAGTGGGATAATGTAAAGAACCTCTTCATGCAGCTGAAAACTAACGGTAAGTTGTCACAATGTGAATGCTACTGAGTGGGATAATGTAAAGAACCTCTTCATGCAGCTGAAAACTAATGGTAAGTCGTCACAATGTGAATGCTACTGAGTGGGATAATGTAAAGAACCTCTTCATGCAGCTGAAAACTAATGGTAAGTCGTCACAATGTGAATGCTACTGAGTGGGATAATGTAAAGAACCTCTTCATGCAGCTGAAAACTAATGGTAAGTCGTCACAATGTGAATGCTACTGAGTGGGATAATGTAAAGAACCTCTTCATGCAGCTGAAAACTAATGGTAAGTCGTCACAATGTGAATGCTACTGAGTGGGATAATGTAAAGAACCTCTTCATGCAGCTTAAAACTAATGGTAAGTCGTCACAATGTGAATGCTACTGAGTGGGATAATGTAAAGAACCTCTTCATGCAGCTGAAAACTAATGGTAAGTCGTCACAATGTGAATGCTACTGAGTGGGATAATGTAAAGAACCTCTTCATGCAGCTGAAAGTCACAATGTGAATGCTACTGAGTGGGATAATGTAAAGAACCTCTTCATGCAGCTGAAAACTAATGGTAAGTCGTCACAATGTGAATGCTACTGAGTGGGATAATGTAAAGAACCTCTTCATGCAGCTGAAAACTAATGGTAACTTAAGGTCACATTTGTTTTTCATGCCCCAATTACGAAAGTAGGGGGCCATATAGTGTCCAGGTCTGTCGATCTGTCCATCCCAATGTTGCTGAGGCATCAAGTCTTTTGGATATATTGTGGTTTGATTTAAAACAGTTTCTGCTTCTTACTTAGTCCAATAATTATGCCATCTTGGAAGCCTTATAATTTTTTATGTTTGGCTTTCTACATGTATGATTCTGGGGATCTAAAAAAGTTAAAATGATAAAAACCCCAGAAAGACGTCATGATTATCTGGACTACCACTTATCATATTTGTTAGTTCAACACCTTTATTATTTTGGTATATGCATATGTAAATGATTTATAAAATCACAAAATAAACAAAATTGCATGATGTTTTATTTTTTTTACTAAGTATTCTGTACTGGACTGAGAAAAAGAGTTTTGGACTAGCCATATATTTGATTAACCACTTAAAATAAATGTGCTTGGTTTATGAGTGAGATATCATTATGTGACAATTTCTGTGTTAGCTGAAGGTTGATATGAGTTTTGTTTATGTGAATAGCTTTTCGGAAATCTGAGTAGTTTCACGAAGTTATTTGGGACAGCTATTTGTCATGAGAAAAAATGTAAATGTAAAAACAAAATTATAAAATCAGAGATAATTTCTAAAGCTGTATCAGTTGATTATCTTTATCTGACACAGAAATATCATAGACCAATTAATTGAGCTAATTTATAGACATTATAACAATGAAAAGTATTAAACAGCAATCTAGCACAGAATAGCGACGGTCGTTTGTTCCTTTATACATGCAGGGGTTTTACACTGGTAGATTATTAAACTTTTTTTCTAGGTGGAGAGAATGCCCTGTCTTTTGTTACAAGTTGTTTGAGTCTGATTGGAATGTTAGCACTCATTACTTATACAGTTAGTAGACTTTATAGTTAAATAGATAGGCTCAGGCTTATTATAAGATAACAAAATAGCATCTGAGAAAAATCTTACAGTTTATGATCTATATTTCAAAGGAAATAACTTATGAAATATTATTTTATAAGAAACAATTCTTTCTCAACCAATGTAATTTACAAAATTCTTTTGGTCAAAGTGTAACTCCTGCCAAATTCGAAACCAAGATTTGTCTATTCATGAGAGAGGAATTATCATAGAATAGAAACCTCAAAACAGTTAAAAAACCTCAACGGAAATCATAATCATATTAATTGGTTGTTAAGTGTTAATACTATTGCATGTAAACATTGTTTTGTAAATTTGTTTAACTAAGAAATGACAAGCCCAATAAGACCTACAAACATTTTTTATTATTTTTTTCCCCAGGCATATGGTATGTCTGCCTTGCCCATGAGTCTTATTAAAGGCAGAAAGAATGTAAAAGATGAATTAGATAGAGTGCGACGAAAACAGAATGACACCAGATCCTCTATACAGACTACCAGACAGAAGGTAATGTATAATCATATAGGGAAAAGGGATCAGTGTGACAAAAGGGGTTACAGATATTTTAGTATGTTTTCGAAATATTTTCATTTAGCTTGCTCTAACCTATTATACTGGCCTAAATAAATGGTCATGCCATTTAGTTCCTATAGATCTAAACAGTACCGTAACTATTTTATTATGTTTCAGTATGGAATAGGCAAAGGCACTTCAAGAGGCAGGAAGGCTCTGTCAGAATTGGAGGAGGATGAGAGATTACTAGAGAGACAAGAGGCTCACTTGGAGGATAAGAACACCTGCTGTCGTAAACTATTGATCATACTCCGTCCTTTTGAGATGGTGATTGGCATAGTGTTACAGCTACTGACTCTTTTGATATTTGTATCTCTTCTCTTAACAAAGTAAGATTATTGTCTTTGCCTGCAATGAATGTTGCATAAGGCTTGACTTAGGTATGGTTATTCCCACAGTAAAAGCTTCAGCTGTGGTAGGATTTCCACAATTGTAGATTTTTTTTTCTAAGTGTGTTTTTTGTTCAGTTTTTAAGTGTCAGCAAGACTGAAAAGAGCAACATGTAAGCTTTCAAAAAACTGGTTTTCTTCGAAAGATCAGTTGAAAAATTGCATTCAAAATTTTCAAAAAGGAGTGAACGAACTTCTAACTCTTACACCGCTGGGAAACTAGATAATCGCAACCAAAACTCCAGGATGCGAAATTTTGTCATTTACGTTTAATTGGATTAATTTGAGAAATCTAAGAATGTCACTCAGTGAGTGACTCTATGTATATTTGTTGAATGATTTTAAATAAAACAAAAACAGATTATTTTGTTCAATTAATAAAGTTTAATTATATTTTTCCTTAAATCCAGATTTGTCGTGGTTGATGGACTTGTCTTTACACTATAAGAACAATTTCTGGCTTAAAATACAGGCTTAGATATGATTTCAGATATATTTAAGATATGTGACAAGTTTTACATGGAATGACATTCTCCGATTTATGCAAAAAGTGTTCTTTCACTTCCTGTCAATAAACTTCCGGGTAACAATATTTGGCTGCGGTAATCGAATTTCCCAGCCGTGTCTTAACTAGTCAAAATCAGACTCTATGAATTGTTTTCCTTTTTATACCCCCTCTTCGAAGAAGAGGGGTTATACTGTTTTATCCTTGTCTGTCCGTTCGTCCGTTAATCTGTTTGTCAGTAACAAAAATTGTTGTCACAGTTTTCTCAGCAACTACTAGAGATAGAGCTCTGGTATTTTGCATATAGCTTTATCCTATAGTTCCATATGGTACATGTATGTAGAAAATTCATGTTTCTAGGTCAACTACTTCCTGTTTACCGAATACTTTGATTTTCGCACAAAGTGAACATGAATGCAAAATTTTTCGTCTAAGTTTTCTTAGCAACTACAAGAGATAGAGGTCTGATATTTTGCATATAGCTTTCTTCTATAGTCCCACATGGTGTATAGCAATTTTATGTTCCTAGGTCAACTACTCCCTGTTTATAGAGTATTTGAACTTGTATGCATGGCATAGTTTGGGTGAGTGAGTGAGTTGGTGTTTAACGCCCGTGCAACGCTATATAGGTTATTTACAGGCAATGAACATGAAAAGGATGATACAATGAACATGAAATGATGATGATGATAAATGAAATATGGGATGGGGTGGGAAACACAGGGACGGTAAATTTTGAAGAACCACAGGAAAAGGGGAGAAGTGGGTAGGGGCGGAAAATTTAGCCTATGTGGTGCACTACTTGGCAGTCCACAAAGGGGTCTTTTACGTGCATGAAGCGTGGCATTCTCCACACACGTTGGCCCACTATGGTCGGCGGTCAGGGTTTCCGTATTATAGACCTGACAACCCCTGCGGACGAGGGCTACCCTATTCAGCCACCTAGGGTACACACTTGGTCGCTCTGTGGGCTGAGCACTGACCTGACGTCAGAATCCCAAGACCCTTAGTCGCCTCTTACAACAAGCTAGGCTCTGCTGCGGGCCTATTCGCCACCCGGGCCCCGCATAGTTTGGGGCGGGGGTTATCCCTAGTGAGCATTTACTCACAGATTTACTTGTTTGATTTCCTGTTTACTGTCTGTGTTACAGTAAATATTAAGTAACCCTTCTATTTTTGAAATTTTTATTTTCTGCAAAGATAATTACATTTACAGTGAATATAATTTTTTTTTTAAAATGTGGAAACTCTTTTGGTTAATTGGCCCATGGAATTGTCTTTCATTACTTGATGAAATGTCACTTGTGTCATGTGGCGGATTAACGGGGTCATGACATTTCATTGATAGAATTGCATTCACCTTTCGCTTTGTAAATTCTCCCAACTTGAATTTGCATTTTCGGTTGCATAATAGATATTGATGCACACAAAAAAAACAAAAGAAACACAAACACACATCATAAAACAAAATAAATAAAAAAACACATTTAAATATAGTTATCAGCTATAGCACTTCATGTAAAAAATGTGCGACCATGGTCAATGTTTTTACCCGCCAATGAAACATCAAAATACAAACATTCAATTATTAACTGAACATTGCTGTACATACATGTATAACAGATTGAATCAAGTTTTCTCTATCATTTCAGTGTTGATAAAGCCATTCATGGTAAAGGTTATAAGCTTGGATATGCCTTACCTAAAAGGACTCTACCAAACCCTATTGATATTGTTCTAGTTTTCTGTCAGAAAGTAAGTAGATTATAAAAAATAGACCCAGCAGAACATGATGTTAATTGACCCAATTACAAGGTTCTTTATTTACATTTGTAGATGAGAAAAATGTGCAAACATATATGTTAATAGATTGTCATTTTTAGCAAACTGCCTGATAGATTCAAAATGGAGAACTACATTTATCAAGGACACCGAACTAAAGGTCAATTGAGTTTTTGCTGTTATTATGCTTACTATTTTCATCTATCCTTGTAAGGTAGATTTATGTTTAAAATCTTCTGACTAAAAAGCTATATCTTCTTTTATATAACAGATCTTAGATTATATCTTTTGACTACATATTGTTTACAACTCGAGTGATAAATCTATTTCAGGTGTTTCCATTGGACTACATACTGTTCACAGCTATGGTGATGTATCTAATATTTTGCTCCATGTCTGGCGTCAGAAATATTGGGATATGGTTCTTCTGGTTGAGGGTATGTTCTTGAACTATTATTATGACATTGGTGATATTAGATATTGATTTTTTTTTTATTTCCAAGATACTTTCAAAGTAATGCTAAGGAGGAGCAATAGCATCTAAACCTTGCATACCACATTCTTGTTAAAATATCATTGAAAATGTGGAAATAGTGTAGATCTTAACTTTATAAAGCTAAGGCTGTATGACTGAGTATTTTGTCAAATGCAATAGGTCTACAATTATAGTCTCTGCCTTTCATGAAAACTTAAGACTCAAGAATTAGGCTTTAAAGCATCCATTTTCTTTGTGTTTATAGACCATTCCATTTTACCAAATATTAGTTTCACAGACCACTACTTTTTTAACTACTTCTTTAGAACTCGTCCCAAGGGTTTAATGATGCTGTGTATGATACTTGTGTATTATTTTTTAGATGTATAAGATTAGACCAAGAAGAACTCGTCCTCAAGGTATACTGATGCTGTGTATGATACTCGTATTCATCATCCTGGCTATAAATGTCATTGTTTATCAGCTGACACCACAATACTCAATGTATGGCAGTCAGATGTATAAGGTGAGATAACAAATGTGCTCTACTGTAAAAGAATTGTAGCCAATCTGTTCTTGTTTGCAGCTTAACACTTCTATTTTATATAAAACTCTTAAAAACTAAATATAGGGTCACAGTTCATTCTATCAAGATGTTCATAAAAATTGACATTTTTCCTATTCCTTCCTATTCTAAAATAGAATAGGGAAAATGCCGATTATCTCCCTTTGAATAAGGACATGAAATTCTTAAAAAAGTTTAAATATCTTAAGTGTGTTACAATTGCTCATAATTTGATAAGATATATTAAAATATGTAGTTTTTGTTTGCCAAATCCAGCTAGTTTATCAACTTTATACAAAATATACAAAAAGGTGCAAAAAGATGCGGGGCCTGGGTGTCCCAATGGTCTAAGATTTTGGTTTAAATACCACACTATTGATCACTAGCAGATCACTCTTCAGGTGGTATTAGAGTCCCGCTTGCATTTTACAAAAACGGGACTTCCCCACTTGTATTTAATTAGATTTCTCAGTTACCTGCCCAAGGTCGATGGTTTTTTCTAGGTACTGTGATTTTCTCCACCATTAAAACTGACTGCCTTACATGGCCCAAGTGCATCAATTAAGGGTGTTAAACACCACCACACACACGCAGAAAGATGCTTAGTTTAATAGCTGGAGACAATATTCATAAATTTTCTTATTTTCATCAGGCTGAGGTTAATACCACATCAGGAAATAAAACATCAATAGATCATAGATTAGAACATTGCTCACTTGACAGCCCCGCTGGTAAGTTTATAGAAATGGAAGGTGACAAGACATGTCCTGATGATGACTTTAAAATGATAGAAATTGTAAGAAAGAAGCAAATACTTATCACTGGGACATTCATGAATTTTTCTGATGTCCTAAAAGTCCAAGATAGAATCAGTTGATACCATGCAAAAACTACAACAATATAATGGAACATACAACACTTGTACAAAACACACACAAATGATCTAAAGTAGATGTGTATCATTTAGAATACCATCCTCGGAAACCCAGGGGTTCTTCTATCGCTTACTCATTCATTGCCCCTGGGAGATTTGGTATGAAATTGTTCGTTTCGAGTTCAGGATCTGATCTTGAACTTGATATTATCTATATATAGAAACATGTTTAAAACCCATTAGATAAATCTAAAGCAATCAGTAAGCTCTATACAAAACAATCAAAAACGAAGTATTTCAGGCGTAATGTCCCAGGGGTGATGAATGAGTAAGCAAGAGAAGAACCCCTGGGTTTCCGAGGATGTTAGAATACATTCTCATTGTGTTTGTCAAATTTCCTTCTGTTTAACAATTTCATAAATATGTTTTCCACTGCAAAAATTGGTTTAAGTCCCAAAAAGGTGGGTTTCTACACACATCTAATCACTATGTTCTACCATTTTGAGAAATGTTTTAAGAAAATATTGAAGGAGCCTGATGTAAGAAATAGTTTTAAAATCATATTTACCAAAGTTTCATTAATGTTGTCATCACTTTTTCTTCAGAGCTAATGTCGGTTGTTGATTTGTGTACATGTATTATATATGTGCATTAACCGATAACGAATTTTGCATTAACATGTACACCTTTCAAAATAAAGTTTAACATAAATTATTCATTTTAATTAAAAGAAAGTCAAATACATTATACGTTTTATTTTAGATGAATGTGTGATCACTAGGATGGCATTACTACTCAACAGATTCTTCTATAAAATGTGGTTCTTTGGAGCAGCATACTATTGGACTACCTGGGTTTTCTTAGGAGTAAGTACAGATAGTTAAGTTATTTCCAATCAAGGTGCCTACCATTCTGTTATTTCTAGTTCTAATGTAGTATTTATTTCCTCAAGGATGTTTGAGATTTTTGACATTTTTTCGGAATTCATTTTAATTTCCATCAAAATAAGGCAAAAATGTTTACTCAGTAACCCCTATTTTTCTTTTTTGTAAGGTCTTCATTACATCATAAATATCTGTTTTACAAATTTATTTCAAATTCTTATCACTTTTTCACAGGCTTTAACAGCTAAAATATGCTAATGTTAAAGTTATGAAAGCTATTTTGTATATTTGATTATTCCCTTATGACTTAAGGCATCAATTTCAAAATCTCATCACCCTCAAACATCCTTAACAATTTAATGTTGGCAAAATAGAAAAAAAGTGCTCTTTTGAAATTGTAAATTGTATATTGATAATTATCAAAGGCTTAAGATAAAGTTTCAAGTTAACAAAAATATGAATTTGAAGAATGAAATTGAGAGTTTTATGAGAATTAAAAATCTTTGAAATCTATTGCTTGTCTGAAGCCAAGTTTCATTGTCAGAGTTTTTTTAGATGAAAAACTTTATTATTATTTTACACCTTAAAATTAAAGTTTGGGGAGATATGGTAAATTGAAATCACTTCAAGCTGCATCTCTTGTAATTTAGGGACTTTTTGTCTTGAACATATTGTCTGCTGATATTTGATCACATGTATTTATTTTCAGTTTATGTTAATTGGGTTTTTGGTGGCTCTAATAAAGAAGAGGAAATCTGTTATTGATGGTGAAGTGGAAGAGGATGATTTCGATGAAAGTGATGATGAAATGCTGCATGCTTGAATGATTTATGGATAAACATTTTTTGTAGAAAGACTTTTAAATATACTTTGTACATGTTTGGATGTAGTATGATTGGAACAAGCATAATGAATTCTGTGATTTATTATTTATGTGATTTATGAATATTTTTTTTTATGAATAATCAATTGTGTGGACCAAAAAAAGAGATTTTTCTGCTATGCCTTTCAACGGTTGACTTTTATAGATATTTCAAGCCATTACATAATACAGAATAGTGTACTGTTCCAACTCCAGACAACATCTCCAAATCTTTGTTCCAAATTTGTAAAAATTAACATTGTTGTTGTTTTTTTGTATTTACATTTTTATCATTACAAATAGATGTTTAATTTATATATTTATTATAATTTATTAAGTGAGCATTGCTTTTTAAGATAGCAATTTATTATGCATATGTAAGTGCTTTTCTTTCACATGTTAAGTAGATTGAAATGTCAGAATATTGTTTAATTACAAGGGACAGACATAAAATGTCTACACAAATCATGTCAAGAGATAGTCTGAAAATATGTCCTTAAAATTTAATTTTCTTGGCAAAGATTGAACGAAAGACCTTGTTGTTAGAAGTCCAATACATTAATCATTTTTACACAATATTTGTATTTGGGCCTGAAGCCTTTTAGCATTGAGCTATTTCATGGATTATTGTTCTCATCCATTGTCTGGTTTCTAAATAAATAACTATACTACATGACATATTAATTTTAAAAATTTTTTTTGAGAATCAGTTAGTCTACCAGTTGAGGTTTTTTGTGATATTTTCTTTAAATGAAAATAAAAATAAAATGAATTTTATATGTTAAATGTTAATTTTTATAATAAATTATTTAAAAAAAAGTTTTTTAATGTTTATTTTCAATTTTTGTCTCACTTTGCTTTAGAATAATATTTTATTAAAAAACAAATTACCAAAGCGGGTATCTATAGAACGATAATTTGGTTATGTTGTATATGCATATTTAAAGGAGAAACCTCTCATCAGCAGCATTAAAATCAAAATAGTTGGAAATCCATAGTATTGAATGAAAAGTACTTATGCACCCAAAAAGTTGAAAGGGAAGTTGAACCCATTGCCGAGGAAATTGACCATGTGCAGAATAATGAGAGAAATGTAATATTTTAAACAATTTTGAAATTAGACAATTGGAAAATTTCAAATATTTGAAATCTGTCTGATAAAGAAGAAAAATACAAACCAACGTCATTCCAGGGCAAGCAATACCAGCTTAATATACTCAAACAAGCAAGTTAAACCAAGTTTGTAAGGACTTTATATATTTTCTTTACAACCCTATAAATGATTCACTAGTATTTACTTTTCCACTATCACTTCTTAAGATATCTAAAGATCTTTTTTGCTATTTAAAAGTCGTCTTATATTTACTACTAAGTTAAACAATATTCAAATTTGATAAAATATATATGAGTAGTTTAGGGTCAGCAGAGCTTAACATTGTCATGGAAAGGCAATTAATATGTAGGGTTAAAAGGTCATAAGTGTTGAAGAAATAATAGATTAAATTTTCCTAAATAATAACTACCTTATGTCAAAGTACCAAAACGGGTGTCGGTTAAACAGGAAATTTTTTATGTTGTTTATGCATATTTCAAAGGAGTAATCTCTCATCAGCAGCATCTGAATTAAAATACTGTGAAGATAGAAAACTATTCGATTTTTGAAAATCCATAAAATCTTTTATACTTCACTGCATCACTAAAACAATACATTTAATTTTGAAAATGATTGAAAATAGTATTAATGACTTGAAATAATTATTTTTTACTATAAAATAACTGTATTAAAATAGCAGTACTTTAAAGTGATTGTAAAGGACAGTACTGTAAATTACAAATACCAAATGTGGGTATGAACGGTTAATTTGGATATGCTATATATTGATATTTCAAGGAGTAACCTCTCATCAGTAGCAATTAAATCAAAACATTGGAAGATCAAATTCCCAAACTAATAAAACGAAAAGTACTCAAAACCAAAACGTTCGAACAAGGAAGCCAAATCCAGCAACAAGGATATCGACCATGTGCATTAAAAGGAAAGAAAGCTGGTGTTTTAAACAATTTTGAATTTAAAATTCAGTAATTTCAGTGATAAAGTACCTCTCATCAGTAGCAATTAAATCAAAACATTGGAAGATCAAATTCCCAAACTAATAAAACGAAAAGTACTCAAAACCAAAACGTTCGAACAAGGAAGCCAAATCCAGCAACAAGGATATCGACCATGTGCATTAAAAGGAAAGAAAGCTGGTGTTTTAAACAATTTTGAATTTAAAATTCAGTAATTTCAGTGATAAAATTATTAGAAATTTAATGGTAAATCGTGTCAGACAAGTCTGAAGACCTGTAAACGACTTTGAATAGCAGTATTGAAAAATGACTGTTAATAACAGTACTGTAAAATGAACATGAATAGCAGTACTGTCAAATGACTGTGGATAGTAGTACTGTAAAATGACTGTATATAGCAGTACTGTAAAGTGACTTCAAACAACAGTACTGTAAAATGACTGTATATAGCAGTACTGTGAAGTGACTTAAAACAACAGTACTGTAAAATGAGTCTGTAAATAGCAGTACTGTAAAATGACTGTATATAGCAGTACTGTGAAGTGACTTAAAACAACAGTACTGTAAAATGAGTCTGTAAATAGCAGTACTGTAAAATGACTGTATATAGCAGTACTGTAAAGTGACTTAAAACAACAGTACTGTAAAATGAGTCTATAAATAGTAGTACTGTAAAATGACTGTAAATAGCAGTACTGTAAAATGAGTCTGTAAATAGCAGTACTGTAAAATGACTATATATAGCAGTACTGTAAAGTGACTTAAAACAACAGTACTGTAAAATGCGTCTATAAATAGTAGTACTGTTAAATGACTGTAAATATCAGTATTGTTAAATGACTAAATAGCAGTACTGTAAAATGACTGTAAATAGCCCAGTCCTGTGAAGTGACTTAAAACAACAGTACTGTAAAATGAGTCTGTAAATAGCAGTACTGTAAAATGACTGTATATAGCAGTACTGTGAAGTGACTTAAAACAACAGTACTGTAAAATGAGTCTGTAGATAGCAGTACTGTAAAATTACTGTATATAGCAGTACTGTAAAGTGACTTAAAACAACAGTACTGTAAAATGAGTCTATAAATAGTAGTACTGTAAAATGACTGTAAATAGCAGTATTGTAAAATGACTAAATAGCAGTACTGTAAAATGACTGTTAATAGCAGTACTGAAAAGTGACTTTAAACAACAGTACTGTAAAATGAGTCTGTAAATAGCAGTTATGTAAAATGACTGATATAGCAGTACTGTAAAGTGACTTAAAACAACAGTACTGTAAAATGAGTCTGTAAATAGCAGTACTGTAAAATGAGTCTGTAAATAGCAGTACTGTAAAATGACTGTATATAGCAGTACTGTAAAGTGACTTAAAACAACAGTACTGTAAAATGAGTCTGTAAATAGCAGTACTGTTAAATGACTGTATATAGCAGTACTGTAAAGTGACTTAAAATGACTGATAAAAAAGTACAAAATGACTATTAATAATATAGTATAAAGTAGGTTAAACTTAGTGCTGTAAAATGATGGTATATAAAATTTCTGTAAAACGAATGTCAAAAGCTCCACTGTTCTGAAAAAATGACTGAGAACATCAATACTGTAAAATCTGTGAATAACAGTACTATACTGTAAATAGCAGTACTGGAAAATGCTTAAATAACTACTCTAAGATGACTGAAAAAAACTTAGTATTGTTAAATGACTGATAACAAATGCAACAGTACTATTAAATGAACGCAAACAACAGTGCTGTAAAATGATTTAAAACAACAGGAATGTAAAATGATTTAAAACAACAGGAATGTAAAATGACTTAAAACAACAGTAATGTAAATTGACTGTAAATAGCAGTACTATAAAATGACTAAATAGCATAACTGTAAAATGACTGTATATAGCAGTACTGTAAAGTGACTTAAAACAACAGTACTGTAAAATGAGTCCATAAATAGTAGTACTGTAAAATGACTGTAAATAGCAGTATTGTAAAATGACTAAATAGCAGTACTGTAAAATGACTGTAAACAACAGTATTATAAATTTACTGTAAATAGCAGTACTATAAAATAACTGAAAACAACAGTATTGTAAATTTACTGTAAATAGCATAACTGTAAAATGACTGAAAACAATAGTATTATAAATTTACTGTAAATAGCAGTACTATAAAATGACTGAAAACAACAGTATTGTAAATTTACTGTAAATAGCATAACTATAAAACAAGAGGCTCCCAGGAGCCTGAATCGCTCACCTGACATACGTGCCTGAAGTCAAGGTTATTAGGCAAAATCTATTTGATGTTGAAAGAGTCATAGGATAAATTAGGGGGTCATCTGACAATATGGTGGATCTTAAGGTGCTGATCACTTTTGTTCTCAATCAAAATCTAAAAATATGTCACCCTTATAGAGTTATTAGCAAATAAATGCAGTTTAACTAGTTTTCTATTTTTAGCCACTGCAGCCATGTTTTACAACCAATCAAAAATCCCCACATCAGTTCTATACACCTAATGCTAATTAACAACAATACCAAGTTTGGTTCCAATTGAACTTAAAGTGTCAGAGGAGTTAACGTTTTCAATGCAATGAGGAAATGCTGTTAAAATGCTCAATTTTGACGTTCTAAGGGCAATAACTCCTCAAAGGAAAGGTCCTACACTGTTGACCCAATGAAATATTTTGTAGTTCTTGTTGTGCTTAACAATATTCAATTTAAATTTCTCAAATATCTTGTATAGTTTTCAAGATATTGAGCTTAACAGGTGCAAAATTTGCAAAAAAATCCACAAAAAGGGCAATTACTCCTTCATGGGTTGTTGGATTTTCTTAAAAATTTCAGAGCTGGTAGATCTTGAGGTGCTGATCACTTTTGTTCCCAATCAAAATTTTGAAATCTGTCACCGTTTTTGAGTTATTTGCAAAAAACTGCCATTTACCCCTATGTTCTATTTTTAGCCACAGTGGCTGTGTTTTACGACCAATAAAAAATCCCCACATCAGTTCTATACACCTAATGCTAATAAACAACAATACTAAGTTTGGTTCCAATTGGACTTAAAGTGTCAGAGGAGTTAACATTTTCAATGTAATGGGGAAATGCTGTTAAAATGCTCAATTTTGACGTTCTAAGGGCAATAACTCCTAAAAGGAAAGGTCCTACAACGTTGACCCTATTACATATTTTGTAGATCTTGATGTGCCTAACAATATGCAGTTTAAATTTCTCAAATATCTTGTATAGTTTTCAAGATATTGAGCTTAACAGGTGCAAAATTTGCAAAAAATCCACAAAAAGGGCAATAACTCCTACATGGGTTGTTGGGTTTTCTTCAAAATTTCAGAGCTGGTAGATCTTGAGGTGCTGATCACTTTTGTTCCAATCAAAATTTTGAAATCTGCATACATGTGATTCTCCCGCCGGGAGACGAAATCTCCCTACTTTTTGTGTAATCTCCCGCTTTTTCAAGGCATGACAAAATTTTAGTTTTATAGACGTCATAAAACATTTCCGTTGTTTTAGGGGGTTGTCAATTAGGTAGACGTTTATTTAACAGGTAAAGGTGTTAATCATGTTTATAAAAGGTTTATTGCCATAATTACCCTGATGATTGTATAAACAGTTTGAGATTAATCAGTGAAGCCATGTATATTTGGCACACGCTAGTGCCCCCAATTGACATCCAAGTGCAATTTTAAGCACATCAAGATTTACGAAATATGCAATTCAAAGTTTGGTTGCAATTGGACTTATGGTGTCAGAGGAGTTAAAGTTTTAAAAAGTTTACGGACGACGGACGACGGACGGACGACGGATGACGGACGGACGACGGACGCCAAGTGATGACAATAGCTCACATGACCCTTCGGGTCAGGTGAGCTAAAAAGGTTATTTTAGGGGCCGTAACCCCTATTAAGGATCTTCTGACAAATTCGATCCTATTAAGACTTTTGTAGAGCTAAATAAATTGAACATTTAAGCAAGCAACAGCTTTTCTCAATCTGCTATAATTTTCATTCTAACGGCCAAAAACATGAAAAAACGTCATTTTAAGGGCCGTAACCCCTATTAAAGGTTATCTGACAACTTCGACCCTATGGAGACTTTTGTAGAGCTAAATGAGCTGAACATTTAAGCAAGCAACAGCTTTTCTCTATCTGCAATAGTTTTCTTTCTATAGGCCAAAAACATGAAAAAATATCATTTTAGGGGCCGTAACCCCTATAAGGGGTCATCTGACAACTTCGACCCTATGGAGACTTTTGTAGAGCTAAATGAGCTGAACATTTAAGCAAGCAACAGCTTTTGTCTATCTGCAATAGTTTTCATACTATAGGGCAAAAACATGAAAAAACGCTATTTTTCACCGTTAAGGGGCTGTAACCTCTATAAGGGGTCATCTGACAACTTGGACCAAATGGAGACTTTTGTAGAACTTTTGATGCTGAAGCTGTTGGGTGGCATCAGATTTCATCTATCTCTTATACTTTTTGATTTACAAGCCAAAAACAGTAGTCTGACCCCCTGGTCTATTTTTAGCAACGGCGGCCATGTTTTTCGACGAATCAAAAATCCCCACATCAGTTCTGTGGAGGATACCCTAAAGTACCATCAGACCAAATTTGGTTTGAATCTGTGCAGCCGTTTCAGAGGAGAAGAAGTTTGAAGAAAAGTTAACGACGACGGACGACGACGACGACGGACGCCAAGTGATGGCAATAGCTCACATGGCCTTTGGCCAGGTGAGCTAATGTCTGAAAACAACAGTATTGTAAAATGACTGTAAATAGCGTACTGTAAAATGACTGAAAACAACAGCTCTGTAAAACGACTGTAAATAGCAGTACTGTAAAATGACTGAAAACAACAGTACTGTAAAATATCTTAAAACAACAGTAATGTACAATGACTATAAACAACAGTACTGTAAATAGCAGTACTGTAAAATGACTGAAAACAGCAGTTCTGTAAAACGACTGTAAATAGCAGTACTGTAAAATGACTGAAAACAACAGTACTGTAAAATGACTGAAAACAACAGTAATGTAAAATGACTGTAAACAGCAGTACTGTAAAATGACTGAAAAACAGTACTGTAAAATGAACGAAAACAACAGGTCTGTTTAATGACCGAAAACAACAGTAATGTTGAATGACTGTAAATATCACTACTTAGGAGATAACTGTATAGTGTTTTAAGATTTGCCGGCATCAATTGGGTATTTGATGGATCGCAAATATCCGTTTACAGGCTCCGCTTGGGAGGAGTTGCGTGACGAAGGAATAATGTGCCCTTAGGCTACCTACCTATGCAGCCAAGCCCCTAGGGGCCATATCAAAATTCCGAAACCTTCGGCACAGTCCCCACCCACAATGCAATTAATGACCCAAGTTTCATCTTTCTACTCCCAGTGGTTACAGAGATTATCCTGGACATTCACGCCATACGTACGGACGTACGTACATACGTACATCGAACAGCATTTTAACATTATTTAGCATAAAAAGTACTGCAAAATGACGGATAACAAATTCTGTAAAATGACGGAAAACAACACAACTATAAGATGACCGAACACAACTGTTCTGTAAAATGAATGTAAAACTGAGCTTTTAAATGTCTTTTTCAGAGCTGTATTTTAGCGTAAATAACCGTATTAAGACTAAATAGAACTATATACTGTAAAATGATTAATTGAATTAATTTTTAGTTATCTAAAAAGGCAGAAAATTACAGTTCTATATAATGATTGCAAATAATATATATCCCAGTAGATGAAGAAACAAAATAGAGGACATAATTTGAAAAATAATTTGTCTATCCTGTTATACATACGGAATAACACTTGATCGATATCGTTAAAAACATTTTTCAATTATAGATATATTTTTAAATCCATAAAAACTGACTAAGCTCTATAGTTTTTCAACACACAGACGAAAGCCTCTAAAGTATGCACTTTTTATCAATTCATAACTTGTTATAAGTAATAAACTGTTAAAAAAGTACGAAAAAGAAATTAAAAAAAAAAACAGAATGACGTTAGAACAGTTTTAAGACAATGTCTTGTTTCTATAGGTATTACAGCTTAGATATAAATATTAGAAACTATGGTTGATTTGTGGTCTATCAATTACCCTAATTCTTTGATTCATCCTAATTCGCGTGTCATGCTGTATCCAGTTAAAGGTTAAAATCCACAGAATTAGCCAAAAGAACCCGGCATTAGACTTACATAATTACCCAGATATTACTCGATGAAAGTGATCATTTGTTTATTTGTAAAACTATCAAAGCTAATTGTCAAAATATGCGGTATCAAATATGAGGAATTCAATAACTTTTGTAAATACAAACAAAAAATCCATATATAAGGACCCATATATAACATCAATTCCAAACTTTTGACTGCAATTGGTCCAACAGGAATACTACTTTACAGTGACATTCTTCTACAATCAGACAATAATGAATTCATGTATCTTGGCTTTTGTATCATTTGTAGTCGGTATGTATTACTATTTGCATTATTATTCCTATACGCAGTGCATATTGTTTTAAGATCGAATTTAAAAGAGATAATCAGTGTAATTCTATAAAAGCCAATATTCTTCCTAAATATTATGTTTGCCTTATTTTCTGTACTGAAAAGATATGCAATTGATTAAAAATATAAGACAAGTTGTATTTTTACAAATATTAAACAAACAAATAGAATACAGCACTTTATTCGTTAAATCAAAGAAATTTGTTGCTAAAACACCTCGGTTCTCGTGTAATTTAAGTGTATGTTTTATTAGGTTGTAATGCAGCTACATGGACCATATCTCCTTACAATACTTCGGCTGTTGTGGGTATGAATGGAACCTTAGCTTGTCAGGTCGTCAAAGCTCAGGGAGAAACTGTACAATGGAAAAAGGTAACATTGAATTCAATTTTCTTGAGCAAAAAATAACCATACTTCGTATTAAAAAAAAATTCAAAAAGTATAGCATATTTCGCCGAAATTGATTTATATTATACCTGATTTGTTTTAATCCTGACGTTGGAGAAACCGACTGATGCACCTTTGTTATTGCTACCCAAGCCCCCCTTTAACATTTCGATTTCTTTATTACATGTTTAAAAGAGCGAGGTGTTACGGAGAATACAGAACATTTCATCATGGTCTTCATTGTTTTCCGACTTAAATTCTCGCCAAAAAATAGGAGCTTTCGGAATTTTAGTTCTGAAAATAATTTCTCAACCATTGAAGCTGAATCGGGTATCTGGTCAGTTAGCAAGTTCACTGGTCAGATAGTGAGTTCTCTTATTTTAATCTTTAGTGTTATTTCAGGTATCTGGTCAGATAGTGAGTTCTCTTACTTTAATCTTTAGTGTTATTTCAGGTATCTGGTCAGATAGTGAGTTCTCTTACTTTAATCTTAAGTGTTATTTCAGGTATCTGATCAGATAGTGAGTTCTCTTACTTTAGACTTTAGTGTTATTTCAGGTATCTGGTCAGATAGTGAGTTCTCTTTACTTTAGACTTTAGTGTTATTTCAGGTATCTGATCAGATAGTGAGTTCTCTTACTTTAGACTTGAGTGTTATTTCAGGTATCTGATCAGATAGTGAGTTCTCTTACTTTAGACTTTAGTGTTATTTCAGGTATCTGGTCAGATAGTGAGTTCTCTTACTTTAATCTTTAGTGTTATTTCAGGTATCTGGTCAGATAGTGAGTTCTCTTACTTTAGACTTTAGTGTTATTTCAGGTATCTGATCAGATAGTGAGTTCTCTTACTTTAGACTTTAGTGTTATTTCAGGTATCTGATCAGATAGTGAGTTCTCTTACTTTAATCTTTAGTGTTATTTCAGGTATCTGGTCAGATAGTGAGTTCACCAACTTTAATCTTAAGTGTTATTTCAGGTATCTGATCAGATAGTGAGTTCTCTTACTTTAATCTTTAGTGTAATTTCAGGTATCTGGTCAGATAGTGAGTTCTCTTACTTTAGACTTTAGTGTTATTTCAGGTATCTGATCAGATAGTGAGTTCTCTTACTTTAGACTTTAGTGTTATTTCAGGTATCTGATCAGATAGTGAGTTCTTTTACTTTAGACTTTAGTGTTATTTCAGGTATCTGGTCAGATAGTGAGTTCTCTTACTTTAGACTTGAGTGTTATTTCAGGTATCTGATCAGATAGTGAGTTCTCTTACTTTAGACTTGAGTGTTATTTCAGGTATCTGATCAGATAGTGAGTTCTCTTACTTTAGACTTTAGTGTTATTTCAGGTATCTGATCAGATAGTGAGTTCTCTTACTTTAATCTTTAGTGTTATTTCAGGTATCTGGTCAGATAGTGAGTTCTCTTACTTTAGACTTTAGTGTTATTTCAGGTATCTGATCAGATAGTGAGTTCTCTTACTTTAGACTTTAGTGTTATTTCAGGTATCTGATCAGATAGTGAGTTCTCTTACTTTAATCTTTAGTGTTATTTCAGGTATCTGGTCAGATAGTGAGTTCACCAACTTTAATCTTAAGTGTTATTTCAGGTATCTGATCAGATAGTGAGTTCTCTTACTTTAATCTTTAGTGTTATTTCAGGTATCTGGTCAGATAGTGAGTTCTCTTACTTTAGACTTGAGTGTTATTTCAGGTATCTGGTCAGATAGTGAGTTCTCTTACTTTAATCTTTAGTGTTATTTCAGGTATCTGGTCAGATAGTGAGTTCTCTTACTTTAGACTTTAGTGTTATTTCAGGTATCTGATCAGATAGTGAGTTCTCTTACTTGAATCTTTAGTGTTATTTCAGGTATCTGATCAGATAGTGAGTTCTCTTACTTTAATCTTTAGTGTAATTTCAGGTATCTGGTCAGATAGTGAGTTCTCTTACTTTAATCTTTAGTGTTATTTCAGGTATCTGGTCAGATAGTGAGTTCTCTTACTTTAATCTTTAGTGTTATTTCAGGTATCTGGTCAGATAGTGAGTTCTCTTACTTTAATCTTAAGTGTTATTTCAGGTATCTGGTCAAATAGTGAGTTCTCTTACTTTAGACAATACCATACTGGTACAAGACAAAACAAAGTATGACGTGATAGGAACAGCCAATCTAACGGTCGTTAACGTTCAGACCAGTGATGAGGGTCTATACCAGTGTACCGTGGGGGCTACAACCAAAGAGGCGTATCTACAGACCGTCGGTAAGTATAGCAATAGTTCATGGGGTCAATACCAGCGTTTTTTCTGTTCAATGTTGAAGGTTAATTTAAAAAAAAAAACAATTTGACGCTGGTGGGAACTTATTGTTTTTAAAAGTGTGAAATTTTTTTTTGTTCATTAATGTATTTAAGACCATTTAAGTCGAAAGAGGGGCTTGTTTTTTCCCTAAAATATTCTGAATCTGATTTGTGATGAAAAAAAAATATTCGGGCACCAGAGGTTAAGAAAAAAATATTGTAAAGAAAGGTACCGTCATATATAATAATGTTACTAATAATGAAAAAAAAAATTGTGCTATCGCCTTTAAAAAGATTTTCTGACCAGATAAAAAGAAAAACAAGTCCCCCATTTCAAATTGAATGGTCCGTCCCTAATAAAACATATATCTTTAAAAGATTTTCTTGTTTGAAAATTTTGGTTCCGTTATTTCTGAATTTACAGTTTTGCCAACCAATGTTTCGACTTACTGGGAAGCCTCACCTACTGTTGGAAACATCGTGAACATCACATGTAGAGCCACCTACGGGAAACCACCACCTTATCTCCGACTGTACAAAGACAGCATAGACATCACTCATCTGTCCTACTACTACACAGAGAACATTAGGTCTAGTGGTAAGTTAACCTTGGAAACGAGAAAAAGATTTGCACCACGATACAAAGTATCTATAGACTTGTGGAAACTCAAACTAATAAACAGAAAACAAAAAGAATAAATGCAACTGAAAATTTTATTTAATTTGACATTAAAGATCTTGGTGAATGCCTCCAGAAAAAAAATGATATCAAATTTACGTGTGACCAAAGAACCAGAAATGAAAAAGAGTAATTTTTACTCTGCAAATAAATCAGATGTTGCAAAGCATACATGATTACCCCATCCATAAATCTAATGAAAGGTCAAGTCATATAAATAGGCGTTATAGCAAAAAATACCTAAAGGGGGAATTAAAAACATTAAGTTCAATGAAAGAGTTGGTCCACACTTAGGAACACGCGAATCGAGAACAATAATTTTTCTAACACTTTATATAGGCATATTGAGTCTAATAATTTTTACAAACCTGTTAAGGATTTTTCATATTCAATTTTTCTATGGGCTTAAGTCCAATTGGTTATCACTCGGTTAGCTTCTAATTGGTAGAGACAATATTAGAAACGAAAGAATATGGGATATGTGCCAGAAATATATTTAACATATTGAAATGATTTTGATACAAAAGCTTTCTACGACCTCCACAGTTATGCAGTTAAATAATATCAAAAATGTTAAGCGTTTCACATTGTGAGTGTATATATATGTACATGTATACTTATAATTCAAAACCCTCAATTCTAGGCTATGGCGATGCTGTGTTGACCCAAGCTTTGACCTTGACTGCCCTCGACGTTAACAAGGACATTCGTTGTGAGGTGGAGTATGACGGACTGTACAACCAGATGAATTACACAATGAACACAAACCTTAGTAAGTATTCTTAGAGAATCTTAGAAAACATTACAAGTCCAGTTGATATAGCTTCAATATTTAACAGACTCTAAATAGTTGTCATAGTTAATTGTAAGCTTAAAACATGACATGACACCACAAGTCTTCTTATATTCAAAGAAGTTTTCGACTTCATTGAGAGATCAGAACGATTCAATATAGCTGAATGTTATCTTTGGTAGACCAACATCCACAAAAGTCAGCACTTCCCTCTTCCCTCCCCCTTCTAAACTTGCGAGTTAACCCCAAAATTTTATTTAATTCACGTTCTTGTACCTTGTGTTTTGCTGTAATGTATATTTCTGTATTGCGGAGAGGACGTCCTAAGTATGAATTTACTTGTGTCCAATTCATTTTGTATAATTTACAAATAAAATATGTTTAAACTAAACCACAAGTCTTAGAAAAAATTCTGAATATAATATCAAAGAAGCAAAGGAGTACCAGTGGAGCATTCGGATGTCGAAAGTTCAAAGAGAACAGGACAAAATCTATCGACATACACTGTAAAAGTGGTGTTTAGAATCTAAACACTTTTAAAACAATTTTTAGCCCTAAACATGTTTAGAATGTGTTGAAATCCTAAATACTTTCCAAATTAAACATGTAACAGCTAAACATGTTTAGGTCTTAAACATGTTTCACTTTTTAAAAATATCAATCTTAGAAATTTTCCTGTACTATTTTCATTAATCTAAACACAATCCTAAACATGTTTAGATTCTAAACGTGTTTAAAATTCAACACAAGTTTAGTGTTTAGGATTGTAAGAGACAGCAGCACGAAAACAAACCAAACAACATATAACAAAAACACTCACAACACTGTATTTTTTGAGTAACCTGTTAAAAAGACAAAACGAGAGAGAACTTAGGCGTTCCGAGAGGGTTATCAGCTCCTGTATTTTTTGAGTTATCCAGCAACACAAACAAAAGACAAAACAAGAGAGAACTTGAGCTCCTGCTTATTAAAATCATGTTGCTGACAATCTTAGACAAATTCGATGAAGGACAGCATTACAAACCCTATATGAAAAACCAACAGCTAAATTCGTCTGAGATAAACCTATTATTACACTATCAATAAAACTAACAGGGTTAACTAAAGAACTCTATTTCAAATTTTCAGATGGAGGTGCCTCGGTACGAGTTCATGGGCTAGCCATCTTCACAATGGTGGTGATTTCAGTGGTTCTGTATGGTTTCTAAACCATTGTTAACAGACATTGGCGACATTAACGAGGGTTTCTAGTACATGTATGGTCATTTTGTGGTTCAGAGTGGCCCTGAGGAGGAAGAACAAGAATTATTGTTCTGTGTAATGAGTGATCTCTAGTCAAAACTAAATATTTAGACGTCTAAAGAGAGAGAGAGAGAAGTGTGTGTGTGTGTGTGTGTGTGTGTGTGTGTGTGTGTGTGTTATAGAGAGAGAGAGAGAGAGAGAGATAATTTTATACATCCATTGTTTTATCGTTTTATATACATGTTGTGTCTTGTCGGCCTCACTGGAATGTGATGACAAAGAATTTTATGACTATATAGGAATCAATGACTTATTGTCGATATTACTGTGATACGTGTAACCTAGAGAATTATAAGTTTTAGAAATAAATATTGTATCTTCTTGTCTTTTTTCTATTCTTTGACTTGAAATTAAAAAAATCTCATTGAGATCTTAGGGTTCGGTAGTAACACAAAGCACTACATGGTTGTGAGGACATAATAGTTACACCCCAGTTCTATTGTTTAAATTAATGAAAAATGACAATAAACAAACAAAACAAAGCAAAGATATGTCTTTGATGAACACACAGACGGACAGACGGACGGACGAACACACAGACGGACAGACGGACGAACGAACAAACGTATCCGACGTCTGTATGTCACAATAACTTTCGTAAATGGGGCATCAAAATGGGTCAAAGATAGAAATGGCCGGACATCGTTAAACAGGAAGTAGGTAGACAATAGACCTGAAATCAATTCAACGGTATGGGACCAATGCTGATAGGGTGTAATAAGAGGTTGCTGAGAAAACTGATAGACAAATTGTCCATAATTGACTATTTATGCAAAAAATTAAGTAAGTCGGCAAACAGGAAGTAAATAAAAGAAGGACTCTTAATCGAACCCCACGCTAAGGGACATCGTACTGCATATGTAAAGCAAAATAGTGTCCTATGAAATTTTGTCCACCCTGCCATACTTAACACTGAAAAAAAATCTAGAGGACAAAATTTCATATCTCTTAAGCGTTTTATTCCGTCCTTGGACTTAATCATTGGAGTGAATGCCACTCAAGACAATATTTCACAGCGGACACTATTCTATGTTACACATATGTGTCAAAATACAAAATATAAGATTAAAATGAGATTTTTCTTCAAATACGCAATTTCTTCAATTAAAATTGCCTGCCCTCAGAAATTAATGATATCAAAGGGATAGCTGCCAAAGCACATCCGTCTTCCCTGATGGTCATATAAAACTGAACGAATCCTTAAGATATTCAGTTTAGAAGTGTTGTTCTAAGTTTACTGGGGTGTAAATTAGTTATATTATTCGGTATACGGTGTTTCTGGATAAGAAACCCCGAGGACCGAGGTTCGAGTGGGTTTCTTATCCAGAAACACCTTTACCTCATGGTATAACCATGGAAGTATTATACTATATTACTTCCATGGTATAACTATTACGGATATTGAGGTAACCATCTCCTATAATACTTCCATGCCTCCAGTGATAAAAAAACAAATGAAAAATCCCCGTACGCGTGTGTTCCAAATAGCTCTTACGAACGTGCTTTCCATGGACATTCTGTATAATTCACTGCTCTTCTATATATTTTCACAAGGGTGGACAACACATGGACCCCAAACAACAACAAAAAACCAAACAAACAAACAAAAAACAATTTTATTGCTAATCACAGCGCCCAAAAAGAGCAGAATAATCACAGAAAATTACAATATACAGTACATTATGCTTGCTACAATGATTGCTTGGATATACAAGTGTTTCATGTCGAAGATCTCAAGATTTTCCATAACAATTAGGCTAGCTAGGTTGGACCCCTCCCCCTTTCACAACGTTTTGATGTTCAGTAGTATATTTCTATCCCCTATATATGTTTACCCCTTGACCAAAGATGACTGAGAGTGATTTTTTTTTTACAGTGGACACGAAAATATGATAAATAATTAGTAAGAATTGCAAATATCTTATGTCACTTATGCAGAGATGACAAAATGAAACATTTAGTAAAATCAAACACAGAGAACTTCACCCACTTGCAAAATGCCATAGGTTTAAACCGATTTGGAGGACTGACCAACTGAGGGACAAAATTTCAGCGATTAAAAAGAGTTGATAAATGAAAATGAGAGTTTAAACAGGCACAGGAGAAAATTTAACAATATCCGTCGTGGACTTTGAAATCGATATAAATAATTTATTTGAATTTGCCGTACCGTGAAGCATCAATCGTATCTTTAGCTAATATACGTGATATAGTAGAGGTATCTGCAACACTATGCAATCAAAACATACGTATTGGAAAAACTAGTCCCAATAACAACTAAAGTTATGATACATCATAAGAAGTAGAGAGTTTTAGACAGACGAAGAGCTCTTTTGCATGAATAAATGGTCTTCTTTCAGTCAAGGTAAGTCTTTATATCTGTTATGTTTTTAATGATTATACATATTAAAAATGATGTCCACGGTCAGATTCATAGAGGAGGATCCTTACAGGCTTTGTCTGTTATTATGTCCCCCCTTCCCAGAAGGGGGAGACATATTGTTTTTGTGTCAGTTCTTCTTCTTCTTCTTCTTCTTCTCATACAAAGCGTGTCCGGGCCATAACTTTTTTATCCTTTGAGATAGGGCTTTGATATTTGGCATGTGGATGTATCACCATGAGACGACGTGTCGCGTACCAGAATGACCTTCATATGACCTTGACCTTTGACCTCAAGGTCAAATTAATGCTAATTTTACATCCAAAGTGTTCCGGGCCATAACTTTTTTGTTCTTTGATATAAGGCTTTGATATTAGGCATGTGGATGTATCACCATGAAACGATGTGTCACGTACCAGAATGACCTTAATATGACCTTGTCCTTTGACCTCAAGGTTAAATTAATGCCTATTTTACATGGAAAGTGTGTTTGTGCCTCAACTTTTTTGTTCTTTGGCATAGGGCTTTAATATTTAACATGTTGATGTATTACCATGAGATTATGTGTGATGTACCAGAATGACCTTCATATTTCCTTGACCTTTGACCTCAAGGTCAAATTAAAGCTTATTTTACATGCAAAGTGTGTCCTGGTCATAACTTTTTATCCTTTGATATTTGGCATGTGGATGTTTCGCCATTTGACGATGTGTCGCATACCAGAATGACCTTCACGTGACCTTGACCTTGACCTCAAGGTTAAATTAATGCCCATTTTACATGGAAAGTGTGTCTGTGCCTCAACTTTTTTTGTTCTTTGGCATAGGGCTTTAATATTTAACATGTTGATGTATTACCATGCGATTATGTGTGGTGTACCAGAATGACCTTCATATGACCTTGACCTTGACCTCAAGGTCAAATTAATGCTCTTTTTACATCCAATGTGTTCCAGGCCATTACATTTTTGTTCTTTGACATAGGGCTTTGATATTTGGCATATGGATATATCATTATGAGACGATGTGTCCTGTACCAGAATGACCTTGACCTCAAGGTCAAATTAATGCTAATTTTATGTGCAGAGTGTGTCCTTGTCATAACTTTTTATACTTTGATATTGAGCCTGTGGATGTTTCGCCATGAGACGATGTGTCACGTACCAGAATGACCTTCATATGATCTTGACCTTTGACTTAATGGTCAAAATAAAGCTGATTTTACATGCAAAGTGAGTCCTGGTCGTAACTTTTTATCCTTTGATATTGAGCATGTGGATGTTTCACCATGAGACGATGTGTCGTGTACCAGAATGACCTTCATATGACCTTGACCTTTGACCTTTAGGTCAAATTAATACTATTTTTTTAACATAAAACATTTCTGGGCTATATATATTTTAATCCTATTCAAAAGGCTTTGAATTTCCACATTTTAATGTGTCATCATGGGAACAATGTGTCACCAACCTTAATGACTTTGACTTGTGACTTCAATGTCAAATAAATGCTTATTTGACATGCAAAGCCTTCCAGGCCATAACTTTTTTATCCTTTGACATAGAGCTTTAGAATGTAGATGTATCATTATTAAAAATATATGTGTGACTTTGACCTTTTGACCTCAAGATTGAACTTGTGTTATTCAAGGAAGGGGAGACATCAGTTTTAGTGCGCTAAAACAGTTTTTCCTAGTTCATTTCTTTTATTTGAACAATAAAATATTTTAAATGTTAGGGATTACGAAAAGAAATCAACATGCATCATGCATTTTGAACACCGTGTAAGAAAATCTTATCATACAGGGAAAATAGTTTGTAAGGTGGCTGTTCAATGTTTATTAAAATGTAAAAATAAGTATTCTGATTAGAAATGTGCCAACAAATATCAAGCAAAGACGTTCATATCATGCATACAAATGTCATGTTTCAGAAAAGAAAAGACTGTCGACACGAACGAAAACACCACAAAAACAAATAAACTGTAAATCAGGCATGCGAACTCCAATCGAAAGTTCTGAGAGTGAACAGTTACTTAAATGCTCCGAAAAGGTAAGCAGTTACTGCTTTTTTTAACACCCTAAAGATATTAGGCCAGCGTGTTAAATCCGGTAAAGGACAAACAAAAATCTCTACAATAAACTAACATCTTACTAATCTGGGATAGAAACAAAGTACATGATGTCTTCTATAAACTTTCTTGAGTGAAAACAGGAGGGGAGCTGCACAACTCTGTGTTAGCAGTTTGCTTGTCAGACGTAATATCACAATATTCCTCACTAAATCTGAGATAACGAATCAGTTGCATTAGCAGGAGCGGACGGAATGTTGCTACACAAATAAGGAAATTGGACGATGGGAAAGTTAAAGTCATTACGCGGTCATATAGCTTCGAAAAAGCATACTTTGTTTACCGAATACAAGATATATACATGTGTAAATGAAGAAAAATATCGACAAGCAATTGTGCACCAATCGTACCAATTGGAATGCCAATTTTCTGATAAAAAGCCTCTTTAAACAAATTATAAACATGTTGTTTATAAGAAACTTTAGAATTTCTTATCTTTTATTTGCTCTTCTGAAAATTTATTGTTTTACTAGACTCATAAATGACGACAAAATACGTTTTGACACAAAGGACTATCAGATATTTGTATCTGCGTTTTACCAATATTGAAAAAAGATTGAACTCAGATTCTCCAGAAGTGAAAATTGTTCCTGCTTGTTATAACAAAACCATTGCGTTGCCAACGATAGTGTGGAAAGATCCTGTGATGAACGACAATTCTAAACCCTTATCATGTTTATGTCAAACCAAAATCTATGCTCATTTGATTGATGAAAATCCCCGTATTTGTCAACGAGCAAATGATGTAAACCTTGGGAGCAGAATAACTCTGTGTTTTCAGTAAACTTGTCAGACATGTACTCTATCAAGGAAATCACAATATTAAACGGATCAGGTATCGATACGAAAACTTCATAAGCTGGTGCGGACGGAATTTTGCTTCACCGAATGAAAAAATGACATCATCCTAGGAATTATAGTTTTTATGTTTTTAGATGATACAGGAGCTATATTATAAATTGTGTCAAGTAAATTATACGAAATGCTAGTAGGTAAGCCACACTTGGACCCATGTACACAAACGGTCATTTCCAAAAACAGGTGAAGTTGGAAAGTGAAATCACTTTACTAACTTAAAGTGAAAGCTGAATTCTGTATCAGTGATGGCGAAAAAAAATCGTACTAAGAGCTTTTGTGGCTGATGCAAGTGCTGATTGAAAATTGTATTATTGACGTAGTGTCAAGAAAACTCATTAGGAGTTTGATGTGACATTCGAAGGATTTCTAGAATTTTTTTAGATCGTAACTAATTAGTATACCACGAAGGGGTGAAATGATAATTCAAGGTGTTGTGTGTGTTTCCGAAAGATAATGTAGTGAAATTTTCTAAGGGGATTATTGAACCATGTGTTCATTAACTATTTACTGCTAGAAAGAAGCAGAGGTACCAATGATGTATCCGAATATCAAAAGTTTGAAAGGGGAGAGACAAAACCAGTAAACACCAACGAGAACAGGACGAAAAACACAGACAACAAATAAAACATGGAAACGCAAAAACTACTGAATATCAATTAACAACGTCAACTTTAGATGAAACGAGTGTGAGCTAGGGTGCTCAGAGAGAGTAAACAGTTCCTATATAGCACACCGTCGCTTTACCAACAGTCAATTCGGTGTGTCAAATCCGGTAAAGAAGACAAAACAAATTAATATGACAAACCAACATCTGCACTCATCTGAAAGATCAAAATCCCATATTTGTCTATGAGCGCATACTGTCTTCCGTAAAAAAAAATCTTGAGTGAAGACAACAACCGAGGAGCAACATAACCCTGTCTGTCAGATGTGACGCTCTGCTAAGGAAATCAATGTAAGTCAAATAAGCTCTGGAATAACGAATCTTTTGTGATACGTAAACTCTTAAGCATTTGTAAAAGCAAGTACTAAGAAAATGTGTACCAGTTTGAATCATGAATACTAAACCAGAAGCATGTGTTATTTATATAGGAACAATCATTTGACAAGTTAGTTAAGCTCGGTGCATGTCTTTACCTGAAGAAATAACAAAAGTGGTGCCAAGAGTTCCCTTAGACCTGATTTGAAAATCTTTTAGAAAGATCAAGTACCAATTAAAACCTTACTCAGAAGCAATAACTTTTTGTCTTGTTATTCATTTTCGAAGATTCATTTGCAGAAACAGACAGGGACTTTGATAGAACTGATATTGTGAAGTACAAAATAAACACTGGCAATGCCACTTATTTAAAAAAGCTACCAAGAAGAACACCAATTCATTTAAGAGATGTTTTAGATAAAAACATCGATAAAATCTTAGAAAATGATGTGATTGGGTCATCAATTACCCCTTGGGTGTCAGGATTGTTGTAGTGAAGGCGGTTCTTTCATGTCTGTGTATATTATAGATGTTTAAACAGTGTCATTGTAATCGATATCTATCCATTGCTGCGGCTGGATGATTCCCTAAAAAAATTGGCCTGAAATTCCTGTCGACGCTAGATTTATGAAGTGGACATTAGAAAATCGATTAGATCCAGGTGATTATGTTAAGACAGCTTTTGCTATTCGGGGATGTCTATTCCAATTAAAAACAATGCCGTTTGGATTTTATCGTGCTCTTAGCACATTCGGGAGACTAATCGAAACTGTGTTGTATGGATTGCAATGGGACATATGTCTGATATACCTAGACGATATCATTATGATAGGAAAAAAACATTTGATGATATGAAAATATTGCAAAGATATTTCAGCGACTTCAAAACGCAGGGTTGAAACTTAAAGCCAAAAAGTGTTCTCTTTGTCTCAAGGAAAGTTCTTGTTTCTTGGACATGTCACAACTTAGGATGGTAGTGCAACAGATCCATCAAAAACTGAACAGTTTCATAAAATGTGACTGAACTATGTTTTCTGTTCCTTGTTTAAGAAGGGGATCTATGTGTGACTATTTCAGGACTGGATTTGAATTACTAGTATATGCATTTTATTTTGAATAATGGCCCATTTCAGAACCGCGAGCAGCACCTACTGGTCTCGTTGAAGGCTGCTAGCTGTTGTCCATTGTGGTTTTTCTGAATTGCCGCTTGACTGTGGGCTGTTTTGCGTACACTTATTCCACATATCATTATTTTAGGACTTTGTAGCTACTATATCGTCGTTAGATTTGTCTGCTGAAGCAAAATGCTTGCACAAATTGACCGAGAAAGCGAGAAACAGGAGTGTCAAGATGCATTCAATTTCTTAAGGATGGTCACTGCTGAACTTTTTTATATCAAACATTTTATGATTTGTGATGGAAATGATAGATTATTGTCTACTTTGTCAAATAACAAAAAGAAAATGATAGGCCCGTGTGTTCGTTTCCGAGATATTTGACGTCAAACATTTGGCGGGAAATCAGACTCCTCTAGATTTTACTTAACTTTAACATTGTGACGTTTTTGACCTTAAAAATCATAAAGTTGTATCTAGAATTTCACGACATTTTATAAAGTTGGGTTTTAAGGTCTATATAATCAGAAAATGTCATAAAAAGTAGGGGTCAGTGTGCAAAAAATTTCTTCAGTGACTGAAGGTAAAATCTTGAGGAGTACCGATATAAGACTGAAATTCTGAAACACGAAGAGTGACCATCCTTAAAGGACAAACAAGCAACGCTTCTATCCTTGAACATCCAGATTTTTATCGTGAATTCATTCTGGACACATTGCAAACAATGATGCAATTGGAACCGTGCTGTCTCAACGATTGGAAGATGGAAAAGAAGTAGTAACCGGGTATGCGAGTGTAACTTTAAACAAAGCGGAACAAAACTATTGTGTGACGAGTGTTAGCTGTCGTCTATTTTGTAAGCAAAAGTGTACCAAAGTGGTGATCAAACATCATTATACCGAAAAGACCAAGACAAAATCGATAGACAAAAAAAAACATCACAACGAAACAAACCACGCAACAACAACCAAATAAATAAATAAATAAATATATAAATAAAATGGATACGAATTGTGCACGATTGCTTGCCGATTTGTTTCTTAATTCATTTATGTGAAGGGGACTTTTGTAATCACTTTAAAACAAAAAGGATCGTAGACTTGCTATTCCTTTTAAAGAAGCAAAGAGGAACCAGTGGGGCATTCGAGTGTCAATAGTCCGAAAGGGCAACGACGAAACCGGTAAACACGAACAAGGCAATACGAAGAAACCCAAAACACAAAATCAACCGAACGGAAATCAGCATTGCGAACTCAAGTCGTAACAAGAGTGAACTCAGGTGCTCCGGAAGAGTAAGCGGTTCCTGCCTTCTATAGCACATCTGTCGTGTTGCTAATTTCCAATTCAGTGAGTAAAATCCGGTAAAGGAAGACGCAACAAATTTCTACGACAACCAACATCTGCATTCATTTGAGAGATAGAAATCCCATATTTGTCTACGAGTGCACGGTGTCTACTGTAAAATTTCTTGAGTGAAGACCGCAACCGTGGTGCAACATAACCGAGTGCACGGTGTCTACCGTAAAATTTCTTGAGTGAAGACCGCAACCGTGGTGCAACATAACCGAGTGCACGGTGTCTACCGTAAAATTTCTTGAGTGAAGACCGCAACCGTGGAGCAACATAACCCTGTGTCAGCAATTTCTGTGTCAAACGTGACGCTCTGCCAAGGAAATCGATGTTATTCCCGCAAGTTCTGGAGTAACGAATCAAGTTGACGGAATGTTGCTACACAAAAAGGGAAAGTTGACGATTGGAAAGTTGAAGTCATCACGTTTGTCATAGAGCTTTGTTGAAAGTCTTCCTTGAGAGTCAATTTCGAGATGTAGATCTAAATATGAAGCAGACTCCCTAGAATCCGTTGTGTCCTTTATCTCAAGTTCCTGAGGATATAGGAGTTGGAGAAAGTAACTAAACCAAGAATTGTTCAGTGAAAGGACATCATCAATATAACGGAACGTGAGGTGTAAAGAGAGAGGGCTAGTCTACGATCGTGAATAGATTGTAAGAAGTCTGTTTCATATGAATGTAGAAACAAATCAGCAAGCAAGGTTAGGGTTAGTCTCACATTTCGTTATATTGATGATATAAAACAATCCTAGATTTGGTGACTATATGTATTGGGACACTACACACAATGAATGTTTGTTTGTTTTCATCAAACTGACTAAAACGCTTCAAGGACATTTCTAGATACCTCACACACTCAGAAATTACAATTAAAGTTGGCTGATATTGCAATTTAACTAATATAGCATTACGTCTGACTGCCAATTGCCAGCAAAGCGTTATGTTGACCCCAGCAGCTGTCGTCACTTACGATTTTTTTACGGAAGACATCATGTGCTTGTAGACAAATCTCTTAGGTTAGCACAGATGTTGGTTTGGCATAGAGAATTAGTATGTTCGTCCTTTACCGAACTTGACCCATACTAAATGGATCGTTGTCAGCGTGACATGAGTGCAATAGCAAGAAGGAATTGCTTTCTCTCCTGCATCACCTGAGTTGACTCTCCGATCGACTTTAGTTCATGTTGCCAATTGCTGGCTGGTTGTTGTATGTGTTTTTTTTTTGTGTGCTGGTCTTTGTTTTGTGGTTTGTCTTGTGATGATAGAAGCAGAGGTACCAATGGGGTATCCGAATGTCAAAAGTCCGAAAGGGCAGAGACTAAACCAGTAAACACAAACAAGAACGGGACAAAAACAGACAACACGTAAAACATGGAATATTATGTCTTTCGATTTTGTCTCTGTCTTTACGGTTTTACCACATTGGTACACCTTTCCATCTGTAACAAAAGGCTGGCCTACTTGTTTTAACCACTTTTCTAAACGGTTGTATGTGAATTTATTAGTATCAATCAAAGTTTCCAACACTTTTTTTAACTAAAGCATCACTGAAGATAAGGTCACTTATCGAAATGATCAAACGGAACCAATGTAAAGTTTTCAACAGCTAAATGTTCTCATTAAGAAAATTTCCCTCATATAGCAAGTTAATATCCATTCTTGACTGATCAGAGAGTATCAAGATTAAGCAAGGGTACTCCAAAGTCCATTGATGAGTTCCAGTTCAGATTGGGATAATGAAACAACTTTTCGCTGCTATTGTACAGTTTCAGTACTTAGTTTGTGAATATAATGCAAAAACGGTGAAATATCAAATGATTTGAAACTAGTGTGATTTATTGCACAATAATTTTGAATTGGGTTGTCTCCCTTAGCATAGAGTAAGCAAAATTTACCTTTAAAGTATTGTAAAACTGTTGCTTTCACTCAAAAAATTTTACGGAAGACATCATGCACTTATAGACAAATATGGGATTTCGATCTCTCAGATGATGTTGGTTTGTCATAGGGTGTTGTTTTGTCTTCCTTTACCGGATTTGACACGCTGAATGGACTGTTGGCAACGCGACGGGTGTGCTATAGCAAGCAGGAACTGCTTACTCTTCCGGAGCACCTGAGTTCACTCTTGTTTCGACTGGAGTTCGCTTTGTTGATTGATATTCAGTTGTTTTGTGTTTCCATGTTTTACATGTTGTCTGTTTTTGTCCCGTTCTTGTTGGTGTTTACTGGTTTTGTCTTTGCCCTTTCGGACTTTTGACATTTGGATACCCCATTGGTACCTCTGCTTCTTTAGTCTTTGTAATACATTTCTTGAATGTTAGGTGAATCTATCCAAATTTGACAGAAACCTAGGGATTATTTTCCCCAGGCACAAGTCATCAGGCATTAGCGGGACAAATACGAGATAAGCAAGAAAACATATTGTTAGTATTTATTCAGAGAAATAAGATTCCTTCTATCAAACACATTCAATCGTTAATGACAATTTCACATAAAGACTTTGTAAATCATTAAAAAAACAAATAGAGAAAAAATTGGTTCTGATCGGTAACAATTATATCACAGTTCATGTTTATAAAGTTAATTTACACTACAAACAGTTCATACATCACCCACACTTCTAGTATACAATGAGTGGGAACAAATCTTTGCAAAGATTAACAATTGTGATAACAAATTAAATTTGAACAGTCTTTTATTCAAACAAACAATATTTATATTTAAATCGGTTAAATGCAGATTACCAAGGGTGATTAAACCATGGACTTCATTTCAGTCATTTAATATTAAGCTTTAAAGGACAGCTTTCATTTACTGAATTAAAATAAAATTAAATGCAGGGGCAATGACGATAAATGCATCAATTGACTATCCCTAAAAAGCAAAACTACCTGAATGTTGAAAGTCATGGCTACGAGATCAAAGAAGAAATATAGTACAATTCTACATTAAGCACTTTTAATGTGTTGGCACCGTTTGGCATAATACACCTGATATACGAAAATCCCTAGTTCTTTAATGGGAATAACCCATATTTATCGGTATGGATATCTTATCATTGATTTGGGGAAATCCACTTTCCCGAAATGATATTGAAACAACCCAACTTTCACTGGGTTGATAAATTGAATAATCTATAGTCCCTATTTCGATAACAGACGAATTAAATTATATAGAAAACCCTCATTTATATATCAACATTATTCTAATGATGATTCTGAAATTCACTTAATATAAAAAGTACACTTTTGGTATAAATTATCAATTATGACTATAAAACTCATATCAGAATGTCACTAGTCTCAGTTTAACATTTTTTTTTCAAATGATTTTCTTATAAAAATAAGAAATGTAGGTATGTTAAGGACTAGATTTGACATTATATAACGTCTTTAATGTCTTTCAGACAATTGAGACTGAGATCGTCACAGCACCACCTAGTTAGGACGGTTATAAGAATTGAGACATTCTTCCTTAGCATAATTATTGGCACCTTAAGTAGTAAGTTCAAAGGCACAAGGAAAGGACACATAGCATGTACACTCCAAAATTATAATGAATGATTACAATGAAACTTAAAATGATGAGAACACAATCCAATTGTGCCTCATGGTCCCATGCAAAAAATTATGCCTTTATAAACAAAACATGTATATCACAACCTTGAGTGGCAGTGGTCCCATTTAACATAAAATATTGCCACATAACAACAATTACTGCACACTATTGACATATATGGCAGTTTGTTATTTTGACTAGTCATAACTTTGATTATGCATTTCTTCCACTTATGAAGGATTTGTTATTGCAAACGAAAGACAAGTGGCAAATTATAGGTGCATTGGCGGTAGAGATCAAACTGTAAAGTCATTGGACAAAATCATTTGACGTCATACAAGTCATCCATCAAACTTATGTGACGTCACTATGATTTTTCAAACTTCGAAAAATGTTCTTTTAGATATCAGCTCCTTCGATATCCACCAGATTTTTTAACATAGATTTTGCAAACATCATTCTGTCAATAATGTTTTGTTTACATCCATCCTGGATAAGGTGCACCATGCAGTATGTGTTGGCACTTCTATCTTGGTCAATAAATGTAACATAGTAATCGTTCTTCATGTAACTCATTATTATTTTCGTATGGTCGTCAAAGAAATTTACCTGAAATAAAAAAAAATATAGAAGTCAGTTTTTTTAAATGAAAAAGTCACATTGATACTATTAGAATCTAAATATACAAAAATACGAGCAGTTGAAGTAGAAGTGTTTTGAAGCATGCTTTTGAAATTGAAAAATACGACAAATGGCCAGCAAATCAATAATGCTCCCATACCAATTCAACAGATAATATTGAACACATGGTTTCATAAAAGAATGTATCAAAACGTAATGTTGAATGAAACAACATTTACCTGTAATGTTCCATCACTAAGGTACAACACTATGGCTTTGTTCGTTCGGAACCACTTTTTGACATAAACTAAGGCACACCAAGAATCATCAGAGTCTTTTGAGAGCTCCACATTGCCACCTTGTATTAAGTGTTCATCCATATAACGAGCAAAGTACAAAAGAAGAGTAGTTTTCTTCTCCAGCTCTTCCGGTACAGAATCTAGTTGATATGTCCATAGTTTTCCGGTCATTTCATAATACTGAACTGATCTGAAAAACGGTGAAAACGATATTCAAAAGTGATGTCACCAATTCCTTTTAGGACTTTTCATAGGGAGGTGATTTAAGAATTATGTCGTTGAAGATCTATATTTAGGTATTGACTTAGAATAACTCAACTTACAACCAGGTTGTCAATTATAGGCTAAAGAATTTACCATGTTGACAGTCAGGACAGTTTTCTGAGATGTTATTTTAACTATCACTCCTTCCCAAAAAACAAAAACCAAGCTCAGTGCTGAGGAACTTCGTTTACTTTTTTGTATATAAAAATGTTTTTTTTTAATATAATAGGAATGTCCCTTTATGAATTATGATTAATAATTCATTTAATACAAAATCAAATGTGATAACCAAATAGTTTTTAAATGCTTTAATTCATATAATAAATCCTAACTTTGATGTTAAAATCTACTCTTATAAAATATCCCATAAAAATCATAATTTATTTAATTTAGAGAGACTTCCTTAACATTTATCAAAATGTTCTTTAATCTCTCCCAAATGAAATATCCTGAAGTCAGCTTTTCATTGCTGATCAATCTGATCTTCAAACTAAAATCTTTGGGTATTTATCATTTGCCAAGCAGGAGACAACATAGTAGATATGTTAGTCAACAAAGTTTTCAGATGATATCTTGAAGCTATCATCAGCTGATTAGCAGGTTAGGGAGACCTATGTATTGATCTTACAGGTGATAGGACTATGTAGGTTATACACCGATTACACAGGGACATAGGTAATATGCATACTATAATACACCAGTAAGATAAAATTCATTTTATATTCCACATCATAGATATAACTCATTTTATTTTCCACATCATAAGTTTTACTGAGAAGAGGAGTGGGTAATAAAAAAAACAAAAAATGTAATTACAGCATTGTAATGGTGAATTTTAAATAGAAATAGAAAATCAGTTAAAAAGATTGCAATTTAGTTGGCTGAACTTTACATGTTATACAAGATAAGCCTTAGTGTTTTTGAAGAAAAACAATAAACCCAAAATAGATACAAAAGCAACAATGCTTTAGAGAGATAATTGAATTAAGATATTCTGTACTTTTTACTAAATGTCATCTATTAAAGTACAACATAATAAATTTATATAAAATAACTTTGCAATGAAAATTATTTATGATTAAAGTACTTAAATGCTCCTCAAATAATAAAGAAAACCACAGAGAAATATATTGGTTGTAACAGGAACTTACCTGCCGTCTGTTGACATGACTATTCGTGAGGTATCATTGAACAAGACACCAAGGACATCATTAGAAAGTTGGAATCCAAAGCCGTACTTGTTGGAATAGTCAACCCATTTTGTTACCCACACAGCAGTAGAATCACTCAGAGGTGTAGGGTTAAAGCTGACATCTGAAAGTTGTAAAGAATAAAGTATGTGTACATAAATCAGAAGGCACAAATTGGTGAGTGAAACATCCTTCAGCTTGGGCTTAAGTAAAAAAACCCACTAAGGTCAAGTGTATGTACCTATCAGCCTTGTGTTAACTAAAAATGACTACATGACCATGATCAAATCTTCTGAATTATTTATGAAAAGGCAAAACATAATCAAGTTAAACTTTCCGCCTTATTAATGAAATAAATAAACTTACCTTTTGGCATATGTTCTAGGCATGTGTTGAGTACATCCAGGAGAGTTGAAGCACATCTTGGCCTAGGTGATGTACCTCTGGAATATGGAGATTCTGATCGATCTAGTTCTTTAATAGGAGATTTCACAGAAGGGAAGGCAGAAGGGGAAACAACACGTCCATTCTGTAATACAGTAAGGTAGGTATCTTGTCATTCTCTTACTTATTATAAAAACTTGAACTATAGAACTTTACTTTAAATTTTACCATGACATCATAGATATGTTCACAAAACACATTTCTGGTAATAACATGATTTGATATATTTTCCCTTTTTAAAGTGGATATTCCAATATCTCTTTTTCCCAGACATTTAAGTGAAATTGATAGAAGCCAAGAATGTAATGGGTCATTCGAATATCATTAAAGGCTAGAACTAAGATATTGAAAGAGATGATAGGTCCACTAACCTCAAGTGGTTTGTCAGGTCGAAGGTGTTCTGTTTTGGACTGGATTTCTATTTTTCTCATGGATGATGAAATTCTTTCAATTGGATCTTGTTTACCATCTGACATAGCATAGGATTTGGGTCTAAAATAGAAACATCAAAGTGTAAAAGGGTTATACTGAGTAATTATAATATAATTATTTTAAAGTTTTTTTCTAAAATCATTACATGCCATTGGATATAGCCTTATACTGCTGCTATATATGTATTGAACTTGTAAAGACACATGTTATTACTGGTTATATAAGGTAATATTGGTGTCATGACAGGATCTTGCATATGTGTTATAAATAAATCTAAGCAAACAAAACCCGCCTATATTAATTTTGAATACTTTGGCAATAAATTCTTTAAGAGGATAAAAATAAGGGTGGATATGTATTTTTCCTACGTAAACAACATCAGCAATTAGCAATAAGATGGGATCATGAAAAGATATTTACAGTTTTTTAGTCAGGAATTGCACACGTTTCAGACTTATGTTTCATAAAATAATCTATAAAATCCTTTATTTTGAATGGCAGTTTACCTACAAAAGCAATCACTTGTGTAGTAAGAAAAGACGCTGGTTTGATGATGTTGAGCCTGGTTTAACCAATTCCATATGGTAAGTCAGAGTCAACCGGACAGACAGACATGGATTTGGTTAAATAAGGTTCAGCAGTTTTCTAATATTGGTTTAAGGTACTATTTTTAAAATTAAGAGCTGATGACCGAAAGTTTGAAAATGTGTAAAGCAATTCACAACAGGTGTAAAAGATATGCTTTAGAATAAAAAGTATATTGAAAACTTCAACCTGGTGTGTGTAATTTTAAACCAACTTATAAATTGATAAAAGTCAATGAGATAATAACCAATACTTGGGACTGGGATAAATAAATAAGAAAACGTGTTTTAATCAATGTTAAAATCGATTTAAAATATATTCATTATATACTTATTAAATAATCATTTCTCTGGAACAATCAACTTTTGAGTAACTTAGATAGTACTTGTAGTCTAGAATTTTCAGAATAACTTAACAAATTAAAAATTTGTAAAACCTTTTTTTTGGAAGTTTTACTAAAAATTCAGTTATGTTTTGTAAAACCATGAACCTGTATATAAGAATATTTAATATCCAGGTTTATGGGAAAACATATGTCAGTTCACTACTCTAAATTAGGACCAGTCAACTTCAGTCCTGTATCTCATAATTTCAATAAAAAAACTGTAAAATATATTTCAGTGTGTCTTACCGTGGCAATCTGGTATGGACAGCAAATTTAGGTTCATGTGTACAACATGATGAGGGCAACGATTTGGGCATGTGACCGGAAGTGAAGAAGTCGTCTGCCAGCAACTGGTCGACTGATGGACGTTTTTCTGGGTCATGGCGGAGGCATTTCTGTATGAAAGAGCTTGCAGACTGAGACAGGTTTGTGGGGAGAGTGTAGTTATTGCTGGTGATTCGGACGTAAGTTTCTTTGAGCGTACTTGTTTCAAATGGCGGTCTTCCAACAAGAAGTGCGTATCTGTAAAGGATTTGATAAATGTTTACTAACAATCAAATATACATTCACTATCATTTAGAATATTAACACTTCAACTTGAAAAATCTATACTTTAAAGCATGTTGAACTATTTTTCAAACTACAAACATGTACAACATGATTTTGCCAAAGGTATACAAAATATAAATGTTTGAAGTTGAACTTACGTGATACAACCCAGGGCCCATACATCAGCCTCGTAGCTATGGCCTCTTTTCTGAAGTACTTCAGGGGCAATGTAGTTTGGTGTTCCACATACAGTCCTAACAAAAAGGAAATATACATTTGTATAACGTAGGTGCTTTTCTTTTGCAACTTTGATGGAATATAAACACATTTCTTTCTTTATAAAAAAAAACTTCGAATCGGTAGCTTCTTTAAGAAATAGTCCTATCAAAACTCTGTTTAGATGAAGATTCTAAAACGTGTTACAATTTAGTAAGGTCAACACTTACATCTTTTTCTCTCCATCATTATACACCCTAGTGGCAAGTCCAAAGTCTGCCACCTTCAGCTCCATGCCCTCGTTCAGTAACATGTTGCCGAGTTTGAGATCTCTGTGGATTATGTTTTGATTGTGGATATATTTGACGGCTCCCACTAATTGTTTGAGATGAAATCTGACTTCGGGTTCGGTTACAGACTTTCTCTGCTTCAGCATGTGCACCAATGACTAAAAGATAATAAATGATGGGACATAAGTTCACGTACTACAACTTAAAGTAATAATGAAGAAATACTAATTGGGGCATAGTCAATTGGTCTGCATTCTTCTCATGGAAAATGTCTTTTATAACATAAACGAGAAATAAATTTTCTTTAAGCAATTTAAAACATTTCAAAACTTACAGTTTATGACCATAAAAGATTTAGGATTTCTTTATAATGGTCGTATGAAAACAGGCGGAACGAGGTGTTAATCCAGGCACCTTTGTTGATGTGAAGTGAGATAGGTCCAAGGCAAGACTTTTTATAGGAATCGGTAATTATTGTCAGATAAAGGGTCACGGAAACAAACGTGTAATCTCTCATAAAAATGTGAACTCGATCAATTTATCAAAGTTAATGTATTGAAATCGCCCGTCATCTAATGGCCTGAATGGGACATTTCATCCATGCTTTATTCGTTTGCTTACTTATATGGGCTCAGATTTAAACAAGGACCATAAACCATCTGACTTGGATTAAATAACGTAGATTTAATATAATATTCCCGTTTAATCTAGGTATATCAATATAACAGTACTTAGGTTTTATTATCCTGACAATAAAACAAATGTATGTCAGATAAGAACAGCTGATCGAAGCCCGTCAATGTCTGAACCCAACTATAGGGGTCACTTGGATCATTTACATACTGTAAACTGCACCTATATTGACTAGAAAATTTATTTTGCTGACCATAACTGACCCTACAGGACTAGAGTGCAAGAAGCAGAGGTACCAATGGGGTATCCGAATGTCAAAAGTCCGAAAGGGCAGAGACAAAACCAGTAAACACCAACAAGAACGGGACAAAAACAGACAACATGTAAAACATGGAAACACAAAACAACTGCAAGTCATGATCAGGAAGTCATTGTCAGCTAACCTATTTGTGATAAAAAACAAAGGGGGTCACATAATTCTCACTATAAACTAATTCTGATTTAAGCAATATCAACTACGTTAATAAAATGACCAACTGTTTGAAACACTCTGATGCCATTTTAGCTGTCAAAAGGGTTTAAGGTTCGTTACCAACAATGTCAATTAACTAGTCCTTTAATTTGGGTTTGGATCCACTCAATTTACTTTATTTGAAGTAAAATCATACCTTTCGAGGACAGTTTTCCAGGACAATATAAACGTTTTCATCATCTTCAAAAAAGCTGTGAAACTCGACGACGTTCTTGTGTTTCAGAGACCGATGTAACTCTACCTCTCGCATAATCTACAAAAAATTGTGAAAATTTTATATCACAAGAATATACATGGTTTTTTGAAAATGTTTCGTGTGCTATAAAAGACTATAAAATGTTATAGACTTCTTATAAATGGGCTTTTATTTCAATTCTTACAGAGTTCTTTTTTTAATCCTAATAGTTGTTAAAAAATACCATTAAAAAGAACCACTGAAGTTGAATGATGTTCAAGACATCCATCCATTCAACAAAATGCATCACACCAACGAAGGGTTCAAGAGGAAAGATGACACTGTGAAATGATCACCGAAATATGTCCTTTAGAGATACTCAAGATCGAGGCCTGTGCTGGACCGCTCGCAACAGCCTTTACTTGAGAGAACTATTTGGCACATAGTAAGATTGCCGCTGACACGAGAGGACAGTACATGTCTACAGACAGCATTTTGAGTTTTCGGAGACATACGAGATGACCGTGCAAGCAATTTTCAATTCGTCTTCCGGCAATCTTTCGATTTTTCTGAGACATACGATAAGACTGTGCTGAAAATTCTAAATTGTCTTCTCGCAGTTTTTGAGAGAAGTATAAGATGACTTTATACATGGTAAAGAAGGTTGTAAGTTTGTCTCTTGGCAGCACTTTGAGTTTTCAGAGGTATAAGTTTCTGGTTCGTTCTAAGGGACTAATTATTGATGGACACGATATGAAACAAAATATTGTTGTACGACAGCATTGATCAACTAATGACGCGTTTCTGTCTTTTATAAGGAATAAAATGAAACAGAAGGTAAAATGGAAGATTGATAGAATCCATTGAGCAGATTCTGTATTAATTGTTTCATCCTGACACATATTGGATGTATGACGTTCGATTGTTCCCTTGTTTGGGTTTTCCTCTCGCTGGTAATGACTAATTAAATATTTCCATTGGTATTTAAGTTTCACGTACAATGTTGTAGTCTAGTGATATTATGGATTGTTTTGCACTAACCACTAGAACAATATACGTATATCAACTTAACTTGTATAGTAAATCAACAATCACATTCCTATCTTTGACATTTATTTTTATCTTCAAAACAAGCAAAATCTTAAATTGAAACAATTTAATATAATTTCCTTGTATTATTTACGAAACAAAACTTAATTAATTTGCTAAAATTTTAAGAAATGCTGGCTGGGATCATTAGTTTATTATTTTTCAGATATACTTGTCAAATCTATCACATTCGAAAGTCAATAAAACTTTTATTATAGCGAACGAACACCTTCACTTGAGGCCATAGATCGTTATTAAAATTATTTTCCCGTCTCGGAAATACGATTGTATTAAACCGAACTTGATGAAATAGAAGATATATAAGTTTGAACAAAGAAAAAAGCTGAAAACTTTATAAAAATTGGTGCCTCAATTTTAAATGGTCTTTTAAATATTGATGACAGATTTTGAAGATCCTATAATATATACTCTATGCTAATCAGTCTAATATCTAGTGGTATTCAATTATCTCCCCTGCAGAAAACAGCTAATGTGTTTTTAAATTTTTAACGATGACAACAACGATGGCGACGGCATATAAACAATCTTCAATTTTCATTTATTACGCATGGATTTGACTACTATCATATACGTTGGACATGTTATGTTATTAACGAATCTTTTCTGTTGCGTTAACGGTTGTTTATAAGGTCAACAAAAGTGCATATTTTAACAAATCGAGTGAAACTTATTGGCCGTTGGAAAAAATTAAAATGTCAACTCAACCTTTAAAAAATCACACAAGGCGTAATACCTGCAGTACATTTTCGAAACTTGTGGGAAAGTTAGGTTATTACCTTTTCTTTCGACAGATATTAGTTTGAAAATTATATTTTACTGTTATCATATAACGATCCATTTGAATTCAATGTGTAACTATGAAAAACTTTCAAGGGACACAACCAAGTTCTATCTTTAATAAATTATAAACATGATAAATGGGAGGCATTCCTATTTTTAAAACGGATGACTGAATATTGAATTGGACATTTACTCCAATACAATGCAAATTCACATACTGTTGATCCCAATTTACGGATACCGGTCAAAAAGGTAAACATGTTCTATGACATAATCGAATTCAACAGGTAAATCGTGTACTTTTAAAAAGAAGGTTGTCAAGACGGACTAGGAAAATAGGTCTTTTTCTTAATTTTATTTTGGCTTTACCTCTTGCAGTACATGTCTGAAAATTTGCAGATGGGAAGATATACATTTAAACAAATAGTGTGATTTTTTTCATTTTTTTATATAAAAGTTAAAGTTGTGCGATCCATTTCAGTTTGCACCGTATGCATTTCATAAATATCCACATAATAACATGCATTAAAATGCAATCTGTTACTTTTAAAAACTCTTTTTAATTCAAAAAAGTTTATTTTATCAGCATAACTTAAAATTGGAAGAAATTTTGTACTAAAAAGAACTTTTGATTCACTTGACAACCAGGATAAACATTCGAATTGACTTTCCTATCTTTTCCGATGAAGAGCTCACATTCTATTGTTTAAATACCACCGGTTTTCGGACTGTAATGGTTTTAAGTAAACGAAATTGGTTTTATTTTCTTTATAAAAAAGGTTCGTCAAATTTCAATGGTTTCCCACGTTCGATCTTTTCAATTGAGAACTTAATAACTTAGTGATTTTGTCAGATGAATATGGCCGATTTAGTATCAAGATTCATGGACGATCTATTCTGGTCAGTTTATAGTTAACACCAGAACTACATGAACCAGGATTGAATTAAAGACGAAATAAGAAAACATTGGTTAATGATCTAGATGACACAAACTCCGTTCTTGGGTACTGTAGATCTCTTTAGATTAAGAATCCGTACAACACTTCGACATTTTATAATAGTGTCTAATAAGACCTGAACAGTTGAAGGATTAATGGGATTTGCAGCATACTTTATTATGCACTAACCATAGGCGTGGTCGGCCACCAATTCCAACGGTTCTACTTTTCAAAGTAACTGACTTGGCAATTTTAGTAGACAAGGTAGAAGCAGTGTAGTGTAGAAAGTATTATATATTTATATAAATTAAAAGGGTGTCCTGTGGTATTAAGACTTTACAGATATATTCTGCACATTTTGGCATTCATTTACATTTTGCTACTGGCTATTTGTTTAGAAATGACAGTCACATTGCAACTAATATTGTCTTCTTTGGTTTCTGCACTGCACTGCTTCTACCTTGTGTACTGGATTCATCTGTTCAACCATGGAAGTATTAAATTTAATACTTCCATGGTTCAACCAACTGGCTTACAATTTCTAAAATTGTCAGGTAAGTCAGTTACTTTGAAAAGTTGAACAGTTGGAATTGGTGGATGACCATGCCTATGGTTAATGTACGATAATAATTGACAATTAAGTAGCAAGCTTTGTCAAAATACTAAACGAAGAGAAAAATACAAAATAAGTAGTTCACAAGTTGTCAACTAGGGTGAGATTAATTATTCATGTGAATGGGATGGATATTTTACCACAGTTATCTTTTTAGTCACCTTGTCACACAAAAAATAACAAGATAAAAAAAAACATTTTAGAGTTTGACTGAGGCGTGAAGACGGCTGCTTGGATTAGCTTCAAGAGGGTCCTTTAACATAAATATTTATTGATATGACAGAAATTTGTAATTTTTTTTATCACCTATCGCTTCGTTTATCCAAGGGGTTTCACGGTCTGTCACCCAAGTGGATCTTTATAAATAGAACATACGTAACATGGTCTATATGAGATATATTAGTAAGGATGAGAGGAAAGTGCATCAATTGAATGAGACTTTAGAGTATACCTGACCATGAAATTAAAATGCCAACTCTGTTGTGTAGAGACCATTCCTTTGAAAGAAATAAGCCCATGAATTATAAGGGTGTATCACTCAAATCAATTATGCCAACATCGGGTGGAATGCTTTCAGACAGCAGGTAGTTTAGTGTATTGATGTTATACCCCGACAGTTTGCTGTTTAATGAATCATAATATTGCTGACAAAATGGGCCGCAGGAAGCTTTTAACAACCCAATAAAGAAAGAAAGAAGCAAACAAAGAGGGTCAAACTGTGTTCAGATCCTTTGTTACGAGGGGATTTAAGCATGGTATTTAGAACGAACTCGACCTCACAACAAGTTCATAAATATGTTGATAAGTATTTTTGAAAGACAAAGATATAATTTGATTTTTGTAGATAAATCAACACTTAAACAAAAAGAAGTATGCTTTTAATGTCTTTGTCTAGCTGGTTTTCTCAATGAGAACTTAAATGTCTACTTTGTTAAGGCATGTCTGGGAAGAAATACCTGGAATACCACTGATCTGTTTGTCACACGTGGCCCATCATATACATGTCTTTGTTAATAATATACTAATATATATATGTGACCAAGAAACACAAAAAGGATGAATTGACTAAAACATCTGCTCCCTAGAAATGTTATCCCTGGATGAAGATTAGCTAAATAAAAACAAAACCAATGATTTTCATTTTCTGCTGACAATGCAAAAAGTACTACGGGAATTATTGCTAAATACTAGAAAATGCAGATAATCATTAAGATCAACAATAAGAAAAACTGTGAAAATCAGTCGAATAATAGAGTAAATGTAAGCCATCATTTCCTAGGCAGGTTTTGGAATGGTCTATAAAGACTCACCTTTTGTCGTTGATGGGGTTTAGATATTCTTGTCTTAGCTATTATTTTCCCTGCATATATTTTATTGCTGTTTAAGTCTAGAAGTTCATAGCACCGTGCAAAACCACCCTGAAAAATATTAATAGCTGGATTAAAATTTATATAAAAAAAAAGTATCTAAGAACAAAATACGTAACCGTATGAAAAACCTTAAGTACATCATAAAGATCTACAAAGTTCACTTAGAATGCACTTTTCTATAACCTGTTATGTATTGATTAGGGATCAGACGGTTGTGACATTATAATTGCTATGTACATGTAAACAAGAATGCAGAAATTGATGGACAGATCAAAGAGGTTTGTAATGGTAGAAAGTGTAGCCAATAATCAAGGCATTCAGACGTAATAAAAAGTCAAAAACTATAATTGGTCTGCAACATTAATGGAAGTGGACATTGGGTAAAAGCAATTATATGTACAAAGATGTTCATACAAAACTAGACGTAGAGATTTTGGTTTTTTGTTTGTTTGTTGTCTGCAATCAATGACTTTACAGTGCCACCACTCTTTGCTAATGAATAAAGAATTTTCCCACAGTATTCGGTGAAAAAAGAAAATGTGTAAAAAGGAGATTCCTGCGGAGAAGTAACATGTTGTAATCTAAAAAACATATGTTCTGATAGAGCTTGACCTAGTTCTACTCAAAAATATGATATTTGTTGATAAATATTTCCTGCATTACACATTTAAATAAATCCTTCAAAGTAATATTAAAAAAAAAGTAATCATTTCAATTATAAGTCTAAAATTCCCAAAGAACACGTGTTAAATTGAAGATAAAGGACACAAGTCTGAGAATATTAAACATATTAAATAAAACATTTCCATAATCTATTAACTACTTAAAAATTAAAGCCAAATTTTAAAGAGACCCTAAAGGAAAATCGTTTGTTAAGTCTAGATATATTAATTATATTTTCATAATCTTTTTAAGGCAATCCAAAAATATGTGTACATGTTGAAACCTCGTTGAAACTTGGAATGTACTTTTGATAATCAGTTTAACATTTCAATGTGGGAATCCCAATGAGCACAAATTTAACCTGAGAGTTTGCGGAAAAGATTTTTGTTATGACAATGCATGGCAAGAGCTGGGAACAATATTGATATGTCTCAGAAAATAATAGTATTTTTGAAAGGAAATCGCTTTGCTAAGAGCTTAGCGGGTGCTTTGTGCTTAAATGCTATTATACCTCTTCATAAAATTGTTTGAAGAGAAAGGAGTTTATAGCACATGGTTTAACTGAGACGGTGTGTAAGGGACGTGTGAATTGTACATCGAAACTTTTATCAGGCGAGCTACAGCTGTGCTTATACCTATCTTTAATTGTTTTTAGAATCCAATTTCAAGTTAAATGAACAAAAGAACTAAAACACGCAATCACTGATCAGCTGAAAGACAAACTTTTCATCACAGAAATTTAAAACTAGTAATCAAGTTCATTCTTACATGTTTGGCTGGACAATTTCTCGATAAAATCAGAAACAGTAAATTAATATAATTATATGATTGTATATTGAAATCACTGATGTAGGTTTAGGGTCTGATTTCTTGGTATGCAAATATTTAATAGAGCTTAAATGAACAATGCCTGATGATTTCATTGTTGAGGGTTTGCATTGTTGTGGATTATTAGTCATTCTGTCCTTCAGTGGTAACTTAACACCACCATGGCCACCCTACCATACCACATTAGCTTACATGTTTATACCCCTGACTTCCTAAGAACAAGGACGGGGTGAGTATAGATGCTAGCCCAGAGTTTGGGTCTTTGGCATGTAACATAATGATATTAGATAATTAAGATTTGTGGTTTTCATCTATTGACAAAGAACCGAGTTTTGAGTTCACTTTTTCTTTCGGTCTTTGTGATAGACCATATTAGAACTTAACTAAATGGAACGATTTTGATTGAAAATGTGCGAACACAAAGAAAGGGAAATGATAAAAATAGTAAATACGCCCAGCAATATTTTACTTTAAACGAGGTTATTGAAAAAGACGAGATCTTGACCTGAATTTAAATTTTTATGAATGAGTCAGTGTGATCGAACGCCATACCCCGGTTACAAGGGACGACGAGGTCTCTAGTGGGTTGTCTGTTTGTTAAACTGATTATCAAAGTCTATATTATATATAGAGAATTAAATAGTTTACAAAAGAATTTAAATATTTCTCATATAGTTTTAATTCCTTTGGAATGTTTAATCATCACGGCCAATAGTTACTTTATATTTTGGTCCAGTTTCTATAAATATTGGTATACAATGTGCAATATATCCACACTTCATCGCATAAATTATCAAGAACAATTCTGGATTTTTAAATTTAATTATTCATTTAATCTTCAATTCAAGTTTTAAAGAATATCTTAACACATTGTAAAAAGAAATGCAATTTCGGTATTTCAATATAATTTGACATTTGGCCATTCTCTTTTTGTCCGTTTTGCTTGGAGCTCAAATTACTTGTATATAGTTTGACAACTTTAAAAAAATACTCGCGTAACGTATTGTTAGAAATGAATAGTTCTGAGTTTAATCTGATCAGTAGCTGTTGTTTTAGCAGGTGTGATAAACCCATCTTATTGATAAGTTAATTAAAGAAAAGGTGACAAGACAGGTAGACAGATCAACACAATGGCATAACAAACAAAAACATTTCACTTTCAGACAATTTATGTTTATAATGATTCTAATCTGCCCGGGGTTAAAATGAAATAATGTGATCAAATTAGGAATAATGTCATGACACCTACTTCCAGGTAGTCAAAAGGTGTGGAAACCAGGAGGGGGAGGGGTTCAAATTAACGCCTTGTATCAATACCGAGTAGGTAGACCACTATGACCTGCCTATTTCAAGTGACTTGAACTTGAGAATAAAAAATTAAAAAACTCGATTATTGCATAAGTCCAATAAAAACTCGTAAGTTTCCATAACATGTCTGATGGCTGGCCCCATACCGTGATTTTATTACCTTTATTTCATGGAGAATTAACTCTACCATCTAATTGAAAATGTGTATTATTACATTATAAAATTGGTTAATAATTTATGCTGTACAGTTTTATTTTCCATTGAACCATTCTTTCAATTCTTCATAAATCATAGACTGGCAAGGGGAAAAAAATTCTCTGTCTCTATACACACGATTCCCGACTCTGACATTTGTGCAGGGTATATAAGAGTTAATAAAATGCTACTTTCTCCGTTTGATCATGAATGAAGGAAAAATTATTTATTTGCACAGTGTATTGTCAGACCTTTCATTATGATTTAGCTAGATGTCTGTCATATTAACTTCCGTCTACTAAATAACAGCCGTATAGTCCCTGTTTTCTATGTAATATAATATTTTGCTTGAGACTTTGAAGACATGTAGTTCCTGATATATATATATCTTTCTTTATTTTCTTTACACTGTTTAAAAGGGTATATTTCTAATAGTTCCTGTCTTCCATGTTCATATGTATTATAGTGCAAATATGTAATATATCTTTGTTCGGCTATGTAGGGTATATATATATATTAGTTCCTGTCTTCTATGTACATATGTATTATAGTGGATATCTTCTTTGTTCGGCAATGTAGGGTATATTAGTTCCTGTCTTCTATGTAATATCTTACTACTTTACATTGTCAGTCACCTGATGTGACATTTAAGATCGATAGTGATCAATCCCGTGTATGGCCCCAAGTCTGGACAAAGTTATGTAACAACTGCATTGATCAAAGACAAGTTATGTAGATAAAAACAAACATGTTCAAGTTTTTCATAGAGTTAAAATTTACTTTGAAATCCTTTATTTTGACAACAGATATGAAATATTAAATACAAGATCCTATTTAGAACTTGAAAAAGAAAATGTGATTCTTTTGTTGTTGTTTTTTTTTTTTTTTTTGGGGGGGGGGGGGGGGGGTATAAAAGGCGAGAAAAATGGGCTCCAGACTACTAGCTATGTGGACAATTTTCATAAACATCAAAATAAATAAATAAATAAATAATTCCATCCTAGTTGGCTCTGTTAAAATGTACACAAATGAACACAGAAAGCAGAATTGACAGTTTAAGTTTAATTGGAAGAAACGTTTGCTTTGTTTCTACTTTCATCTTTGAGCTTTTTTCTGAAATTTCTAGTGACATAAAAGTAGAATAAAGGACTTACTTTTCCTAAGACTCTTCCCCTGATGTATGTGGTATCTGTTGTAGAATCGTATATAATGTAGTTAGGGTCAAAATGGACCATGTTGACTTTGTTGTTGGGGTCCGTCAGCTTCCGTCGGGTCCGCTGGTCACGGATTATATCTACATTTCTGTTGTAGCCGGTCCCCTTCCCTGGGTAGGGGGATAAACCGTTTCCAGGTTGAAGTACATCCACTGACATTTGTACGAAGTTTTACTCCTCAATCTTCACACGAATAATAAGATGTAATAGAAAGGAAGAAGGAACGGATGTTGACAACTAAAGTCTTCCGTCCCTCATTGTATGTCCGTATGTTGTCAAGTATCTCGAATTCTTTCTTATAACAGATGTACTGAGTTTACACACTTTATTGTAATTTACTGCTCAAATGAATCTGAAAAAAGACACCGTTATCAGATTTGCTTGGCTGGAAGCACAGGAAATCGACTCAAGATTTTAACAAATTTAAGATAAGAAGTTCACTTAATCTTTCATCGTATCAAAGTAATACACAGAAGTTAAATATGTGTATTGATCAGACTAGTATAATTGATTTATATATATTATTTTCTTACCTTATCTCCTTAATATCAAATAGAAGCAACAAAGACGTGTAAATAAAATGAGACTTCAAAACCAGTATTTCCTTTTCATTGTGTTAAAAACCTTCAACTTTTGTTCAAGCCAGCTGACGATAAAATAGTGTTCAATACTTTAAAATGTGATGTCACCTTTTTGGAAGGCGAGACTAACAATACACTTACCTGTATATAAGCCCCGCCTACTTGACTTACCTGTCAAACTACTAATTATTACTGGTTAATTATGAATAGCATCATAATGGGATATTTATGTAGGAAAATAAAATAATATCCGTGAAGCTGAATTATTTGAGAACAAAATAATAAACATATACCTATAGCCTTACCTTCTCGGCATATGTCAGTAGACAGGTGAAAATACCAGGTATTGATAATATATCACCATTATAACATGGGCAACTTATGTCATTATAGGTAGTCTATAAATAATCACTTTGCAATACAGAAACCTCTCTAAATACAAACAGTTGCTTACCTCAATGATGAAGTTGGATATAGACGGTGTATATGATAAAGTTGACTTGTGCATTTGAAGCTTAAAGCTTACATTAAAATCTTTCCCACGCTTTAAGAGTTGACATACTTCACAACTTAATCATTCTTTGATTTTTAAAGTAAATTAACCCTTTCAATAAGATTTTACTTTGAAAAGATTGTACGTTGTGGTTTATATTCTTTCCATAATCTTTGAAACGTCCTTGATAGCTGTATAATGATCATACACAGTCATTTCCAGCTTAAATATTTATACAGAATAATCCAAGAGTTTGGTTTTATGTAAAAAATATAAAACAGTCGAGCCTGCATTTCACAGTGCAATATTTCAAGTAAACTAATACGGAATAATACAGATACAGATACTTTATTGGAAATAACATATTATCACTGCATATTATCAAGTAAACGGGCGAAGTATTATTTGTTTTGGAAAATCCCAACACATTTAGCTGGAAAATTCACATATCTAATGATAATCATTTACTAAGTATACCTCTGTAAACTATTTTTGTCCAGTCATTAATAACCGAGTATGTAATTCATTGACGTATCAATGTAAGCGTCTGATTGACAATGTTAATATTGACCAACTGCTATTGCTATTCCGTGTACCTTGTCACAGACCCGTGAGAAAAGCCCGATCTCAGAAGTCAGAGAATATTGGTTTCAGAATTATAATGGTTTAACCGGGGTTTTAACCTTTGGTGACCTATTGAAAACCGACAGAGCATTAACGCACACATATAACAATCTTTTGTTGTTCTGATCTGATTGTCACCACATTTTGTTTCTGCTCGATGAATTTCAAAAGCTGTTGTGGCATCCGAACAACACAATGACAAATTTTGCAATCATCAAAAAATATGGTTGAATGTCTAAAAGTGGGTGCTCGGTAATATTTCTTGAAATGACGAGCACACAAGGATCTGCAAATCACAAAATTAAAAACCCATCAGATTGTATTTTAATCGCTTGAAAAAAGTGAACATTTTCGTATGTAACATATGTTGTGTGCAAGCATGCAGGAACCCGGTGAAATTTTCATGAAAATCCATATCGAGTAGCTACAGAATATCGGCCATGATAAGAGATGGTTACCCTGAGATGTAACTGACGGTCATTCCTATCACTAGACCCTAAGGTAACTGACGGTCACCCCTATCACTAGACCGTAAGGTAACTGACGGTCATCCCTATCACTAGACCCTAAGGTAACTGACGGTCATCCCTATCACTAGACCCTAAGGTAACTGATGGTCATCCCTATCACTAGACCCTAAGGTAACTGACGGTCATCCCTATCATTAGACCCTAAGGTAACTGACGGTCATCCCTATCACTAGACCCTAAGGTAACTGACGGTCATCCCTATCACTATAGACCGTAAGGTAACTGACGGTTACCCCTATCATTAGACCCTAAGGTAACTGACGGTCATCCCTATCACTAGACCTTAAGGTAACTGACGGTCATCCCTATCACTATAGACCGTCAGTTCCCTTAGGTCATCCCTATCACTAGACCCAAAGGTAACTGACGATCATCCCTATCACTAGACCCAAAGGTAACTGACGGTCATCCCTATCACTAGACACTATGGTAACTGACGGTCATCCCTATCACTAGACCCTAAGGTAACTGACGGTCATCCCTATCATTAGACCCTAAGGTAACTGACGGTCATCCCTATCACTAGACCTTAAGGTAACTGACGGTCATCCCTATCACTATAGACCGTCAGTTACCTTAGGTCATCCCTATCACTAGACCCTAAGGTAACTGACGATCATCCCTATCACTAGACCCAAAGGTAACTGACGGTCATCCCTATCACTAGACACTATGGTAACTGACGGTCATCCCTATCACTAGACCCTAAGGTAACTGACGGTCATCCCTATCATTAGACCCTAAGGTAACTGACGGTCACCCCTATCACTAGACCGTAAGGTAACTGACGGTCATCCCTATCACTAGACCCTAAGGTAACTGACGGTCATCCCTATCACTAGACCCTAAGGTAGTACTCCACAATTAATTTATTAAGCTCATTTTTGCATGTGCTCGACGTTGACTATTTTGTCCCGGGTTCTTGTAATCGCTTAAACTGCTATTTGCACTTTAAACTAGGTGGTGTTCCAAACTCCGGGCATGTTTAGTCGTGTTTAGTGCCGTATTTGGTTTCTTTGTTGTACTCGTTGCCCCTAGCAACTCTTAACATTTGTCAATAATTTGGGGACAAAAATACGCAAAAATCGGGGTTTTGTCCTTTTTTTGAACGTTGCCAGTAGTCGAGCTTTCGGTTCAGGTGAAACGTTACATGTATGAAATGAAAGCCCGAAAACAGTCCTTTCTTTTAAGACCAAATAAACCTATCCGACTTCGGCTCTTTTTTCCGCTAAAATTGTTCAAACTTTAAAATCTAAAAAAAGCACATTTGAATTTAAGCCCATCCGTTGGTCACCATGCACAGCCGGAAGCCACGCTTTATGATCACTGGTATTGACTTTTTCAAAATTATTCTTTAAAACAATAACCGTGGATCGTAATTTTTATATAACGGGTCCAGATTTTTTATTTGTCTTGTTTTAAGACCAAAACGAATCAATATTTTCATTTAACAAAAAAGTTCACAGGGGCCACATACGAAAACAATACTGTGAAAAAATCCTAATTGTGGAGTACTACCTAAGGTAACTGATGGTCATCCCTATCACTAGACCCTAAGGTAACTGACGGTCATCCCTATCACTAGACCCTAAGGTAACTGACGGTCATCCCTATCACTAGACCCTAAGGTAACTGACGATCATCCCTATCACTAGACCCTAAGGTAACTGACGGTCATCCCTATCACTAGACCCTAAGGTAACTGACGATCATCCCTATCACTAGACCCAAAGGTAACTGACGGTCATCCCTATCACTAGACACTATGGTAACTGACGGTCATCCCTATCACTAGACCCTAAGGTAACTGACGGTCATCCCTATCATTAGACCCTAAGGTAACTGACGGTCACCCCTATCACTAGACCGTAAGGTAACTGACGGTCATCCCTATCACTAGACCCTAAGGTAACTGACGGTCATCCCTATCACTAGACCCTAAGGTAACTGACGGTCATCCCTATCACTAGACCCTATGGTAACTGACGGTCATTCCTATCACTATACCCTAAGGTAACTGACGGTCATCCCTATCACTAGACCCTAAGGTAACTGACGGTCATCCCGATCACTAGACTGTGCATAGTCGAAGTAAGGGGGAGTGCATTTTAAGGTACCCGTGCACCCTCCTTTTTCGCAAAAATTTGATTATTCAGACAAAATTAGTGAAGGCTATGATATAATATCAGAATAGAAGTAGAAAACCCAGTATTTCAAAACCACCTTTTTTGTATTTATGAAGTTATAAAAAGGCAAACCCCCTACCGCTTAATTTTGCAAATGTTTTACTTTTTCCATTGCCCTAAATATAATGAAATAAGAAAAGAATTATTTAGAACATCTTTTTAAAAAATGAATATAAGCATTGTGTAGATTCAGAATCTGTGCTCACAGACTTCAAATCGAAGAAGGGCGTTATTCTAACATACCAAGATCAGAAAGACTTTGTAAAAATTGTTCAGTTCAAGAAATTGAGGACGAGATGCACTATTTATGCACTTGCACAAAATTTAACTCTGACAGGAATTTATTTTTTAAAATTGAATTGCTAGTAAAAAATGCCATATTTTTTCTAGTCTATGCAATGAGTCCGAGCTGATCTTTTTACTAAATAGTGATAATACTGAGGTTTAATCAGCAATTGCAAACTTTATATCCAAAAATGCTGATTAAGAAGGGTTGTATTGTTATTTCTTGCCCTTAATGTCAACCTTTCATATTGTATCATTCACATTCATTTGTATTTACGCATACATGTTATGCATGTATTTGTTACTTCTCTATCTTTTCCATTGTGGATATTTAAAATATACGTTTATAATGTAGGTTGTGTCGCGTACACTTATTCCACATCTCATTTTCTTCTATCAGTCATGATCTTCTCTTCTTGTGTTATTCAACTCTGATTGCTCCTCATGGGCTCCTGGTTTGGTGAATAAAAGTTTGTTTTGTTTTGTTTTATTCAAATATTATTCAAATTTAATGTCTCCTTCAAATCATTTGCAGTATGTTGCACAATTTATAAAAAAGGTCTTTAGAACTCTACAACTGCATGATTTGAATTTTGTTTTAGATTATTAATGTCTTATATTTTATGTTTTTTCTGTATTTAAATAAAGTAGCAGAAATGTCGATTTATATTTTTATGCTTTGTTATACATGCATGTATAATGTCTATTCTAATATATCTACTATGTTTCTTGAATCACGCCTCTATTGTGCTCTTTCCAATTGAATTGAATGATTATTTAAATTTAAAATAACAATCAAAGAGAGATAATTCAAATCCAGTTTTATGATAACTTTTCCATTATGAAAAAAAAAAAACACAAAATCCCATCTTTGCACCGTTCAGCCTAAGACATTTTCCTCATTTTCTGTTTTGCTCAATTAAATATTCAATTTATTTTCATTAATGGAGGTCATGTTTATGGTTATATGTAGTCGACCCAGTGATAAGTTATAAACAATTATTTTGACATTTAAGGAACCATAACTTCTATAAGGGGTCATTTAAAAATTCCATTATATTGAGTTTTTTTTCTAAGCAATATTGTAATTAGCCGCTTTTCTCTAGTTTCAGCGGTTTGTAATACAATGGGGGACGAAAATGTTTTGTAATACAATGGGGAACGAAAATGTTTTGTAAGATAAGATAAGATAAATTTATTTGTACTAACACATTTCAGTAAATGGTTATGACACAACTAAAGAATTAAAACATAAAATACAAAGAAACAATATGACTTAATAAATGAAAATGGATGGGTATATAATTGTTGAAACCTGGGGTGGTAGTGGCTAAAATGTGTATGTAATGTACATGTAAAACAATTTGTAAATGAGAAGGGGGTTATCTACATGTATTACTTATATAGTTAACTTACATTGTATTTATCTGGCATTTGTTGATAAATTCAATAATTGCCTTGAGCACTACTAAAGAACTACTATTTAATATAAGACAGAGTTTGTTTTCAGTTAAATAATTAAAATTTGTAAGTTCACATTTTAATTTATTGTTCAACTCTTGCCTGTATATGTTGTATTTGGGACACTTGATGAAAAAATGTAATTCATCTTCAACTTGCCCACTTTCACATTTAGTGCACAGTCTTGCACTTTGGGGGATATTTTTATAACGCCCTTTCTCAATTTCAAGAGAATGAGCACTTATTCGATATTTACAAATTGTGGACCTATCCGTTTTGAATTTACAGATATCTACATAGTAAGGCCTTTGATTTGACTTATGAATGCTTCTGTAGAAGGACAATTTTTTACTTTCAATTAAGGTGCTATGTTGATTTTGTAATGACTGGTCATTAAGCCTTTGTTTTATGTATGATATATTTCTTTTAAGATTGTTGGTATTATCAATCAAGTAGCCAAAACCTAGTTCTCTGATCCAAGTTTTAATGGTTAAAATCCATTTGTTAGATTGTGGTAGGTTTATATATATTTTATTTACTAAAGTATTAGTTGAGTTAGAAATATGATCCAAAAATTTGATTGAAAGAAGTTTGATTTTATTTTTAAGGGGATTTCTGTTTAATTCAGATAAACAAGTCACGTTTGATGCTTTGCTATGTACTCCTAAAATTTCTTTTATAAATTTTATATGCAAGTGTTCAAAAGGTTCAGTATCTTTAAGATTACTGTGGGCTCCCCATATCTCACATCCGTATAATATGATTGGACTTATTAATGTATCAAAGAGTTTTTCTAACAATTTGCAAGGGTTATCTAATCCTATTGTTTTCTTTATTTTGAACCATGCTTTACGGCCTTTCTCCATTAGGAGCTTGGCGGAGATATTAATTAAGTCCCCGACCACGAAGTGTCGGAGGACTTATTGTTTTTGCCCAGTTTCTTATTATTATTATTAAGTCCCCGACCACGAAGTGTCGGAGGACTTATTGTTTTTGCCCAGTTTCTTATTATTATTATTATTATTATTATTATTATTCTTATTTCAATTTCCTATTTATAGATCTAAAGTTTGTCCGACATATCTCGTAAAAACGCTTTGGCGAATCAAGATGAAACCTTTTTAGATGGTTAGGGGGTCACTCATAGATGGGCCATCGACTTTTAAAATTTTCAAGATGGCCGCAATTTCAAAATGGCCGCCTGCGGAAAAAAGGGGCGGAAAATTTTTTTCCGTCTGATCGTCTTGAAAATGGGTTATCTGGGTAAATTGGGTATGCTGATTATCATGGTGCGACCGGATTTTTTCTACGACCTGCCAATTTTTGGCAATTAGCCGCCGAAATCGCCAAAAACTCGACTTTGTCAAATATCCATGAAAATTGTTATACTAGATAAAATGATTATGCTGATCACCATTGGGAAAGCACGGTTCTTCAATAAGTAACCAATTTTTGGCAATCCGCCAAAAAAATTGGCAATCTGCCAAAAGTCGCCAAAAATTTAAATTTGTCCAAATTACATAAAAATTTGTATAAAATGTAAATTTGATATGCTGATCATCATGAGGCAAGTAAAATGTTTCTATGATTAGCCATGTTTTGGTATTTTGCAATCCGCCAAAATTTGGGGACGGGAGGGGACTTTTATGTGACTTGCTTGCAATCACAATTATAGCTAGTTATTATTATGTCTCCCAAACACTATGTGTTGGGAGACATATTGCTTTTACTCTGTTTCTTATTATTATTATTATTCTTTTTTTTCTTCTTTCTTCCGGACATGAAACTGTCCGCAAGGTTTTTTGAAAACGACAAAATGGAATTGCACGAAACTTTGTATGATGGTAGATTGGTTATTGGAGGTGTGCACAGGCACTTCGAAATTTTCAAGATGGCCACCATTTTCAAAATTGCCGCCACGGCAAAAGGGTACCCTAAAATTATCTCGGAAACTACTGAATGGATTTTTATGAAATTTGGTATGTGAGTAGAGGGTTATGAGTAGACTTGATACGTAGAATAAAATTTTTCAAAATGGCCACCATTTTCAAAATGGCAGCCACCGAAAAAGCAAAAATTGCAAAAATGCTTCGATTTTAACAAAATTTTGTATCTAGGGGTTTTAAAGGATGGCGAATAAGAATACACTATCAAAAATTTATTCGTTTGGGAGACATTTTTGTGTTGGGCATCCCCAACACAGTCAGCACTAGTTATTATTATTCTTATTTCAATTTCCTATTTATAGATCTGAAGTTTGTCCGACATATCTCGTAAAAACGCTTTGGCGAATCAAGATGAAACCTTTTTAGATGGTTAGGGGGTCACTCATAGATGGGCCATCGACTTTTAAAATTTTCAAGATGGCCGCCATTTCAAAATGGCCGCCTGCGGAAAAAAGGGGCGGAAATTTTTTTTTCGTCTGATCGTCTTGAAAATGGGTTATCTGGGTAAAGTGGGTATGCTGATTATCATGGTTTGACCGGATTTTTTCTACGACCTGCCAATTTTTGGCAATTAGCCGCCGAAATCGCCAAAAACTCGACTTTGTCAAATATCCATGAAAATTGTTATACTAGATAAAATGATTATGCTGATCACCATTGGGCAAGCACGGTTCTTCAATAAGTAACGAATTTTTGGCAATCCGCCAAAAAAATTGGCAATCTGCCAAAAGTCGCCAAAAATTTAAATTTGTCCAAATTACATAAAAATTTGTATACAATGTAAATTTGATATGCTGATCATCATGAGGCAAGTAAAATGTTTCTATGATTAGCCATGTTTTGGTATTTTGCAATCCGCCAAAATTTGGGGACGGGAGGGGACTTTTATGTGACTTGCTTGCAATCACAATTATAGCTAGTATTACCAGTGTATTTTAATGTTATACCGAGGTAACAATAAGACTTAACGGTTTCAATTACAGTACCATTGATTTTAAAGCTATTTAAATAAGTTTTGCCATTAGAATTAAAAATGATAACTTTTGATTTTTGATTATTCACTTCTAATTTCCAGGATGAACAAAAATCACTTAATAAATCCAGCGACTTTTGTAGTCCGCTTTCGGTATTCGAAAGTAATATGATATCGTCTGCATATAAAAGAGAAGAAACTGAAGCATTTCCTATTTTAATTGGGTCCACTTGGGTTTTGTTGAGTTTAGTGACCAAGTCATTAATGTACAAGTTAAATAAAATGGGACTTAAAACGTCTCCTTGTTTAACTCCACATTTAGAAATAAAACTTCTACTTAAACCTTGTTTGAATTTGATTTTACAACAGGGGTCTCTATACATGGAATAAATTATTTTGAAAATTTGAGCTGGGATGTTATTTTTCTGTAACTTATAAAACAGTCCATCTCTCCATACTGTATCGAAGGCTTTCTTTAGGTCTTGTAATACAATGGGGAACGTTGACGTTTCAAGAGGAATAAATCCAAAAAGGAATGGCCCTACAACTTTGACCCCGTCTAACAATTTGTAGGTCTTAATGTGCTTAACAATGTGCAATCTTCATTTCTCAAATATCTTGTCAAGTTTTTAAGATGCTGAGCTTAATAAGTGCAAAGTTTAGAAAAAAAATCAAGAAAAAGAGCAAAAACTCCTACATGGGTGGTTAGATCTTCTTCAAATTTTCAAGGCGGGGAGATTTTGAGGTGCTGATCACTTTTCTATTCCATATAAATTTTAATATCCGTCATCGTTTCTAAGTTATTTGCATAAAACTGCAATTTACCACTATGTTCTATTTTTAGCCACGGTGGTCATGTTTTTTTTACGAATCTAACTATGAATTTGAAGCAACTATGCCAATAAACAACTGTACAAAGTTTGGTTGCAATTGGACTTATAGTGTCAGAGGATCAAAAATCCAAACGATAGTTTTGAAGCACCCATGCCAATAAACAACTGTACCAAGTTTGATTGAAATTGAACCTATGGTGTCAGTTGAGTTAACATGATATATGTGCCTGAAGTATAGGTTATTAGGAAAAATCTATGACATTGAAAGGTTCAAAAGTTTAAGGGGGTCATCTGACAATATGGTTTAACTTAAGGTAGTAATGATTGTACAGAGTAATATTTTAGCAATTGAAACCTTTTAATAATTTTCTTTCCTTCATTATTCTAAGAGGAATAACCCTACAATGAACAGTATTACAATCTTGACCTTATTTCATATTTTGTAGATCGTGATGTGCTTAACAATATGCAATTTACATTTCTTAAATATCTCATATAGATTTTGAAATATTGAGCTTAAATTTTGTAAGTGAAAAATTCATAACAAATAAAATAAAAGGGCAATTACTCTTTCATGGGTTGTTGGATCTTCTTCAAAAATTCAGGCCTGTTTGATCAGGAGGTGTTAATCACTTTTCTTCTCAATGAGAATTTAAAAATCTGTCACCCTTTTTGAGTTATTAGCAAATAGCAAAAAAATGCAGTTTACCCCAATGTTCTATTTTTAGCCACAGTGGCCATGTATTATAACCAATCTTTAATGCTAATAAATAACCATAATAAGTATGGTTTCAATTGGATAATATTGAGATGTGGAATAAGTGTACGCGACACAACAAACATAAACAAACAGCAATTCAAAAAATCACAACGGAAAACAGCAAGCAGTCTAGGTCACTGCTTACCGTCTTGCATTGGCCCAAGACTTATAATACAATACAAAAGTTTCAAAACCAATCCCTAAATCATCAACGAAAGACCCAATTCTTGACATAAAACAGTTAACACAGAATGACAAGGACAAACAAAGGCTTTGGCAAAGTTTCCTGGCTTAGGACAGGCACATATAAAATGTGGACTAATGGTGTCAGAGGAGTTAACGTTTTCAATGTTATCAGAAAATGATGTGAAAATAATCAATTTTGATGTTCTAAGGAGAATAACCCCTAAAAGAAAGGTCCTACAACGTTGACCCTATTAAATATTTTGTATATCTTGATATGCTTATCAATATGAAATTTGCAAAATTAACACCAAAAAAATCACAAAACTTAAGGGCAATAACTCCTACATTGGTCGTTGGATCTTCTTCAAAATTTCAGAACTGGTAGATCTTGAGGTGCCAATCACTTTTGTTCTCAATCAAAATTTAAAAATCTGTCACCGTTTTTGAGTTAGTTGCAAAAAACTGATTTTCCCCTATGTTCTATTTTTAGCCACAGCCGCCATGTTTTACGACCAATCAAAATTACCCACATCAGTTTTATACACCTAATGCTAATAAACAACTATACCAAGTTTGGTTCCAATTGGACTTAAAGCGTCAGTGGAGTTAACGTTTTTAATGTAATGAGGAAATACTGTGAAAATGCTAAATTTTGACGTTCTAAGGGCAATAACTCCTAAAAGGAAAGGTCCTACAACGTTGACCCTGGACATATTTTGTAGATCTTGATGTGCTTAACAATATGCAATTTAAATTACTCAAATATCATTTATAGTTTTTATGATATTGAGCTTGTGCAAAATTTGCAAAAAATCCACAAAAGGGCAATAACTCCAACATGGGTTGTTGGATTTTCTTCAAAGTTTCAGGGTAGGTAGGTCTTGAGGTGCTGATCACTTTTACCATATGCCAGAATTTTGATATCTGTAGCTGTTTATTAGTTATTTGCAAAAAACTGCATTTTACCCCTATGTTCATTTTTTAGCCACAGCGATGGCACCATGTTTTACGACGAATCAAAAATCCCCACATCAGTTCTAAGAACCGAATGCTTATGAACAACCATACCAAGTTTGGTTGCAATTGGACTTATAGTGTCAGAGAAGTTAACGTTTTAAAAAGTTTACGGACAACGGACGCCAAGTGATGACAATAGCTCACATGACCCTTCGGATCAGGTGAGCTAAAAAGGGCAATAACTTCTACAGCGAATGTCGGATCAAAATTTCAGGGCAGGTAGATCTTGATGTGCTGATCACTTTTATCCTATGCCAGAATTTTGATATATGTTACGGTTTGAGTAATTTGCAAAAAAACTGTAATTTACCCTCATGTTCTATTTTTACCCATGGCGGCCATGTTTTTTTGTCGAATCAAACTTTCGAACAACAGTTTTGTAGAGGACATACTACAGAAAACCCTACCAAGTTTCATTACATGACTAGGCGGTTTCAGAGGAGAAGATTTTTGAAAAGTTGAACGACGGACGACAGACGACGGACGCCAAGTAATTTTTCAAGGGCCATAACCCCAATAAGGGGGCCATGTGATAACTTTGACCCTATGGAGACTTTTGTAGAGCTAAATGAACTGAACATTTAAGTAAGCAACAGCTTTTCTCCATCTATATAGTTTTCATTTCGTAGGCCCACCATGGAAAACCGTTATTTAAGGACCATAACCCCAATAAGGGGTCATCTGAAAACTTCAATCCTATGAAGACTTTTGTAGAGCTAAATGAGCTGAATGTTTCAGCAAGCAACAGCCTTTCTCTATATGCTATAGGCCAAAAACATAAAACTTTATTTAAAGGGCCATAACCCCAATAAGGGCTCATGTGACAACTTCAACCCTATGGATTTAAGCAAGCAACAACTTTTCTTTAATTGCCACAGCTTTTAATCTATAGGCCAAAAACATGAAAAAACATCATTGGGCCTAGCCCATATAAGCGGTCATCCGACAACTTTGATCCTATGAAGATTTTTGTAGAGCTTAATGAGCTGAACATTTAAGCAAGCAACAGCTTCTCTATCTGCTATAGTTTTCATTCCATAGGCCAACTAGAATGGCGGTCTTCCATAGAAGACGTATGTCGCCTGCGTCTTAAAATATTCGGTAAACAGGAAGTGGAGGAGATACGGGCATAAAATCCCTTTAGACCATATGGTACCATAGGAGGAAGCCACATACCAAATATCAAGAGGTTGTGACTTGTAGTTTCCCGGAAAACTGCGACGGAAATTTTTGTGACGCAAAACGACGGATGGTGCCAAAGTAACCCCTATATGTAGCTTCTGCAACACGTTGCAGGCAACATAAAAACATTATTTTAGGGGTCGTAACCCATATAAGGGACCATTTGCAGCTTTAACCCTATGGAGACTTTTGTAGAGCTGAATGAGTGGAACATTTAAGCAAATAACAGCTTTTCTCTATCTGCTGAATAGTTTTCCTACTATAGGACATAAACATGAAAAAAACGGTATTTTTTCACCTTTTAAGGAGCTTTAACCCCTATAAGAGGTGATCTGACAACTTTAACCGAATAGAGACTTTTGTAGAGCTTTTGATGTTGAAGCAGTAGGATGGCATCAGATTTAATCTATCTTTTATACTTTTTGATTTACAAGCCAAAAACAGTAGTCTGACTGTTCTATTTTTAGCCACGACGGCCATGTTTTTGGTCGGCAGTCACTATTAGTGCAATCTTAGTAGAAGACCACCCGTAGATGTAGTGTGCAAAGTTTCAAAGCAATCCCTTCAGTAGTTTAAAAGGAAAGGATTTTCAAAGAAAAGTTAACGACGAACGACGACGACGAGGGACGCCAAGTGATGGAAAGTTTAACATTGACCAAATCTATATAAAATCGCAGTCAGTAGAACGTGACTGCAGGGGCATACAGATAACAAGAGGCTCCCAGGAGCCTGAATCGCTCACCTGGTCTTGATATCAACCCTATAAAGAACTTTGTAGAGCTAAATAAGCTGAACATTTAAGCAAGCAACAGCTTTTCTCTTTCAGCGATAGTTTTCATTCTGTAGGCCAAAAATGTGCAAAATGTTATTTATATTAAGGGCCATCTGTACACTTTGACTCTATAGAGACTTTTGGTTAAGAGCTTAATGAACTGAATATTTAAGCAAGCAACCGCTTTTCTTTAACTGCTATAGTTTTCATTATATAAGCCAAAAACATGAAAACACGTAAATTTAGGGGCAGTAACCCCTATAAGGGGTCATCTGACAATTTCGACCCTGTGAAGACTTTTGTAGAGCTAGATGAGCTGAACATTTAAGCAAGCAACAGTTTTTCTCTATCTGCAATAGTTTTCTTTTTATAGGCCAAAAACACTATTTTTTGCCTTTAAGGGGCTGTAACCCCTATAAGGGGTCATCTGACATCTTCGACCCTATGAAGACTTTTGTAGAGCATAATGAGCTGAACATTTACGCAAGCAACAGCTTTTCTCTATCTGCAATAGTTTTCATTCTATAGGCCAAAACAACTATTTTTCACCTTTGAGGGGCTGTAACCCCTATAAGGGGTCATCTGACAACTTCGACCCTATGAAGACTTTTGTAGAGCTTAATGAGCTGAACATTTAAGCAAGCAACAGCTTTTCTCTATCTGCAATAGTTTTCATTCTATAGGCCAAAAACACTGTTTTGCCTTTAAGGGGCTGTAACCCCTATAAGGGGTCATCTGACAACTTCGACCCTGTGAAGACTTTTGTAGAGCTAGATGAGCTGAACATTTAAGCAAGCAACAGATTTTCTCTATCTGCAATAGTTTTCATTTTATAGGCCAAAAACACTATTTTTTGCCTTTAAGGGGCTGTAACCCCTATAAGGGGTCATCTGACATCTTCGACACTATGAAGACTTTTGTAGAGCATAATGAGCTGAACATTTACGCAAGCAACAGCTTTTCTCTATCTGCAATAGTTTTCATTCTTTAGTCCAAAAACACCATTTTTCGCCCTTTAGGGGCTGCAACCCCTATAAGGGGTCATCTGACAACTTCGACCCTATAAAGACTTTTGTAGAGCTTAATGAGCTGAACATTTAAGCAAGCAACAGCTTTTCTCTATCTGCAATTTCATTCTATAAGCCAAAAACACTATTTTTCGCCTTTAAGGGGCTGTAACCCCTATAAGGGGTCATCTGACAACTTCAACCCTATGAAGACTTTTGTAGAGCATAATGAGCTGAACATTTACGCAAGCAACAGCTTTTCTCTATCTGCAATAGTTTTCATTCTATAGGCCAAAACAACTATTTTTCACCTTTGAGGGGCTGTAACCCCTATAAGGGGTCATCTGACAACTTCGACCCTATGAAGACTTTTGTAGAGCTTAATGAGCTGAACATTTAAGCAAGCAACAGCTTTTCTCTATCTGCAATAGTTTTCATTCTATAGGCCAAAAACACTGTTTTGCCTTTAAGGGGCTGTAACCCCTATAAGGGGTCATCTGACAACTTCGACCCTGTGAAGACTTTTGTAGAGCTAGATGAGCTGAACATTTAAGCAAGCAACAGTTTTTCTCTATCTGCAATAGTTTTCATTTTATAGGCCAAAAACACTATTTTTTGCCTTTAAGGGGCTGTAACCCCTATAAGGGGTCATCTGACATCTTCGACCCTATGAAGACTTTTGTAGAGCATAATGAGCTGAACATTTACGCAAGCAACAGCTTTTCTCTATCTGCAATAGTTTTCATTCTTTAGTCCAAAAACACCATTTTTCGCCCTTTAGGGGCTGCAACCCCTATAAGGGGTCATCTGACAACTTCGACCCTATAAAGACTTTTGTAGAGCTTAATGAGCTGAACATTTAAGCAAGCAACAGCTTTTCTCTATCTGCAATTTCATTCTATAGGCCAAAAACACTATTTTTCGCCTTTAAGGGGCTGTAACCCCTATAAGGGGTCATCTGACAACTTCGACCCTATGAAGACTTTTGTAGAGCATAATGAGCTGAACATTTACGCAAGCAACAGCTTTTCTCTATCTGCAATAGTTTTCATTCTATAGGCCAAAACAACTATTTTTCACCTTTGAGGGGCTGTAACCCCTATAAGGGGTCATCTGACAACTTCGACCCTATGAAGACTTTTGTAGAGCTTAATGAGCTGAACATTTAAGCAAGCAACAGCTTTTCTCTATCTGCAATAGTTTTCATTCTATAGGCCAAAAACACTGTTTTGCCTTTAAGGGGCTGTAACCCCTATAAGGGGTCATCTGACAACTTCGACCCTGTGAAGACTTTTGAAGAGCTAGATGAGCTGAACATTTAAGCAAGCAACAGTTTTTCTCTATCTGCAATAGTTTTCATTTTATAGGCCAAAAACACTATTTTTTGCCTTTAAGGGGCTGTAACCCCTATAAGGGGTCATCTGACATCTTCGACCCTATGAAGACTTTTGTAGAGCATAATGAGCTGAACATTTACGCAAGCAACAGCTTTTCTCTATCTGCAATAGTTTTCATTCTTTAGTCCAAAAACACCATTTTTCGCCCTTTAGGGGCTGCAACCCCTATAAGGGGTCATCTGACAACTTCGACCCTATAAAGACTTTTGTAGAGCTTAATGAGCTGAACATTTAAGCAAGCAACAGCTTTTCTCTATCTGCAATTTCATTCTATAGGCCAAAAACACTATTTTTCGCCTTTAAGGGGCTGTAACCCCTATAAGGGGTCATCTGACAACTTCAACCCTATGAAGACTTTTGTAGAGCATAATGAGCTGAACATTTACGCAAGCAACAGCTTTTCTCTATCTGCAATAGTTTTCATTCTATAGGCCAAAACAACTATTTTTCACCTTTGAGGGGCTGTAACCCCTATAAGGGGTCATCTGACAACTTCGACCCTATGAAGACTTTTGTAGAGCTTAATGAGCTGAACATTTAAGCAAGCAACAGCTTTTCTCTATCTGCAATAGTTTTCATTCTATAGGCCAAAAACACTGTTTTGCCTTTAAGGGGCTGTAACCCCTATAAGGGGTCATCTGACAACTTCGACCCTGTGAAGACTTTTGTAGAGCTAGATGAGCTGAACATTTAAGCAAGCAACAGTTTTTCTCTATCTGCAATAGTTTTCATTTTATAGGCCAAAAACACTATTTTTTGCCTTTAAGGGGCTGTAACCCCTATAAGGGGTCATCTGACATCTTCGACCCTATGAAGACTTTTGTAGAGCATAATGAGCTGAACATTTACGCAAGCAACAGCTTTTCTCTATCTGCAATAGTTTTCATTCTTTAGTCCAAAAACACCATTTTTCGCCCTTTAGGGGCTGCAACCCCTATAAGGGGTCATCTGACAACTTCGACCCTATAAAGACTTTTGTAGAGCTTAATGAGCTGAACATTTAAGCAAGCAACAGCTTTTCTCTATCTGCAATTTCATTCTATAGGCCAAAAACACTATTTTTCGCCTTTAAGGGGCTGTAACCCCTATAAGGGGTCATCTGACAACTTCGACCCTATGAAGACTTTTGTAGAGCATAATGAGCTGAACATTTACGCAAACAACAGCTTTTCTCTATCTGCAATAGTTTTCATTCTATAGGCCAAAACAACTATTTTTCACCTTTGAGGGGCTGTAACCCCTATAAGGGGTCATCTGACAACTTCGACCCTATGAAGACTTTTGTAGAGCATAATGAGCTGAACATTTACGCAAGCAACAGCTTTTCTCTATCTGCAATAGTTTTCAATTTTTAGTCCAAAAACACCATTTTTCGCCCTTTAGGGGCTGTAACCCCTATAAGGGGTCATCTGACAACTTCGACCCTGTGAAGACTTTTGTAGAGCTAGATGAGCTGAACATTTAAGCAAGCAACAGTTTTTCTCTATCTGCAATAGTTTTCATTCTTTAGTCCAAAAACACCATTTTTCGCCCTTTCGGGGCTGTAACCCCTATAAGGGGTCATCTGACAACTTCGACCCTATGAAGACTTTTGTAGAGCTAAATGAGCTGAACATTTAAGCAAGCAACAGCTTTTCTCTATCTGCAATAGTTTTCATTCTATAGGCCAAAAACCCTATTTTTCGCCTTTAAGGGGCTGTAACCACTATAAGGGGTCATCTTACAACTTTGACCCTATGGAGACTTTTGTAGAGCTAAATGAGCTGAACATTTAAGCAAGCAACAGCTTTTCTCTTTCTGCAATAGTTTACATTCTAAAGGCCAAAAACATGCAAAAACGCTATTTTTCACCTTTAAGGGGCTGTCACCCCTATAAGGGGTCATCTGACAACTTCGACCCTATGAAGACTTTTGTTGAGCTAAATGAGCTGAACATTTAAGCAAGCAACAGCTTTTCTCTATCTGCAATAGTTTTCATTCTATAGGCCAAAAACACTATTTTTCGCCTTTAAGGGGCTGTAACCACTATAAGGGGTCATCTTACAACTTTGACCCTATGGAGACTTTTGTAGAGCTAAATGAGCTGAACATTTAAGCAAGCAACAGCTTTTCTCTTTCTGCAATAGTTTACATTCTAAAGGCCAAAAACATGCAAAAACGCTATTTTTCACCTTTAAGGGGCTGTCACCCCTATAAGGGATCATCTGACAACTTCGCCCAAATGGAGACTTTTGTAGAACTTTTTATGCTGAAGCAGTATCGTGGCATCAGATTTCATCTATCTCTTATACTTTTTGATTTACAAGCCAAAAACAGTAGTCTGACCCCCCTGGTCTATTTTTAGTAACAGTGGCCATGTTTTTTGACGGATCAAAAATTGAAACACAAGTTTGGTGCAGGACACCCTAAGGATCATTCATACCAAGTTTCATTAAATTCTGTTCAGTAGTTTCAGAGGAGAAGATTTTTGAAAAATTGTTAACAGACGACGACAGACGCGGACGCCAAGTGATGGTAATAGCTCACATGGACCTGTGGTCCAGGTGAGCTAAAAAAAAATTAAACTGATCTGTCCTGATGCTAATGCAACTGAAAACCAAATATAAATGGTGCATCATACTTCAGCAAAAACTATAACAATTGTGTGCACCTAAAATTGCGATACCCAAGTCTTGCCTTTAGTGTTGTTGCAGGCGAGACAAAAAATATTCAGACTTTCAAAATATTTTGAAGGATTTTGCTAAAAGTCAGTCTTTGATTGTAAGAAATTATAATGTATCCAACTCATTTTTAATTGTTTTGCAGCTGCGCTGGAAATCCATTTTTTCTTAATAAACTGTGTGCAAAATTTTATCCGAAAGACATAATGCCCCATCTTCCAACATTTATTTTCCCTGTAATCACCAATCCTTAAAGTTGATTCCAGGAATTTAATTTCAGGATTTTTGTATGCTCATATCCTAATGAATAAGGATATAAAGTGATGATAACATACTTCTTTCTTAGAAAAGTAAATTCAATATGAATACCCCTCCTTTTTTCTATGATCAATCAAACATGAAGTTGATGAGACAGGTAATATACAATGATAATTTTGTATAAACTTAAGCTTCGTGATGGTAACACCCCTCCTTCATGGTCAAGTAACTTCAACCTGTATCATGTATGTAAACCTATATATTATAAAACCCCCTTTTTCTGTGATAAATTGACCATGGATTTGACCAGATAGGTACTATTGAGTATTTTTATTTGTACATATTCTGATATATATATGGGAACATCCTACACTTTCTTCATGGTAAAATAACTCTAACCTGAAGATAAACCTAAGTATAACACACACACTGACACACCCTTTTTCTGTGATCCAAATTATCAACCATAAAGTTGAGGAGACAAAATTGCATGATGAATTTTATATGTTAATACTCTTTTGTAAAGTTTCATGATGAGAACATACTTCCTGGATGGTAAAGTAACGTCAACCTGTAGGTAAAACTAATTTGGAATGGAAAGACAAACAAACTGTAGGTAAAACTAATTTGGAATGGAAAGACAAACAAACTGTAGGTAAAACTAATTTGGAATGGAAAGACAAACAAACTCGATAACACTATATGCCCTTGCAGATGGGTCATAAAAATCTAGTCTTTAATCTGGAAACCATCAAGGTACATGGGTACAGAAATAAAACTTGGCATTTTGTGTGGTGGGTTATCAAAATGGAAGGTAGAAATCTGTAATATACAGTATCACAAATGGTGAAGTGAAGAATAAAACAATAAGTTTTATACTATTTTTAATAGTGTTTCCTCCAGGCAAAATCGTCTATGCATCTGCAATAGTGACTTCAACCTCTACTCCTGGCTCGATGCTGATGGAGGTCTGTCAGAAGGTTAAGGATATAATTAGCTTTATATATTCATACCAGTGTTATAAACATGATAAATGTCATCACTCATGAGAAAATAGGCTGTCTTCCTATTCAGACAAGTTAAATGAATATATCACATTTATTTCTAGTTAAAACAACTTTTTGTTACTTCTGTTATAGACAATCTTATTGTTCTATACTCAACTTTCTAAAATTTTCAAGTATCAATTAAATGGACTTTTTGCCTTAAATAATATTTTTTGTAAATCACACAAACTTTATATCTTTATCCTATCCATGCCTAATTAATGACCTAGATGACAATTCTACTCTTTTATCATGTTTTTCTACAAAAGGATACAATTTGTTTGACAATTTCTGATGGACTGTGTAAATCAATCAAACGTTTGTGGATCCTCATCTGGTATCTATCCCAAGTCTTGGAACCTTCACCACAGGGAGTCTTACGGGTGGTTATACGTAAAATCTTGGTTGGCATCCTGACAGGTCCTTTCACCTTTAGTGACTTCTCTTTTGCACCCTTTATAAGGTCAGCACATACTGAAAGTAGAAAAGTTCCATGTTTTACATTAGGTATATATTTACAGCTTATTTTATAACATCCATCAGAAGCCAGTTGAAATGTCTTGTCCAACACAACAGATAGATTTAAGCTACAAATGTCTGAACCAGCAGGGCTCAGCCCAGCAAAAATCACTTTCTCCTGTGTCAGGTATATTTCTGTTACACACTAATGACTCAAGCACCCTCAATGGTACAACAATAAAGTTGCTGGAGAGGTCCTATCAGACATCAAGAAACATTCTCCCAAGGGTGGATCTAAGGAGTGTGTATAACTTGTAAAGCTTTATGTAAGAGTGATTTTATAGTTGGCAAGTTTTTTTTGTGTGTGTGCAATGAGACGAAACAGCCAACATTCTAAAGTTTAGTCTGATACATGATAATTATGAATAAAACTTTAGTGGATGGATAACTGGATACCACAAAAAGAAGTTTCCACAAAATCTGGAAGAGTACAAAATGCAAGTCAGATTTCAGGAAGAAGGTGATAATGAGTGGTATACCCGAAATCAAATCCCACCATATGAACTTCATGCAGATGCTGTGATCAATAGTTGCTGAGAAAACTTAAAAAAATATTTTCCCCATCAAACTGAACATTAATTTGTATCACATTTACAAGTAGTTAGAAGTATTGATGGTGCATATAATTTAGGATTCAAATTGGCAGTTTTCATCACTATTTCTAGAGATCTACCATACATACAGTTTATCTGTTATGATTATTTACGGCAAATTTTCTTCCCTTCCAAAGGACTATACGACCCTTCTCACAAAAGGTTTAAAAAGAAAGCCAGAAAATTTTCACCTCAGACTAGGATTTAAGAATGAATCTTGTACTGGTAAGTAGCCTAATGTGTTAACCACTATATAATCAAATTGATTACCTTTTTCCAAACTTTTGACATTTCTACTGGTTAGAGTAATACGGATCCTGTGGATGGTGGCTTCTTCAGAAGCAGGGGCTTTGCCGTCTTTAAAGTGTGACTGAAATATATGATTAAAATGACAAGTACCAGTACATAAAAGAAAATATAAAGTTGCTGAAACATGCTTCTGGCTGTTCAGTGATAGGTTTTTTTTAAAAACTTAGATGACAGGGCTTTCAATAGAAGCCGGAAGCCGGCTGTTTTACCCGTTAACTTCAAAGAAATCCGCCGGCTACTTTTGCAAAAAGTATGACGTTAAAAATCGGGAAAAATTAAATGTACGAGGAATAATACCTTTTATCGTCGTACCGCGCATGTCCGTGTATTTTCCCTAAACTAAAAATAGATATTCTGAAAATAAACTGAACTCCGTGTCATTTTAGCGCTTGAAAGTTATACAAATTAACACCGGGATAATGGCTTCTTAATGACAGCGACGAAGTCGCAAAATGGAGCACGAGGTTCCAAGCAAATGGACATGGTGTTTGGTCCCTTTTATCGTCATGGTGTCGGTTTTAAAAGCTCATTAGAGCTTGTGTTATTTGTTTTGTAACTGTACCGACTTTATAAATAAATATTAATTGACTTGACTTGACTTGAAAGAAGAGGAAACAAGGTGTTTATAGACAGAAATCACGAGAAGCAATTATTAATTGGAATGATTATATATAGTCTGACTTATCGTAGACATAAACGAAGAAATCAGATCGGGTGGGAGGGACCCCCTCGTGCTGAAATTTTGCCACTTTGAAAATTGGAGAAGATATAAATTTAAGTAGACCCTGGCAATCATTTTTTAGCAGACCGCTGGGGACTAGTTCTTGACTTTGGGACCTTTTCAATACTCTCATCAACCCACCCCAATTTGGCCCAAGACCCTTGTCAAGTTGAGACCCATGGCCATGAGGCATGACCATCCATAGATATATTGATAGAAAGAAAAAAAAATAGGCAAGCCAAAAAATATCCTGATTGGCTAAAAAAAAACATTGTCCTCCTGCATTTGCTATGAAGTGATTGAGGGACTTATCAATGGCGTCCATCTGTGTGTGGATGCATCTCCTCTGAAACCTAAACAGAATTTTCAGAAATTATGTAGCATATTGCTAGTTGATCTTGGTACTGCCATTTTGATTCAACATTTTTATGTGATTTTTTACCCTTTTACCATTGGTGACAATGCTGAGGCCCAGTCTCATTTTTTTAGAAAAATGTATATAATTCCTTTTAACTTCAGTTCTAAATAATTTATATGGTGCAATCAGAATGTTACGTGATGTGTTGAACTGTTCTAATATTGTCAATTAAAAAAACTGTTTGGCTGACCTGTTACATTTATGATTCATTTGTACATAATATCGTCCAAGGACTGGACAGTTGGTGGGCTTTCAATTCTTTATTTTATCTTTGTAAGTAAGTAAGTAAGTAATATTTATTTAAAGTCGTCATATTATATACAAAATAACAGAAACATGAGCTCTGTAGAGCTCTTTAAACGACTGGGATTTGCTGTCTCTTAAATACACTCTCCATTTCCAATCTTTCTTCACAGTAGTATGTAATAAATTACTGGGATGATTTTCTATAATGATTCATTTCTGGTCCAAATACATTTGAATCAACACGGAATATAATTGATGATTCTCAGGAAATTATGTACACTTTATTATGAATTTAAATGAAACAATCATAGTCTTAAAGATGATTGACATTAATTAACAGTACATGTACATTTTAATTTATTTATTTTCTTCAAACTGAAATAACAGTGGATTATTTTTTAACAAATACAGTAACAGTGACAGCTGTCATAGATCTTAATTGAATTAAATATGTAATCATAATCAACAATTATCAACAGTCAGAGACTTTATTTTCAATATCATATTATATATGAACATTATGATCTGTTGACATCATGAATTTTTATGACAGCTGTTAGTTACATAGATCTCAAAGAATCATCAGCTGAAAACAGAAATGTAAAGTATGAAACTTAAATTTGTAAAAAAAAATTGTTGTTCTGACATCATTGAAGGTCAGAAAATGCCATGAGATTATAGATTCTTGCAGACTATAAACAGTCTGAGTCAATGTACTCCCAATTTTATAGAATAGAAGTCATCAGATACTGATAATAGCTGACAAAATTTAAATAATTTGTTACAAATCAATAATAATATGAAATATTGAATTCACCCCCCAAAAAATCACAAAAAGGGGGCAAAATTGTTCTAAATTTAAAGGTTGCAAATGGGCTCAGGAGACCCCCAGAATGCAGGATTTTGCGTCTAGAACCCTAGAGCTTCTGGGGGCCTTGAGCGGCCCCCAGACCCCCGGCCGTAAGGCATCTTCAGGTTGGCTACTTTATTTCAATTATCCACCTACTTCAAAATCTGTTGAAAGCCCTGAGATGAGTTGAATTACTTCAACTTTTTTATTCTTGTGTAATTTGAAGTGCTTACAGTGTACATGATGATGAGTTTTGTGATAAGTCTAATATTTGTTTCATGAATGATAGGTATCAGAAATGTACAAGAGTAAACATTGGGACCAACAAAGGCACACTGGAATCAGTTAATTGAGTCTTAGCTCAACTTCTTGCCCAAGTTTGGCTTACCATAGTATGGGGAACTAAATATTATTTAATTTACCAACTTCCTGCAAGCAGTTCTGTAAATAAAATTCTGTACAATTTCTTGAAGACTGGCTTGCTAGAAACTACTGTTTTTTTTTTTCATAATCATATAAAGGTAATAATGTTACAATAAAATCACCTTAGAGAGCCTGTATAAAGTTCTACAAATGGTGTACTTCTTGCATACCAAGTTTCATTAAATTGTCTTAAGTAGTTTCAGAGAAGTGGTGTCCCCAATATGATTATTAAGATTTTTCAGCAAATTTCCAAGTTAAAATAAAGGACCAAAACTGCCAACATATTTTGTGGATTAATAATTCCTTGTTATAGAAGAAGAAGAAGAAGAAGAAGAAGATACTTTATTAGCCATAAAAATGGGCCCTTTTGGGGCATAGTTGACATTGAATAGCATTAATATGATATACAAACATTTATATTTAAACACAGTGTAAAAAGTATATATTGTATAAAACATACACAGTGATTGCATAAATAACATAAGTTATATGCACAACTAAATATAGTATACCTCTTGCATATTAAGTTTTATTACACTGTAAAATTCTGTTCAGTAGTTTCAGAGGAATTGTGTTCTCAAGATGAAAATCAATCAGGATTAGGCAATTTTATACCAAGAGGAGTTGGATCCACATGGTAGTATGATAGGGTTATACTGGTTGGGGAGTATGCCCCAAAACGGGAATCACTCTAAGATTCATTTAATCTGTATCAAGTACAATATATTTATATCATATCCAATATAACATGTATAAAAACATTTCATTTAAGAGATAGATCTGACATTAGTTCGATATGTCTGGCAATACTAGCTTCCCTGTGGGCCCCAAAGTCTGACAAAAATTAAACTGTCTGCATCTCTGCGGCAGCTGAACTAGGGAAGTACTTCTTTGCTCAGAGCTCGAGGGTTAGAGCATTGTTGATAGGATGCCTATTTGGTGCAATTGTGCAGGTTCACTACAATATAATGATCATTCATGGACAGGCCAGTCATAAATAATCTATTCTAAATGATTCTCAAATTCAGAAATTTTCAATAGGGAGGGTGCGCAATTAAAAGAAAAAACTTCTGGGACCTCTTGTTTCATATGTTCTTAGTCAAACCAGAGGTCACGCCACCATCAGTCCTAAATTCTCCTTCAGAGGGGGGTATATAAATTATGATCTGGGATGATCTCCAGGCCAAAGTCCAAGAAGACATATAGAAGTTAATTGAAAATCACAATGGTCCTGACTTGGTACAGCTTTCAGGCATTTCAAATGAACATTTCAATATTATACATGTATCTTTTCTGAACATTTGCTGGTACTTTATAAATGTCAATGTTTAATGGTCAATAATTACCATTTTCTAGCCGACTTAATTAAAGATATTTTGATCTTTAAACAGAGGTGAGCCAGATACTTCTTCCCACCAAGTTGGTTTCAATGAAAAAGAAAGCACATGGCTGTGGATTGGTCCATTAAATTTGAGTGGGTTGTTTCCAAATCTGATAAATTTTATGTAAATTTTTAAATATGAATTTGATATTGAAATCATGTATTTATAAATTATACTAAACATTCGCAATTATTTAAGCAAAATATACTTTTTTACATATAAGGAAATGTATTTAAATTGAGCACAATTAAGTCATCACCCCTTTAATTTGATTTGGACTCTTCTAAATAACTATAGTTTCGAACAAATTTGTGATGCAGCTGACACTTTAATACTAATGTTAAGGTTTTGCTCCTATAATAATTAAGATTTACAATGATTAAATTAAAAGCGAAATGAGTTAATGTTTAAACAAATGCGAAAATATTCAAGGATGTGACGTTTGGCTTCCACGTTCGACGGCAAATGGCCATCAAAATGTTAGGACCGGTTACCATTGTAAGTTTTGTTATTATGTCTATTTAAGAGCTTTGTTTGCATTCATGTATTTACCCCTTAGATAGAATAATTCGTTTGAACATATAATCAAATCATTACTTAACATTTTACTCATCTAATTTCAAGGTTAGGTGTAGTGAAGAGTAGTTCTCTCCTGTCTACATCTAGACTATATATACTGAGTGCATTTTTTAAATATCCCAGTTCATATATCATGCATATTCAATTCAGTAAGACCATAGACCTGTATATTAGACAGGACAGGCCTATGCTCAGACTCATTTATAAAGCACCTCACTTGATGGCACAGCATTAACGTAATAAACCAAAACCAAACGCTTTTGCATAAGTCTACGGGTCCGACGGGGCAGCTGACCAGTTTGACACAAACTCTGGTAAAGGTAGTACTCCACAATTAGGATTTTTTCACAGTATTGTTTTCGTATGTGGCCCCTGTGAACTTTTTTGTTAAATGAAAATATTGATTCGTTTTGGTCTTAAAACAAGACAAATAAAAAATCTGGACCCGTTATATAAAAATTACGATCCACGGTTATTGTTTTAAAGAATAATTTCGAAAAAATCAATACCAATGATCATAAAGCGTCGCTTCCGGCTGTGCATGGTGACAAGCGGATAGGCTTAAATTTAAAAGTGCTATTTTTAGATTTTTAAGTTTGAACAATTTTAGCGGAAAAAAGAGCCGAAGTCGGATAGGTTTATTTGGTCTTAAAAGAAAGGACTGTTTTCGGGCTTTCATTTCATACATGTTACGTTTCACCTGAACCGAAAGCTCGACTACTGGCAACGTTCAAAAAAAGGACAAAACCCCGATTTTTGCGTATTTTTGTCCCCAAATTTTTGACAAATGTTAAGAGTTGCTAGGGGCAACGAGTACAACAAAGAAACCAAATACGGCACTAAACACGACTAACCATGCCCGGAGTTTGGAACACCACCTAGTTTAAACTGCAAATAGAAGTTTAAGCGATTTCAAGAACCCGGGACAAAATAGTCAACATCGAGCACATGCAAAAATGAGCTAAATAAATTAATTGTGGAGTACTACCAAAGTCGCGTGATAGTTTCTGTCTAATTGAGGGATTTTTCCGGAAAAGCAATGAAGTTGAAAATGACGTAGTACTACTAACTAATATGAGGCAGGTTAAACCTGTGAAGCTCCGGAAGTTAAAACATATCTTTATATATTTTACAAGTGAAAATAAATATATTTGCGATATGAATTGAAATAAAATATATTCGAAAATAAAAACAAACTAGCTTTTGTGGGTCACACGTGCGCTTAATGACGTCTGATATTTGTAAAGAAAAAAGCGTTTAAAAGACGCCGAAAGTTCGGGAAAACGAGCATGCTTAACCAGATGTTGAAGGAAAGTTAAGCTCATAGTACAACTAAAATATTGACATTTTTGCCATTATCGCTGCCTTTGGGAGTGTATTACATGTATCTGACCTTTCATTGTATTTTAAATGGCTTAGAAATAAGTTTAAATTATTTCTCTCCATACTTTCAGATCTTTGCTGTCTTGACATGTTGTCATGGCTTTTATATTCCTGGTGTTGCTCCAGTAGAATTTGAGAAAGGGAAACCTGTAGAAGTCAGAGTAAGTTAAAGTATTTCTTGGGATAAAGCATTTTTATATTCTACCAACTCTGTCTTGAAGTATGCATTCTGATGCATGTAATAAACAATGTCTAAAGTATCTGTAAAGTTTAAAGGAAACATCAAATCTTCTGTGTTTATTTGGAGATTAATTTGTAAAAATAAACAGTAAAATATATCTAATTCTTTGTCATTATCATTGTTGTTCTTATTTTTGAGTTAGAATACATGTAGGTACAGCAAGTTATTTTGTGTAATAAACATATGTATGGAAGCTTGAATAAAGTTTATTGAAAAAAATGCAATATACATGTATGTATGTAATTTTTGTCCTTTGGCTCAAATTGATTAATGAAAAAAATAATGCATTAAAGGAAAAGAAACGATTTCCATGTTGCAAGAAAGATGCATATAGCAACCAGCAACCACTGGTTAAATGGAAGGCTGCTAGATATTTTCCATTTTATATTTTCAATTTGTTGATGATTTATGTATGTCTGTTGTATCAAATATTTATTCCCTATTATTATCTTCTATTATTTGAACATTTTTTCTGCAGGCTGTAAAGATGACAAGTGTAAAGACACAACTTCCATATGAGTACTATTCATTACCTTTTTGTGAACCTGAGGGTGGAAAAGAATACAAAACTGAGAATTTAGGTAAAATCTTTATATTGAATATTACATTTCAGTTTTATATGAAAATTGAACCGCCAAAATATATAAAATCTACCAAAAATTACAAAGTTATGATCACAACTTTAGACAGATACAATTCCTATTCTGTTTACATATCTGCCTCTTATTTGTGTCATTGTTTTGTTTTAAGTTAAAATACAAGAGATGTTAATTTTTAGTAACACATTTCTTCTCTTTCTAAAGCAAAACATATTAAATTAATTTGTAATAACTATGAAACATAATATGCATAAATGGATGTATATTAACACATACATGTAACAAAATGATATAAAATGTTGTTACAGGTGAAGTTTTAAGAGGAGACAGAATTGTCAATACTCCTTATAAGGTAGGTTGTCTTTAAAACAAAAACCACATTTGGGATAAAATGTAAATTATGCTTTGAAAAAAAACAGAAACGAAACAAGTCAAATGTCATTTACATTGACCAGTGATAACTGCTCTGGCACATAAACATATTCAAGTCGGCATATTTTGAAACGCTTTAAAAATGACTTTATTTGCTTTTTCAGATATAAACCATTTAGCGCATTCAAATTTCTTTTGAATAAATCAAGAAGGCAAACAAAAATTGTAAGAACAATTAATTGATTAAGTTACTTTAGTTGAGTTTTGTGTAGTAAATTTCTAATGTTTCTTGTCTTAGGTGGACATGGCCACACCAAAGAGTTGTACAGTAGTCTGTAAACAGAAAACTTTGTCAGAGAAACAATCAAAGGAATTAGCAGAGAGAATCAAACATTCTTACTTTGTTCATCTGTAAGTTACACACAAACATACACACTCTTAATGTATTATTCAAAGGGTTCAGTTGGGGTTCCTATTTACTGGGTTTTATGGTTGATGGTTCCAACATGTCCAATATAAAACCAAACTAAAAATTGTTCAAAATTTTGAAATTAATGAAAGAGCCCAAATTGAAATAAGCCAAACTATAAAGTTTGGTACCAAAATTTTTTTTCTCATAATTTCTCTGCATTTCTAAATTTTTCTTGCAAACTTTTTTCACTTCTTCATTTCCTCTATTCTATTAATTGTTTATATACTTTCAGGATCGTTGATAACCTGCCATGTGCTACAAAGTTTGAGTTGATGGAGACTGGGGAAGTTCAATATGAACATGGATATAGACTGGGCTTTGTTAAAGACAACGTGGTAAGATTTAAACGTAATTTTATCAATACTCTGCCTGTGGGATACTCATTATCTGTACAAATATTTAAAAAATTATTTTAAAAAATAATAGGAAAATTGAAATGAAAAAAATGAATAGTCAAGAGAATATCATGAATATGTGATAATTGTAGTTTTATATGTAAAAGTATATGAATCCAAATGAAGATAAATTTAATAATGCTACCAAAAGAGAGAAAAAAGCCTTCATTCCATACCCTTGGAATGAAACAGAATTTTTGTGAGCAATGAGATTTTGTTATGTACCAGAAATAATCTATTTTTCAAACATAATGGCATGCTCTTTAGACAAAGGTTTTGTTTTACTCTTGAACATTTTTTTTGTTGAAAAAAAATAATGAATTATATATGATATTTCAGGCTTATTTGAACAACCATTTAAAGTTTGTACTGAAGTACCACACTGATGACGAGTAAGTATCTGCATATGTGTCAATTCTATCACAATTTTCTAGTCCAATGAAAAGTCCAGGTAAATGTTCAATGTTTGTAGACACTTTGTGTAAAACAAAATCAGCTGTAAATTTGATAAAGAGTTGCTTCTGGTAGCATAAAATGGACAAAAGTAAAATTTGAGTACTACAAGTATACTGTTTTCTGTTGACCATTTGTTCCTAGTTACACTGTGTAAGTTGATGTATGACTTTTATCATTCCAGGGGAACTTACAGAGTTGTTGGCTTTGAAGTTGAGGCAAAAAGGTATATAACATGTTATTTCATTTAAATTGTGATTGAGACTGTTATAGCTTGTGTTCGGATTTACAAGCATAATGCAGGTTATCTCAGGTATAAAAAAGTTGTTCACTTGGGGGAGAATGAGAGTATCTTAGGTAATAGAATAGGCTACCTCGGTTGCTCCAAATGTACACTTTTATTTGTGGATTACATCATTGACCCTTTCAAAAAAGTGAGGTCAATGACCTACTTTAATTTTGAACCCTGGAAAAAAATCTACCCAAGGTGCCATAAGAGCTAGTTACAAACATGTCCTTATTAAATATTTTAGATTCTTAAGAGGGAGAACCCATAAGGCATTAGCAAAGGTTTTACATTGGCATCAACAATTAATCATGAGTGTCTGTATCAGTTGATTGATTTCTATTATTACCGGAATGTCAAAGAACCTGATAATTGGTTCAAAACTAATGTTACATAGTTTACTGGTAAATTGATTTGATCTATCTTTTTTTCTGTGTTCCAGTGTTGGAAACATGAATTATGACACCAAAGCTGATGGTACATGTTCTGTTAAAGATAATGCTCCTCAACCAGTCAATGAGAAAGGTAATTCTTAAGGTTTCTAATGGTGGACAAAGATGTTAGTTCTTTATTGGCAAAAAACCTGAACCAATTCACATGTTTCAAATGTGCTGTTTTAAACAGTAAAATTTAATGAATACACAAATTTTTGGTGATGACCATGTTAGAAACATACTTTCAAAAAGCATTGTTGTGAAACTTTTTTGCAGTTGGATGTTGAATTTCAGAAATTACCATAATTCTTGATATAAACACTGTAGCAGCTGTCACTTATAATAGTATTTTTGTTACAGGTTCAACTGATGTTTTATTTACCTATGAAGTAGATTGGCAACCTAGTGGTATCCGCTGGGCGTCACGTTGGGATATTTATCTTACAATGAGTGATGTCCAGATTCATTGGTTCTCCATCATTAACTCTGTTGTTGTCGTTATCTTCTTATCAGGTACATAATGGTATTTTTATGAAGTAAACCTGATTGTCATATACCCTGAAAGAATACATTGCTGGTTGCAATTGGTCAATTGCAAGAAACATAGACAAACATGTGTGGTTCCATTTGTTATTTGCATGGAAAACAAGAAAAAGACGTAAAAAAAAAACCAAACAAAAAACAGCAACAAAGAAACGCAAAATTATTTTTAAGGTCCTATAACTTATAAAGATCTGCCTGTTATACCATAACATTTTCTTCAAATATTTCTATAAAGTTTCAAATCCGTTGTTGTTTTTCTTTATATGAACTTTCCCTTTAAATAGTAGCAAGTATCACTTCTTGACCAATTGTTGTTTACATTTGTAGATGAATAGTATCTATTATTTTCTATCTGTGTGTTTATAGGTATATTGACAATGATAATGGTGAGAACCCTCAGAAAAGACATCGCTAAATATAACAGAGAAGATGATCTGGTAAGGTTAAAAAGAACATACATGGATTATCAAAATTTTCCTATTAATATTGTTAGAATTTAAAAAAAAAAATTTAACAGTTAGCAGATGTTCTGAATTGAAAAATAAGGCTCATTTTATCATTTGATTTAGGGCGATTATGGAAAAAAATTCTCCTGCGGGTAGAACGCACTTGAAATTCATGGGTTCCATCAATAGATTTAATTAGAATGTAAACCCCCATAAACAATCTTCCTTGGCTATTATAAAATAATTCCTAGATCCCCATCCAAATTTATTGAAAATATCAGGCAGGTGAACAAATTTCATTTTTCATTTAAACCCGTTTTGATAATATATTCTGCCATGTTAAAGAAAATTGATCAGAATTTATAGCATTATTTGCTTAATAATCGAACAAATTCTTTTCAGTCAGAGGAAAAAATCAGAACTAAAGGGATGAGAATTAAGGATGTTTTTTTGGCCTAAATTTTCACCTAATATTTTTACCCCCCGCCTAACAGATTTCAATGTGCAATTTGCTTTCCACTTAGACATTATTTTATCAATGGCGCCCTGCCTCAAGTTATATTATTTTCCGATGAAGTCCTTAAAAATTAGTACTTATAACAGATCGTTTTTTGCTTGAAGCATTTTCTCCTTTAGGTTTGTTTAACATCACATTCATTTTGCTACGTTGTTTATTTAGACATGTTTCTCGTGCATCTTTATTTAGAAATCTGTTTTCTGATTTCACAAAATGTTGAATCTAATGTATCAAATATGTATATTTATTCAGGATGAGACTTTAGAAGAAACTGGCTGGAAGTTGGTTCATGGTGATGTCTTTAGGCCCCCAAAACATACAAAATTATTGGCCTCATTGATAGGTGCTGGAGTTCAGGTTCTTACTATGGGAATCATTACAATATGTAAGGTTTACTCGATAAATCAAAAGAAACTTGTAATAATTATATAGGGGGAAAAGGTAATAACAAAATAATCGATCTCAGAGAATCAATCCCATTATCTAAGAGAAAAGACAGTTCAGAAAAATTGAAGATCGCAATGATCCTGACTTGGTATAGGCATTTCAAAAGAAATGGTGGGTTAATCCAGGTTTTATGGTGCAAGGAACCTTCCTCTTCCATTGTGATTGACTGTAAAACTAATTTTTTTGATGGGAACACATCATATGTTAAGATTTGAAAAAAAACCACATGTTAAAATTATTTAAAGTCTCTTTGTACAAGTGCATTTTAAGTAACCTTGTATAGTGATATATTTATAAAGTGTTTTAGAATAGTCACACCAAACAGCAGTTTTTTATCTGTTGAGAGACAAACTGCAAGAATCTAAAACACAGTTTCAATCATATTGTTCTTATTTTCAAGATATTTAAAAAAAATGATCTAGATAAAATCTTCTTATTGATTTGTTTCCTTTTAAAATGAATATGCAATAAATTTATTCCACTATCACAAACAAAACATTTTAAAGTTCACTTAATAAAAATTGATGGATATCTACTACAGTTTGATATCAACTTATGTGTTAAATTTCCTTATTTTCAAATTTGAATATGGTGAACAAAAGTTTGACTGTCAGATCTTAATATTGTATAACTGTTGTGAATTTAAGAAATATTTCTACTTTCAGTTTTTGCCATGTTGGGAATGTTGTCTCCTGCCTCTAGAGGGGCCCTGATGACAGCTGCTATCTTCTTGTTTGTTTTTATGGGGTAAGTTTTCAATTTGATCCTGTGAAAAAGTTCTAGCCACCATTGCTTACATATACAATTATTACTCATGGGAATTTTTTTGTTAATCTACAACATTTTCCAACTGGTTTATTATGCATCTGACATGCAATGAAGCTGAAGAGGGTAGAATGGTTTTGACTGTTTTGTCAGTCTCTCTGTCTGTGATGACAGTTTTTGGACACAACTCTAAAACTAATAATAAACATAATTTAACAAAACTTGGTATGGAAGATGTACACCATGAGTTATTGTACATGTCACATGATTGAAATTTCCATTGTGATATTCAAATAGATGCAAGTTAACTTGTACAAGCTCAATATCAATTCCTAAAAGATGATATTGTTGGTTCAACTTTGGGACATGTGGGGTATTTGAGCATGCACAATTGGGATCTTTCATTTAAAACAGATTTATTTTTATAAACAAATCATACGTTTTGCAAAGCAAACCTCCTTACATTGCATGAACTTAAAAAGTGTGGCAAGGTGTGATATTAAAATAAATGAACAACTGACATTGTATGTTTGCATGTGATTGTATTTTTCAATAATTTAACCAGTGAATTATATTTTTTGTTTCAGTGTATTTGCTGGATTTTTATAGTGATCTATGTTTTTTAATGTTTCAGTGTATTTGCTGGATTTTTATAGTGATCTATGTTTTTTAATGTTTCAGTGTATTTGCTGGATTTTTTTCTGCCAGACTCTACAAAACAATGAAAGGTTTACAGTGGAAAAAATCTGCCATTCAGGTTAATATTTTATATTCATGACCATGTTACAGTATATTTATATACAGTGTGTTTTTTTTCCGTGTGTGGCAAATTTCATATTTCTTGATAAATTAAGAGCTTTTCTTTTCATGATTTCATAACCAAGCTGTTAATCTTGATAATTCACGTGTTCTAATTGTCGCTTCTTGATGTTTGCCATGAATAAAGCAAAATTAAATCACAGCGGAAAAAAAAAACACTTACACAGTAATGGGAATCACCCTGTCTGGTTGTCTGTTCACATATCTTCTAAGCACAACTCAAAATCTTTTGATCATGCCGATGGATGTTGATGAGACTTTAAATGAAGGAAGAACATAATGTGAAGATAAGATATGCATGAATTTAATTGCTTTTCGATATCCTTCAGGGGAGATAATTGGTTTCAGATTTTTAATAATATATACAGTAGTACAATACAGATTTAAATGTAAATAGAAATTCTTGATAAAGCACCTTGTATGTTTTGGATAAAAGGAATAAAAAGTTGAAAAATGATTAAATTGTATATATATTATGTAGTTTATTTTTAATCCAGTGGCCAATTAAAAAACAGCGAGCAGCGACTGCTGGTCACATTGAAGGCTGCTGGCTGTTTTCCATTGTGGACGTTTTAAATTTAGGTTTATATTGTAGGTTGTGTCACGTACACTTATTCCACATCTCATTTTCTTTTATATCTAAGTTCTCCTGAATTATTTTGTTTTATTACAGACAGCCACTCTATATCCAGGGATTATGTTTGGTACCATATTTTTACTGAATTTCTTCATTTGGGGAAAGCATTCATCTGGAGCTGTAAGTATTATAATGTAATGTTTTAACTGTTGAGTAAGTAATTAAATATTCATAGAAAACCACCATTTATGTATTATATAATCAACATATCTCTTCAATAATTGTATTTTGTTATGTATAAGCTATATAAATTAATTTCTTTTGTACATTTCAGCTTCCATTCACCACTATGTTAGCTCTATAAATGATTCCCTGTACATTTCAGCTTCCATTCACCACCATGTTAGCCCTGTTATGTATGTGGTTTGGTATCTCCACTCCACTGGTTTTCCTGGGCTATTACTTTGGATACAGGAAACAGGTAAGAGTTAACAATGTCTTCATAAAAGTACAGAGAAGGCAAAAAGTATCATTCCTGGCAGTCTGAAATGAAACATCTAAGAACATGTTCTGGGATGTTATTAAGTCCAACATAATCTTACATTATAAAATGAAAACAACCAGATATAAAAAAAAATCTGTATTGAATTGTTGTTTTGAAGTTGGCTTTGAAAAAAAATGAGATACATGAATTTTAACTTTGTTAATGTTTCTTTTTTATTTTGATTTGTAAAGTAAAATTTGAATGGTAAAAAATGCTTATCAGATATCACATACTAATATCCCTGCTTCCTAGAAGACTTTTACCTGTGTCTGTCTATAAATTTGTGGTTTCTTAGTTCCCACAGGGTATCGCCAGCAAGCATTGGCTCACAAATTTCTTGTTAGGTACTTGACAAAGTTATAGAAGTCTGTTTAATGTATTGATCATTTATTTTCAGCCATATCAACATCCAGTTAGAACAAATCAGATTCCCAGACAAGTTCCAGAACAGCAATGGTATATGAATCACTGGGTTGGGTGAGTGTCTATTGGTTTTAACAAGAAAAAAATATGGTATACATTGAAAATATAGATAATTGCTTTTAATTAGGTAAATGAACACACACTTTGAATTTCAAATTTATTTTAGAAAAATGGTAAAAAATCCAAATGATATACATCTCCTGCCTTTAAATATTTGTGATTAAATTAAGCCATTTGAGCTAATATTTTTTTACACACATATATTAAAGTTTTTGAAGATATTTATAGATGAATGGTGGTTGTCATGTAACCTTTATCTTGTTTTTCTATTTCAGGTTACTAATGGCTGGTATTTTACCATTTGGTGCCATGTTTATAGAGCTTTTCTTTATTTTTTCTGTAAGTACTCAGCACTTGATTCTGAATACATTTCAAGATTTTATCATGGGAAAAATTCTCAAGTCTACATGCACAATTTGTTTATTTTAGTAGAAAGGGAATGAAAAACTACAATAAAGTAAAGAAAAAAAAATGTTTCTAACAGTAACTTTATAGAAAGACAGAAAGTATAAATGAAAAAGCAACCACAATATTTATTTAGAATAATAAAGCATTACTAAATACCTTAAAAATTTAGATTAAGTTTAAAAAGTAACATTTGAAGTCTTCTGATCCTTTAAAATATGCAACCTATTGTCTAGAGATATACAGTCTTGTAAAAGGTCACAGACATTATCCTCTCCATTCTGTTATCTTTTGTGATGCTTGTTTCCTTTATTTTCAGGCTATCTGGGAGAACCAGTTTTATTTTCTGTTTCCTATATTTTCAGGCTATCTGGGAGAACCAGTTTTATTATCTGTTTCCTATATTTTCAGGCTATCTGGGAGAACCAGTTCTATTATCTGTTTCCTATATTTTCAGGCTATCTGGGAGAACCAGTTCTATTATCTGTTTCCTATATTTTCAGGCTATCTGGGAGAACCAGTTTTATTATCTCTTCGGTTTCCTGTTTCTTGTATTTATCATATTAGTAATCTCTGTGTCACAGATATCTATAGTTATGGTGTATTTCCAGTTATGTGGAGAGGTAAGATTAACTATATAGATCACATTTTCTTGATTTAATGACATAATGTGAGATGTGGAATGTCGTATCTGTTTTTGAAATATAGAATTTAAGTGGCATATACGTCCTCATGGCTTCATCTGATGATATTGTTAAAGCAGTTTACATTATCAAAACTCACTGTTCACATCATCAACATGAATAAAAGAGAGCTATTATTGACAATGATATGCAACTTGGTTTGTAGCTGTATATATGATATGTGTATCTTAAAGCCTGTCATGCTGGTAAAATGTTATCTGTATGATTTGTAACATCTCTTTATCATCATATTTGAAATACATGTTTATATATTAGATTGGCTGATTTTTTTTATGGTGGTCAGAAATTGCCACATATAAATTCTTTTCACATTTATTTTTGGCCATATTTCTGACTTAAAGGGAAAATTTAGGTAACATAATGGTGATTGTCACCTGGCAGGTACATAAATGTCACGATCACAGTTTTCAAAGCAGCCCCTAGATATCTAATATGAAGCATGAGCATAGGGTGTGATATCTTTGGATTAGGTCTCAGGCCAGTCCCTTATATTCTAACTGTTGAACAAAATCTAGCCATTCCTGTCTTTTAAATGTCAATTATTATTATATTGATGCATTTTATATTTCAGGACTACCATTGGTGGTGGCGATCATTCATTGTGTCAGGGGGGTCAGCAGTCTATGTGTTAGCCTACTCAGTGTTCTATTTCTACACAAAGGTAAAATGTTTATGTAGTTTTAGTTTTATTTCCCTTTACAAAAATGTATAAAGTTCTGTTCATGATGTTGTTTTTATTGTGTTCCAATGATTACTTAAATGTAAAAGTTCAATTGCATTCAACCCAGACATTGAATTTTGTTTGTATGTTTCCCTGTTTAGCCAGTTAAAAGATGTACCGGGACATGAGTGGAAAAATGTCTAAATTATATGTGTAATCACTTTAAGAAAAAGCTGCTCAAAAAGTACACAAATGAAAAAAAATCTTTATCAAGATTTAATGCTGGCACAAAATGATTTAAATGAGTTATAGTGTTTATTTTCCAATTTATACAGTTGTTATTGTACCATGAAACCTACATGGCCTTCATGTTTACCTCAATTATTTGTTTTAAGTTGGAGATAACAGAGTTTATTACTGTTATACTTCCCACCTTTAAAATGTTTAATACATATCATCATTATATCTTTTTCAGTTGGAGATAACAGAATTTATTCCTACATTGTTATACTTCGGTTACACCTTTTTAATGGTGATAACGTTCTGGATACTAACAGGAACAATAGGTTTCTATGCAGCTTACTTCTTCATTAGGAAAATCTATGGTGCTATCAAAATTGATTGATGTAATACCAGTTTAATTGAGGGACCTTTTCACTATGGGAATTCTATGTGTGTGCATGAAGAAGACTGTTGTATGTGCTCACGGTGATCTGTGCCAAGCCAAGGGCATGCCGTTGTGAATCGTGGGATGTGATATTAAATTATTTATAGATGTTTTCATTTATATTAACTTCAACTGGATGTGATGAAAGATTTGATTGAAATGTTTTAAATAATTTTACTGACTTGTTACATATATTTGTATTCTGATCATAGTATTTCATATCTTCATTGTATTAACACGTAGGTACATTATGTTTATTATCAATTCTGAATTATAACAGAACAAGAAATCTTATGACATCACATTAATCGTAGTAGAATTTGGTTATGTTTATATGGAATACTAGTGTACACGATGTATTTATTGTTTGTTTTGTTTGTAAGATTATTTTACCTTTTTTTTTTTATTATTATTGATATTTTGTTGAAATGCCTGATTTTGTAATTTGTGCCTTTTTATAGCATAGAAATGATTAGAAACTAACATTAAATTGTCCATGATGCCAATGCTTTGTAAAATTGCAATAAACATTTTCTGTGTTGAAATATTGCAAATGGAATAAAAAATTAAGAAATAAGCTGGTCAAATTATTTTTGCAATTAAAGTAAAATCAGTGTGGTTTTTTTGTTCACTTTGATCATCAAAGTTTAATGTCTATTTTCTCTGTTTCTTGTGTTTCATCTTTATTTTGTTTGCTTTGATAGATGAAATGATAACAAATATCTTTTCCATATTGATGATTAAATCATATATTTATCAAATATATGGTGCACATGTAGTCTCCAAACATAAAGTGGAGATACGTTTTATGTAATTTTAAACATTATCTTTTTGCGACCATTTACAATTTTTCCTCAGTAGCCTAATCACATATATTGTCAGTTTTGTTTTCATTGCTGTATAGTATTATGCCTTAAATAATAATTATTATATGACTGTCTCCACATATGACTGTCATTATTTGTGGGTTTTGTTAGAATGAAGTGGGCCAGAATGAGAGTGTCATATTTCATTGAAATCCATTTATTTATAGAACATAACGGTCATTTCATGTATTTTCCATTATGTTCCTCAGAAATTTATGATGAAATATGAGAAATTGACCATGTAAGTAAATCCAATAGGTTTATTATGTTGAAATTACTTTTTTTTCTATAAAGCATTATTAAAATGAAAATTATGAAATCACATTTTTATGGAAAAAGTAATGTCTATTAGTATACATGTACATAGATCTTTGACAACTTTTCATACCTTTATTATTATGTTTACTAAACTTAACCCTCTGGTGATCAGATATTCTCTTTTTGTTTTACAAAAAATCATGATACATGATATAAAGCTGTGTTTGTTTTTTTTTTGTTTTTTTAGGTTTGAAAATTGGACACAGTAGATTTTGACAAAATGTTAACAATATTTTTCTTGTAAAGAGAATGTGAGAAATTTCCTGTTTGTCTTATTGACGTTTGTTGTGGCATACACACAATAAGAAGATCATGAAAGTTATTAACAAATATAAAATGTTTCATTTTAACCATGTTAACAAATACATTGTAATATTTTCTCTTTCAAATTGTTAACAGGGTATTGAAAGCATTCGAATAAAACATTAAAAGATAATATATAGGACCCCAACCCTTTAACAATACTGAATAACATTCCCTTTTCATAGACTTGTATCATGACTAATGTTTGTAAGCTGGTTTATGTAGTTATTTGTTTTGTATGTTTAGGAATATATGATATATTTGTTATATATTATTATGAGATGTAATATGATTTTCAAAGGTTTTTTGTGTTTTATCTCTGCCATGTTAGTCAACAAGTCCCAACACATCTAATCTTTTAATAGTCAACAAGTCCCAACACATCTTATCTTTTAAAGAAAAGAAAAGTCATCCACAGCAAAACTCCTTATGAGTTTTTTTCCTCTCTCTCTCTTCAATTAGTTTCATAGATTACAGTGTGAGTGGAATAAATGTTTCAAACACAGCAAAAAAATCTGAAAATTGGCAATGAATTAGGAAGCAGGCTTACAATGGCTCAGTGCACACAATTTTTAAATGGAAGTGTAAAGTTGGTCTCTTGGTAAGAAACTCAGCATTGAAATAACAAAATTTTAGTGAGTGTTGTTGTTTACAACATTTTGGACACAAATGTAAATTATAGGGAGGTCAGTTCTAAAGTTGGAGGACCCAAAAACCAGAGGAAACAACAGACTAATGCAAATAATGAGGCTCCTTCCCACAGGTATGAAAAACCCTTGCTGTGATGGCCTACTGTAGCATTCAAAAGACCCAACCAAAGGCTGAGTTAGGAAAGGTGTGCTTGGCGGGCACCCTTAGAAACTGTATGAAACAAGAGGACCTAGAAGATTTTTTCAATTGCAAAAATTTCTGGATCCGACAGATTACCAATGCAAAAAGCTACCGGTAAGTGTTTGTTTTCATTGTTCAAATCTTATCATAAAATTTGCGTTAACAACTATATACAAATTGTTATCAACATAAAAATTATGTCGCACCCACAAAAGACATATTGTCTTTGTCCTGTCTGTTTGTCACAAAGTTTTGTCAGCACAACTCCTCTGAAACTACTGGACTGAATTCAACAAAACTTTGTATATAGGAAGGACACCATATCTAGTTGTGCATTTTACCTGGAAATTTTTGATCCTCAAATTTTTGTGGGAGTTAAGGCCCTTTGAACTTGAAAATTTGCTGAAATCCTCATTTATCACTTGTCAGCACAACTTCTCTGAAAGTACTGAACCTAATCAACAAAACTTGGTACATGTAAAAAGGAAACCTTATGTAGTAAAGCATTTTACCAGGTAATTTTGATTCTCAAATTTTTGTGGGAGTTATGGCCCTTTGAAAATTGAACTTTGCTGAAATCCCGATTTATCATCTCGTTAGCACATTTTGTCTGAAAGTACTTGGTACATGTATATAAAAAGGACACCATATGTTGTTGTGCATTTTACCAGGAAATTCTCAAATTTTTGTGGGAGTTCTGGCCCTTTAAACTGAAAATCCTCATTTATCACCTTGTCAGGGCAACTTCTCTTTAACTACTGAACCAAACTGAATCTTAGTATATAGGATGGGCACCATATGTAGTATTACTAGGAAATTTCTATCCTCAATTTTTGTCGGAGTTATGGCCCTTTGAACTTAAAAAAATTAGGGGAAACGGGGGGGAGACCGTTTTTTTTTAGGCAAAAACAAACTTTTATTTGATCTATTATCAAAATCAAGATGCAGAGGTAGTCTCTGGAAAATCAGGAACAAGAAATGTAGACTTTGTATGACTAATTGAAGTGCATTCATTTGTGAAATACATTGCTGGTAATTAAAAAGTTAATTAGATGTCAGTAACCATCTGTTCAAAATCACTGTGATGTAAATTAGCGAAGTGAAATATTTTACTAAGATTTAGCAGCAATGCTTTAAGCTTAATTATAAAATGATTATGTCTTGACTTAAAAAGGGATTAAATGAAGGTCTATAAAATAGTGAAACGTGAATGTTGAAACTGATGAAATACATATTCCTAGTCCTGTATTGTACTCCTTCAATGGTTTGACTGTTTCTGCCATTGAACATTAGTTTCTTGGGAACATGATTTTGATTACAAAAATGATTGGTCAGATTATAGCCACGGCAATCCTAGCAGACAAACTAAAGTTTTTAGAAGTACTATTAGAATATTATTTTTAATTGAATTGCTTTCCTGTCAGTTTAGAAGTTTTAGGTTTAATCAAACTATTAAATAATACTAAATGGATATAAATGTTATTCCATTAAAAAGCTTTTAGTATTAAATGACAAATAAAATCTCGCTTCCAAGAATTTATTTTTCTTATTCAAAAGGAGGAAAAACTTTATGGATACATGCTTTCCTGTCTGGGAATAAATTTTACATCAAATCCACATTTGAATCTGTAAACTTGTTTGTGTTGAATGGCGTTTAGTCATAGATAGACTGGACTCGTCCAGACCTCTTCTTATTCCTTGTGCATAGACAAGAACTCTACCAGGCTCATTGTCTCAAGGTCCGCTATGTTTCCTTATTATGCCCCATCTACAAAAGTAGTGGAAACATATAGTGTTCGGGTTAGTTCACCCGTCCATCCGTTCGTCCGTCTCTAATTTTGCTAGATGGGGGATTATGTCTTTTGGACATATTCTTGATTTAATTTTCCTTATGAGTACCACATAAACGCCTGTCACCTCTCGTGTCAGGAATTGTCAGTAACCATCACTGCTAAATCATTGTGATGTAAATTAGTGAAGTAAGCTGTTTTATTAAGATTTAGCAGCAATACTTTAATCTAAGTTATCAAATAACTATGTTTTGACTTGTCAAAGAATAAAATGATGGTCCATAAAAATAGTCAAATTTGGATGTTGAAACTCGTGTCAGTGAAACTATTATACTTCAAATACACTGCATACGCACACAATAAAGTTACAAAAATGTATAGCTCTTTTTTACCTCTTTAAAAAAATAATTCCTTTTTGTTAAGATTTCAACACTCCTTTTATGGGTTGTATTTAATCATATGTAGATATATTTCTCATCAAAGGGCAACCCAACACGGAATTAATTTGTTTTATAGGTTATTGGTCTATTTAAAGGCATTTGTTATCATGAGATAAAATCGCAGAAAAAAGATTCTTAGGGACAGCCAACGAAAGACACCATTTATTCAGGAGAAAGGGTTGTGAAAACTTTCCAAGAGAGGGAAATGTTATAGATGAGATCCAAGATCAATTTAAAGAAAAACGAAAAATTGCAAACAAACAAATAAAAACAAACATTTGGGTTAGCCTTACCCTAACCCTAACCCCGAAAAGAAAACAAGATGACCGTCGGCAAATGATAAAATATTCAAATACCAAATTGATTGGTATCATCCGGAGTATCATATTGAAGATATAGACACAATTAATGAACTTAGAGGGACTATATGCAAGATGGAAGTGGAGTACAAGGAAAGAAGCAAAGAGGCACCATTGGAGCATTCGAGTGTCAAAAGTCCGAAAGGGCAACGACAAAACTGGACAAGAACAGCACGAAGAAACACAAAACACAAAATAAACCGAACGGAAATCAACAACGCGAACTCAAGTCCTAACAAGAGTGAACTCAGGTGCTCCGGATGAGTAAGCGGTTCCTGCCTGCTATAGCACACTCGTCGTGTTGCTAATTTCCAATTCAGTGTGTAAAATCCGGTTAAGGAAGACAAAACAATATTCCACGACAAACCGACATCTGCACTCATTTGAGAGATAGAAATCCCATATTTATATCTACGAGTGCACGGTGTCTACCATAAAATTCCTTGAGTGAAGACAACAACCGTGGAGCAACCTAACCTTGTGTAAGCAATTTCTGTGTCAAACGTGACGCTCTGCCAAGAAAATCGATGTAATTCCTTCAAGCTCTGGAGTAACGAATCAACTGAAATACGGAAACTCCAAAAGAAGGAGCGGACGTAATGTTGCTACACAAAAAAGGAAGTTGACGATTGGAACATTTATTTATTTAAAATGTGAAGCTGTGAAGAATTATAGACCGCGGAGATAACAATTAACATCATATGAGTTCATCAAGGAAATCAACCAAAATCGAAGACAAAGTCGAGCGAGCACAACTCATTTATCTTTTAAAAATCGAGGAAGACAAAGAAGATATTAAGATGTTCTTATTTATCCCGACTCTGGGGACAGTGTCTCAATTGTAAAGAGAGGAATATGTGACATCAAAAACGCAAATTGATCATGAAAACACTTTCATGTTTTGCATCTGTTGTATTTGGCATTGCAGTTTTCTGATACTTATTATAATTGCATCCATGTACGTTTGAAATCAAAATCTGTTCTTCCCATTATAGCTGACAGTAGTTACTTATTTATGAGGCTTTTACCTAAGCTGATAATGTGTGTAAGATAAACTGTTTGTTAAATTCCCTTTTTCTTTAATTTTCAGTAAAAATCACCTAATCTCTGTATTTTCATATATTTTTCATGACATGTAATCTGGTTCCCCAGTTTGGTATTTTTGGTTTTATTGTTCTATGCTCTTCATAATCATATAGTGTTTGGCATTTTCAATATTTTTGGTAGAGCGCCTCTGATGAATCTTGAATAGACGAAACGCGCGTCAGGCGTAGCAAAATTTATTGTCTGGAACTTTGTTGTTATTTTATCTCTTTAAGAGGTAATAAAGAAATGAATGACAGAACGTTTAAGGACAGTTGGAGTTTACCATCGTAACTAGATTCGGACATTGTGCGTTTAAAAAGTCTGTTGTTTATTGCGGATTGTTCCGTGTGTATTTAATTTCTTATTAGTTTTTGGACAGACCGGTGCGAACCACTGTTATATAACTCTAACAGGTCAAGATGAAATTTATGCGGCACAAGCAATGAAGAGTACCAGTTTTATTTTAGGCTATTAGAATTCTACTATAGATTTTTTTTTATTTTTGGCACATTGATAGACCTTAATGTATGGATAAAAATATCAAATAAAAAGAGGGGATATCGTTCATTTTAGAGCTCTAGCAGCTTTCTAAATATAACAAAGTATCAATATTTTTATAAAGAATATACAGGGAGAAAAGCTATATATGCACTTAAAAGAAAAATTATAACTGTAGAATCAGTAAAAAATCTGAAAAAAAGTCCCTCCCCTAAAGCTCTTTGAAATTTTCGAAAAAAAAACATTGGTTCACGGTTCATTTTTTCGAGATATTCATGAAATTAAAAATTTTCCTATTCATTCGATATGAGTTATTTTCCCTGATTAGGACGGGAATTCTAAAAATGATAAAAAAGACCTTTTTGTGTTTCGATCACTCATAATTTGATAAATTGCATTCAAGTATAAAGTTTTTGTCTGCCATGTTCAGTTAGTTAATCAATTTATACAAATCACCAATATGTGCAAAAAGATGCTTAGTTTAAAAGCCGCGAGCCACCTTAACATGATAGGACATGTTTTTTCTCTAATTCTTTAATTGTCAGTGATTTTTCAAAATTCTTTCCTTTTAACGTTCTAAGTACCGAAGCACTTTTATTGGCTCAAATACTCTGCTTATTTCAAATGTTTCATGGTCCCAAAATCCATTTGCATAAATATGAACTGCTTTTAATCGACTAAGTTAATAGCAATTTTGTTTTTCATTTTCGTTCAATGGTCTACAGACAATGTTTACCAGAATAGGTTAATGCTTTTATAACCTCTCCATAAAATAAGTAAATTAAACTAACGTTACAATCAACCTGTCAGTGAACCACACATCCATTGCATGTCCACGTCTAATAAATTGATTCTTAAGTTCAACCAATATCCATAGATGTTTAGATCTAATATTGGCTAACACAACTAAAAAAATAAGTAAGATATTCAGCAAGGGACTATATGAAATAAAATATTTAGTATATAGTTTTTTAATTATTAAAACTTCATGATGTTAATACGGTCATATCGATAGTAAAAACAACAGTAGCAGCAATGTCGTTTCGTCCTCTAAAAGCCCCTTACAGACATTCAAACTCAAAGATTCAAATGAAGGCAAAACTGTACAAGTCTGTCAAAATTTAGATGACAAAGAGCAGGAAAAAGATCATATTACCCTATCGGAGCACCTACGTCGTGTTGTTAATTGGTGTTTTGTTGTTTTTGTGATGACTGTTTCTTTGTGTTGTTAATTGGTGTTTGTTGTTTTTGTGTAACTGTTTCTTTGTGTTGTTCTAGCTTTTTGTCTTTGCCATTTGGATTTGCGGAATTTGAGTGCCATAGGTACCTTTCTGTTTTTTTATGGAGAGATAATTACATATGCGCAACTTTAAATTAGGAAATATTCTACATCATAAATCTGTTACGACACATATACCTCCTTATTTCGAAGATAAAAAAAAGTATTCCAGTCATCTTTTATACCTATACTTCCAACATTGCACCCAAGATCTTCAACCACAAAGAAGTGTTACAGGATTTCCAAATTAATGACCTCAAAGCAAAACCACCAGACTGTTCTTTTGAAAAGTCCCCATTCAAATATAGTCCCTCTGACCACGTTTTCACTAGTGACCTCAACATCGTTGAAAATGATATACTTCGCGATGTTTTGGCTAAAGGACAAAAATATCGTGAGCCTAGATGTATCAACAGGAACCATAATTCTAATACAATTATGAATTCAGTTGAAGACTATGCCAGAAAATGGGCCAAGAAAGAACAAGAGAAGAAAGCGACGTTTTTTTCAGAATGAGTTAAAGCTCTGAGGTCATTGATTTTGAAACGAATCTATTCTTTAAAAGGCTCAATGAGCACTAAAGCAACATCCATTTTTAAACACGCTGAGGTTGCAAAAACATTGCCCACCTTACATAAGAAATATGTTGTTGTACCTGCAGACAAAGCTCATAATAACATCATTTTTGTGTGCAAGAAACGCTATATTGATTGCTTAACAGCTGAATTAGGGGTTGGTTGTATCGGTAATAGTACCACATACACAGCTACAACACTGTCTAAGGAGGAAATTATTGACAAACAAAAATCTGTCATTTCCTCCTCCGTTTGTGCTTACAATGATGGACCATGATGTACATACAGCGCTTCATTGCAGGGTTATCCAAATATGCCACTAAACCTCTTTCAGTTCTGTTGACATCAATACTGACGGCAATAAAATCCGGCCTCCAGAAATATTACGATTGTTGTATTCTAGGAATGATGTCGATCAAATATGGATCCTGAAGAATTCGAAAGAACTGATGGAGATTCTTGCCTCTACGTCAGTTTTATGTTGCAATAGCATCAAAACTTTCGATTTCTCAACTCTTTACACTTCTATTCCACACGAACAACTCCAATCACGATTACCATTACTGATTAAACGCAGTTTAAAAAAAAAAAGGAAAACACATGTACAAATATCTGGTAGTCGATTATACTAAGAATTACTTTGTCATCAATGAGTCTAAGAAAAAGAACAAATTTACAAATGATCAAATAATTGACATGTTCAATTTTCATATCGACATATTTGCTCAGTTTGGTGGACGTGTTTTTCAGATAACAATAGGGATTCCAATGGGTACTAATCGTGCATCTTTGCTTGCTGATTTGTTTCTTCATTCATATGAAGACACAGATTTCTAACAATCTCTACTAGACAAAAAAGATCATAGACTGTCTCTTTCTTTTAATCTCACTTTCCGTTATATTGTAGATGTCCTTTCAAAGAACAATTCTCGATTTGGTGACTTCACATATATCCCCCAAGAACTTGAGATTTAGGACACAACGGATTCTAGGAAGTCCGCTTCATATTTAGATCTACATCTCGAAATAGACTCTCAATGAAAACTTTTAACAAAGCTCTATGACAAACGTGATGACTTCAACTTTCCAATTGTCAACTTTCCATTCTTGTGCAGCAACATTCCGTCTGCTCGAGCTTATGGAGTTTACGTATCACAATTAATTCGTTACCCCAGAGCTTGCGGGAACTACGTCGATTTCCTCGGCAAAGCATGATGTTTGACGCAAAAAATGCTGACACAAGGTTGTTGCTCCTCGGTTGCTGTCTTCACTCAAGAAATTTTATGGTAGACACCATGCACTTATAGACAAATATGGGATTTCTATCTCGCAGAATAGTGAAGATATTGGTTTGTCATGGAGATTGACAAACCAATATCTCCACTATTCCGGTAAAGCTTGTCTTCTTTTACCGGATTTGACACACTGAATTGAAAATTGGCAGGGCGACGGGTGTGCTATAGCAGGCAGGAACCGCTTACTCTTCCGGAGTTCGTGAGTTCACTCTTGTTACGACTTGAGTTCGCGTTGTTGATTTCTGTTCGGTTTATTTTGTGTTTGTTATGTTTTATATTTCCTCGTGCTGTTCTTGTTCGTTTTTATCGGTTTTGTCGTTGTCCTTTTGGACTTTTGACACTAGAATGCCCCATTGGTGTCTCTTTGGTTCTTTAGAGGAGCTGATTTTATGGACTGCAATTTAATCTTTGTTCCCAGTGTCTCATTGTTTTTTTCTGTTTTATGGACTAAGTGATTTGAATGACTTTTAGGATTTTTTTGGGGCTGCAAACTTTCCTGATGACAGAATGGCCTAGATATATAATTTCTGGATTTTTGCATGTTATGTACAGTCTAAAGGCTCCATTACGTCCCCTTTAATGACATGTTATCATGTTTTTTTTTAACGATATTGGTTTTTTAAGGCGAAGATATTCACTTAAATGTAGTATCACACTTAAAGTGATGGGTTTTCATTTTATTTCCTATTTCAGAGTTATTACTGGGGAGTCACGCAACTTAGGAATCTTAATTAGTCACACCTGTGTGGTTATATTGTTTGGTTTTAGACGTCACGGAACCTGGTCCAAAATAGAATATTACACCATTCCTTGAGTTCTGAAAGATATAGGTTCCACAAATATCCAACAACTCAACAATAATCTTGCCGTGATAATTTCAATGCACTTTAAAAAACATTAAAGCTTAATACAATGTAACGTTTTGAAATTTCCCAAATAAATTGCAATAATAAGAACCTTATTAGGATGCAATGTGTTAATAATATTTGTCACCAATGATAGAGTTCAAGTTAATTGTATTTAAAATTTCACTAAAATGTAATTTGAATAAAGCAGATGATACAGAATTGGTATAATTATATTAAAACATTCATTTAACGCAATCTTTGACAAATTGCAAGAACCTTTGACAGTAAATTTGAATGAAGTGAAGCACATTTATATTCAATTTGAAGATATTCGAAAACAACATCTGAATCAACCTTTTGACACTTCTATCCACTGCTATTGCATCTTTATTTTGTTGTCAATCTTGAAATGCCTTTTATGTGCGATATAAAGCGTCACATGTCAATTTAAAACATTCATGGTTTTACATCAAATGTCCGCTAAACCTTTATTAGATCTGTTGTCATCAAATTGAATGCTATAAAACCAAAAATATCCACATTGGTTGTTAGTCAAGAAATGTTGTCAAAAATCAAACATTCAAAAGAACTAAAGGACCTTCTCCATTCTGAATCATCTTGTAACAACATCGAAACATGCGATACGTGTTTGTTACCGCCGATAAAGCGGCTAGTAATGTCGTTGTGGTATGACGAAAGTATTACCTTCAGGTTTTAAGGCACGAAATTAAAAATTTGCACAAAAATCCATATTAATCTCGTTTTATCTTTGCTTGAAGTAAGTGCTCTTTAACCCATATTGCCAAAAGTTCTATCTCTTACTTTAACTACTATGAAGGAATTTATCATTCAATACTGTGAAAGAGTATTCGAAAACATGAGAATTAATCATTTTTGGAGCGTAAAAAATTCTCTTGATGTTTGACAAGCTTCGTGCATTTGAAAATACTTTCCATACCGTTGAAAGTTACGATTTTTCTACTTTATATACTAACCTACCGCATAATATTATTAAAAAGAAATTTGAATATTTGGTGTTTTGTTAAATCTTAGAGTGATTATATATCTGTTCTAGAGTTTCAAACTCATCAAGTAAATTAACTGGAGTTATGCAGAAACTATAACTGCTATATATTATGTTAGATAATATTTACGTACGTTTTGGTAAACAAATTTATCGCCAAATCATTGGTATTCCTATGGGTACTCATGGTGCGCCACTTATAGCTGACCTTATCCTATACTGAACCATTATGAATCACAATCTATGGCTAAGTTACAAAAAGACCACAACAAACATAACCTAATCGAAATTATTAATATAATAATACTTTTAGATATTTAGACGACATTCTTGCACTCAACAATCCTTCATTCTTGAACAAATCTAACGTCACCGGTGATTGATACATTTTAGATTTAGATTTAGTATTATTGACGGAAAATTACAAACCAAAGTATATGATAAACGGGACGACTTTACCTTCCCTATTATAAATTTCCCTTTTCTTGAAGGAGATGTCATACGAGGTTTATATTTCACAGTTAGGAAGATATGCTCGGATCCGCAGTGCTGTTTCTGATTTTACTACATCTGATTAATACTAATTACCGTTTTATAACTGAAAAATTATTAAAACAAGGTTATCGATACCACAAGTTTTATAGGTTCTTACATAAGTTCTTGGAAAAGACCGGCTGATCTTTCACGAGTGATAGAATTTTTCAGTCTTTTTGCGAGTGGAGCGCAGCGGAACGAGTCAAAAGACCAAAAAAATTCTATCACGAGTGAAAGATCATTGCCGGTTTTCCAAGAACGCGTGTAAGTACCTATTTCTTCCGTAAAAATCAAATTTTTATATTCTGAAGCCTTAGGTTACTTCATTCTAAAAACCGAAAGTTTAAAGTAACATTGCATTTTATTGGTCGACATCATCGATCAATATCAGTACCGACGGTTATAATTGGTTAATTGACCAGTGTGAGATCGCTGCACGTGCTCGCATCTCAACCTGGTCATCTTACACTGCAAAGAGTCATTTACGAAAGAAAGTAAAATCTTTTGCTAAATTCTCTTATTGAAAAATTTAATTGTACACGTCGTTTTCTGACAGTGAAAGGAATATCACATCCTGAATTTTATGGGAATGTTTTTATAAAGCTCACAAGTTTGAAAATAATCCATTGGAAATGAAAAAAAATGGCTTGAAAATTTATTACGCAAAGGATATGAATTGAATATTTGGTTAAATCTTTGAAATTGGTGCTTTTTGGCAGAAATATTGATAAGCTTTTTTACTACTAGTAAGTTATCATTTTTAAGCATGTCGGTTTTGTGTGATGACACTTCACCAAATCATTATTGTTTGAAGTGTTGTGTCGGATTTAAAATCGACATGTTTGATTTTTTTACATTAGTCGATTGATGATTGTCAGCTAGCTGTCAGTAACAGCGAGTGTTCTGTAGAGAGTTCCTTTACCATCCTTTCGTTTGTTCTTGTTGTCTTTTGTCTAAGGTTCTCTCTAGTGGAATTGAACTTTGATCGATTTGACTTTTATTATGTGTTTAGTTTTTGTGCTTTGTCTGGGAATACTGATAGGGGGATTTGAACTATATGCATTTTATTTAGACAATGGGCCAATTGCAGAACCGCGAGCAGCGCCTACTGGCCTCGTTGAAGGCTGCTGGCGGTTGCCCACTGGGTTTTTCTGAATTGCCGGTTGATATGTGGGCTGTGTCGCGTACACTTATTCCACATCTCATTATTTTCTATCATGTGCTTCGGAAACGTAAGCAGTCCTGCTTGCAATAGCACACCCGTCGCGCTGCCGCTTTCCATTTCAGTGTGGTAATTATATTTGATATTTCAAAACTAACAAAACTTTTGAAAAATAAACAAGATAGATCTACATTATTCTTCCTCTCTGGTACAGACCAAAATAAACTATGATCGGAATTCAACAAATTGTGATGTTGCATCTTTTTGTTACCAAAATGACTTTAAAATATTTATCACGTATTCTGGCCCATTGTGTTTCCCATTATGTCTAATGATGATATCTAACTTGTATAAATCTTCGATAAATTGCCATTAGAGTTGTAAAGCTCTAGCATCCATCACACGTCAGAATCTTTTGTTCCGGTTTAAATAAGTTCCTAACCTTCTGTTCTGAAGAGATAAAACCCAGGAATCACGCCTTACATCATGACGTGTATCTAAAACGTGACCGACATAATCATCGAATCTTAAGGCCAGAAAAATGTGATTTTTTTGTCCTGGGGCAAACCTAGGACATCAACCAATCGACTAACTGTCATTCGCCCAGTTTAAACATTCGGCTTCAGACAAACTGCTACTGTCAAACCGGGACCTTATTGCCCTAGACCATTAGTACAGATTTACAGTGTGTAATGGCTCTAACGAGACGCCTCTCAGACATTGGCTTCTGTTACTTTTGTATCAATCACGAATTTTTATATTTGTCAAATAAATTTGAAAGACAGAGAACCGATTCGTACATAAACAACAAAATTTATGTCATTCAACTGAAAAAAACCCACCCCAACATAAAGTCTTTTAGAAATTAACGATTAAAAATATATGAAGATGACACACTTTTGACGAACTATAAAAATCCATGACAAAAAGTCATTAGACACCTCAAAATAAAAAAGAGAATTCTTTTATATTTCTGGGAATATTCTAAATCATATTTCAAATTAAAAAAGTATGAGAAGGAAATAACAGCCGTACAGTAATACAATTTTAAATCACTTAAGCTTTCACATGGGATTCTCTTTGGAACAACGAGAAGAATAAAAAAAGTACAAAAACCAGATTAAGGCTCGGTGGAGAAAAAAAAGAAAAAAAGTAATCTATTTATAATTTATACCTGTCAAAATCAAATCAAATGTATGTAGATGCTTTAAGGGGGTTTGCTCCTCTCACTTAAAGTAAATAAAAATGTATAAAATTGCATTTGTTTTATAGAACATGGACAAATGATCAAAATAAGCAAGAAAAAAATGTAGGTCCGTGTGCTCGTTTTTATGCTATAAGCATTTATAATTTTGGCAGGAAATAAGTTCTATCTGGACTTTTCATTACTTTTGCATTGCCGCAGATTGGCATCTTTAAACCTTTTAAAATGTATGACAGAGAGAATAAAATTTCATAAAAAATTGTGAACTTCATATTCAGTGGACATATTTCTGAATAAAAAGAAGAAAATAGGGGTTTCATGGGCAAAAAATTTCAAGCGTTATTGATGGACAAACCCTGAGGATCTCGAAAATCTGACAAAAATCTCAAAATATGAGGAGCAAACCTCCTTAAACAGGAACATTGACAACATTGATGAAATCTAAAGCAGCCAAAAATTCTAGTGTTAATCTTCAACGTTTTTGACCGAGTCTATAAGATCTATAAGTACGCATATATAAACAGAAAAAAGCATCCCATATCACAGTACCTGACCTCTTTTTTTTAATGTTACTGACTCTTGTTGTTTTGTTTTTGTTGTAAGTGAACATATTGGTACTTATTTTTGCTAATATTGTAAATCCCCGCCTTGCCATCTAAACATTCTAAATCTAATATAAATTGTCTCCGTACAAACAAGGTGATTGTCCACTAAAACGTGTGGAACAATCTTCATTAGACTTTCATTCTTATGGTCGTAATTAAATTTTATGATCATATTAAGTTGATGGAACGTATTACATGGGGATGTCAAAAGTGTAGGATGTTAATAATTTATATGCCCGGTAATTTGGTAAGACTTTGTAACATCCGGAGTCTGCAAATCTAAATAACAATAAGTACCAGGCATTAAATTTGGCTAGGATTTACCAGCGTCTAGTCTATTCTAAACAGTCTCTTTAGAGCCACTGTACCCATGAAATTGAAAGTGCCAAACAGTTTATGTATATGTAAGGCATGGGAATAATTTATGCAGGAATTTTTCATTGAACACTTCTGATGTAAAAAGGTTGGAAAAGTCATAAAAAGTATGTTAGTTATAAAATTATCTGGGTAGAACAATGAATATAACAGAATTTTTAGATTAGTTTTGTTCCCTGTCGTCTAATTCAGAACTCTTTTATTTCCTTACAAAAAGGTGTACTCTAGGTGGGATTGTTTGTTGAATGGTAGTTTTTTTTCTAGAATGCTGACTTTCAGAGACAGAATCGAATGGTCTGGTTGGTTAAAATGCTGGTAAACAAAAGGAAAATTGTCATTATTGACACCTGACCTGTGGGATTTCCAAATCAATTACCTCAAAGCAAAACAGGAACTGATAACTCTCCCGGAGCACCTGAGTTCACTCTCGTTACAACTTGAGTTTGAATTGTTGATATCTGTTCGGTTGATTTTGTGTTTCTTCGTGCTGTTCTCATTCGTATTTACTGGCTTTTGTCGTTTCCATTTTGGACTTTTGACACTTTTGCCCCACCCATTGGTGCCTCTTTGCATCCTCAAGATTTCAAACGAAATTTTAAGATATTTCAAAAGTGTCGGTACTAGTGCTAACATCGAAGAGTTATTCTTATCATCACGTTCTTGTATTTTTTTTTTAAAAGTAATCGATTAAGTAACAAAACTGCTCTTTTAATATTTGATGACAGCAGTTACTATTATCAATCTCGTCGGAAAAACATTAAGCTTAGTGTCAGAACAAAAGACAATCATCATTTAGATACAGTTTATAATTTCAATCAAGATGTCAATTTTAGATTAGTTTTAATTTTATAACTGTTCATTATAAAAAATACATTATGACAGCGGCTGATTTGTTTCTTCTTTCAATAGAGAAAATTGGTTTAGAAATGTGCTTTAATAAAGTGAAAACAAAACCACTAAACTGTCTTTATATGAAAACTATTCTTGACAAGCAAAATAACAGTTCCAGGAAAATTAATTAAAGGCTTTTTCCTTCTTGTTTCGGTCTGACAAGAGGTACGTAAGACAACACATTTCTGGTACGTATAAAGAACATAATGTACTCTCCCATTAAGGGACCGACCATTTAACTTGAAAAAGCGGGTCTTAAAAAATATGTTGAAAGTGATTTTTGATGAAAAAAAAAATATTTCGGCAGCAAAGGATTAGAACAAAAATATTCTGAAGAAGGATTTCTGCTAAATAAAATAATGCTAATAATGAAAAAAAATTCTGACTTTACGTGTTGAAAAAAATTCTGGCCAAGACAAGAAATCAAGCCCCCTTCAAGCTAAATGGTCGAATGTTCAGAGTAATTTTTATAAGCCGTTTGGAAGTCAAGTAAAAAATGAATATAAGTTTTGTTTTTATTCCATCCTATATCTCCACGTTTCCATTAAATGTTATGAAAATTATTTTTGACAACAGACCAACAAGTTAAAAACAAAACAGGTCCAGAAAAATTATAAAAATCGCCTTCTGTTTTCTTTTTCGTTTGATTAACGGGACAGGAGCCGTGTAAGTATTAATGGCTGCTGCAGCAAGTTATTGCCACAAGCATGAAGACAAAGAAGTGCAAAGTAAATTGGACATTCGAATGTTCAATAGGGCCATGCAGTCAAAAATCAGTAGCCGAAAAAATAAAAATAAAATAAATTAAAATGAAATACTAGTAATTAAAATAGAAAGTTAAAAAATCCAGAAGGGGAAAAAGAAAAAACAGCAGAACAAAATTAATGTACATAACAACCAAACTGCACAAACTGTACAAAATTTCAAAGCAATCCCACCAGTGGTTTCAGAGAAGAAGATTAAAAAAAAAATCAGTTAAAATTGATAGAAAAATCAGTTAAAGGGGGATAACTCTTAAACGGTAAATCTGACAATTTTAACCCTGAATCATTTTTGTAGATCTCAATGAGTTGAACAATTTTGCAATGCTAACTTTTCCTCTAGCACTTATAAAAACTGTGACAATGGTCAATTTTGACGATTAAGGGGAAATAACTCCTATAAAGAGTCGTCCCACAACTTTGACTCAATGGAGAGTTTTGTAGAGCTTTTGATGCTGAAGAAGGAAAGTTGCTTCGGATTTTCTTTCTCTCATACTTTTTGAGCTATAAGCTAAAAACTATGGTCTGACCCCCCCGTTCTATTTTTAGTAACGGCGGCCATGTTGGTTGGTCGACGTTCACAAATTTCACAAACTTGGTAGAGGACATCCTAAAAAGATAAAGTGTACAAAGTTTCAAAGCAATCCCATCAGTGGTTTCAGAGAAGAAGATGTGTGAAGATAAGTTAACGGACGGACGGACGGACGGACGCTAAACGATGACAATAGCTCACCTGACCCGAACTCACCTAAAGCTAAAAACGAGTAGGAGCTCAGTTGCCCTGAAGGGTAAGCAGTTCCTGCCTGTTAGGCACGTTGATAATGAAAAACGAGTAAGAGCTCAGTTGCCCGAAAGGGTAAGCATTTCCTGCCTGTTAAGCACGTTGATTATGGAAAACGAGTAGGAAATCAGTTACCCGGAAGGGTAAGCAGTTCATGCCTGTTAGGCACGAGTAGGAGCTCAGTTGCCCGGAATGGTAAGCAGTTCCTGCCTGTTAGGCACGTTGATAATGAAAAACGAGTAGGAGCTCAGTTGCCTGGAAGGGTAAGCATTTCCTGCCTGTTAGGCACGTTGATAATGAAAAACGAGTAGGAGCTCAGTTGCCCGGAAGGGTAAGCAGTTCCTGCCTGTTAGGCACGTTGATAATGAAAAACGAATAGGAGCTCAGTTACCCGGAAGGATAAGCAGTTCCTGCCTGTTAGGCACGAGTAGGAGCTAATGAAAAACGAGTAGGAGCTCAGTTGCCCGGAAGGGTAAGCAGTTCCTGCCTGTTAGGCACGTTGATAATGAAAAACGAATAGGAGCTCAGTTACCCGGAAGGATAAGCAGTTCCTGCCTGTTAGGCACGAGTAGGAGCTCAGTTGCTCGGAAGGGTAAGCAGTCCCTGCCTGTTAGGCACGTTGCCAACGATCAATTAAGTATATGTCTAGTCCGGAAAAGGACGACAGTCAAACTAATATAAAATCACCATTTAGGCTTTACACTATCCAGCTCACAATGAATACGACTTTGTTATTTCCTTTTAAGATAATGTCAAGGATTTTATTATACTAACTTTATTTTTTAATGTTTTAAAAAAGTTTTTTTCTGAACATAGTACATTCTAAATGGTTACAGCAATATTGCGGATTTCTAATTATATAACATTAACCAGATTAAAGTTTCAATTACATATATATTCAAATGATTTCATGACAAAATGCAGTCATTTCCAAATAGTGTCTATGCACTAACTAGTAAAGAAAATTAGAATTCAGTCGCGACAATTTAATCAAATAATAATCAATTGAAAAGTCGATTAAAAGGCAATAAAAAGCGAACACGGAACGAATGGAATTGTCGAAGAATATATTCCTTGGTAATTCTCCGGAGTCTGATGTTTACAATACATCGTGTTCTTTCAGTTAATTAGATAACAACATGATATCCAGCAAATACATGAAATACATTCTTGATATTTGTTTTTGAACAGGTATTGCATACATAACAAATACTACTACAAACATCTACCAAGTCCCGCTTTGAAGATATCATAGATAAGTTTGTGGAGAATGATACATGTATCAAACGGCCTTGACATTTGAAGATGCGAAGCTTTTTTTAAAAAACACTTTGTAAAAAAAATGTGCAGTTTTGTTTAAACGAGTGAAAACTCTTTACTTCCCAATTTCTAAAAGTCTCTGTGGTTGCAGCTAAAAACTCGACATCATTACCAAAAAGCCGTACGACATCGGTACTTCCTTTACAGACATATTCCGTCCGCTGATGTTTATCGAGTTTTCGTTTGGTATTCCTCCGTAATTCATATCTCGAAACCGTATTTCTCTTACTGACCATTCACATAGCACAAAACCCTAAAAAATGTTGCTATTTAGCCTGGCGTATTATCTGTGCTACATCAGCGTTTTAAGGGGATTGCAGTATTACCGTCTACTGTCATTAGAAGTGATGTATTGGTGTTTTATACAGATGATTTGAAGATAAGTTAAACCTAACAATTTATTATGGGCTAGTTTGGTCATTTAATAAGAGATGCGGCTGATACAGGAATTAGTCTATAAATTGATGGTCAAATGGAAATTATATATATGGAGAGAGAGCAACCGGTATGGCTTAGGTTTGTGGGAGTAAAGTAGATAATAGGATCTGTGATTCGTCTTTTTAGCCATAAACAATGGTATTATATAATGAAAACACACACAAAGACACTACCAAGCAACATACAACACACAAAAAAGACAACACGTACAAAGACACTCCCAAGTAACAGTCAACACGTACAAAGACACTACAAAGTAACAAAAAAAACACGTACAAAAGAACTACCAAGTAACAGTCAACACGTACGAAGACACTACAAAGTAACAGACAACACACACAAAGACACTACAAAGTAGCAGTCAACACGTACAAAGACCCTACCGGGGTACCAAGTAACATACAACACACACAAAGGAACTACCAAGTAACAGACAACACGCAAAAAGACACTACCAAATAACAGTCAACATGTACAAAGGAACTACCAAGTAACAGTCAACACGTACAAAGGAACTACCAAGAAACAGACAACACATATAAAGACACTACAAAGTAACAGACAACACGTACAAAGACACTTAAAAGTAACAAACAACACGTACAACGGAACTTCTAAGTAACAGACAACATGTACAAAGACACTATCAAGTAACAGACAACACATACATGCACTACCAAACATTTCTATAAAAAATAAGCCTTAAATGATCGAAAACTTAGTTTAATCTATGCTTAATAAGAGAAGTTTGGTTTTTTTGGTTTTAAAGGGTTACTTTGAAACTTTTCATTGACCATACTGAATAAATTTCACTACATATTCTGTTATTGATCAATGGTATACACAATCTTCTCTTAATTCTATTTCTGTAATTATACAAGTACACTCAATTAAACCCAGGAACCAAGTTATTACATTTTCATGATTTTTAAAGATTGGCAAACAAATGATAAGTTGGTCGGGACAGAATAGAAATATCTAATCTTTCAATTTCTAAAGCTGGGGTAACTTGCGGCATTTTTCCTCGTCCCCATATTTTCTTTCTTTGTTTTGACTTTTCTTTGATGATACTGCTGTAAAAAGAAAAAAAAATGAAAAACACTAAATAAATTTTCCACTAATAAATCTAAGAATAGGTAGTATAAATAGTTTTCAGTTTATTAATAATTCATATTACATATCATGATATTTTTACAAATTAATTGCACATTATCCAAATATTAACAGTTAAAATTCCTTGATAGAACCGTTTAATTCCAATAATCTTCAAAGTATCAATCACCAATCAGAAGGAGGTACGTTAGTCGTGATGGTGACGATGCTCTCAGTGATACCATTCTGACAATCGGCTTCACTGTGGTTAGCAGTGTATTGGATTAACATCATTGTCTACTAAAACTGATACTGTTTTCATATTCTTTCAAGAACAAAACCCGAATCAACATTATCTAAGTTTTCAAAAGTTTTTATCGCATTGTATTATCCATAGAACAATAACTAATTCCAAAGTGACCGAAACAATATTAGGTTTTTATGACGGTAACGTTATAGTCGTTACAGTATTTAATCGGAGATCACAGTGACAGAAACATTAGTAAGTTTTAAAAAGTAGTTGTAGCGACGGGGTCACTCAGGATGTCCTCAGAAAATACCACATCTTTTCAGAACCGGACCTGTTATGATATCTATGACAACGGCGAATGTAAAACAGAAAGTGACGCAAGACAATATCTTCTGAGTTATATATTTCCCGTTTGGTATGAATGGATAGTGATTGTCTTCTATATCATTACGTTCATCATTGGACTTACAGGGAACTTTCTGGTTTGTTTTGCTGTCTGGAGGAATCACCAGATGAGGACCGTAACAAACATGTTCATCGTGAACCTTTCCCTGGCTGATCTCGGCATTATCCTCATTTGTCTTCCGCCGACATTACTTGTGGACGTCACGGAAACCTGGTTTATGGGTCTTATTATGTGTAAACTGGTCTATTTCTTGATGGTAAGTACCATTGTTCATATGTTTCACTGCTTTGGTTGCATATGTGCTTTAAAACTAGTTTAAGTTTTGAATGATTATTGTTACCCTGTGTAATATATGGTAGACGTAAACCTGTTTATTTCCGACTGAAAAAGTTTTTCGTGTATATAATGGCAGGGATGCCGCATAACTTATTCTTGTGTTGTCTTTATATTTTTGCAACTTTCATATAAACAGACTATTGCATTTAAAAAAATCTCAGGCCTATGGCCAGTAAACATGAATCTTTGTTAACTTTTAAAGGGGTTTATATTATCAGCTTAAAGACATAGGTCTTCTCAATAGTCAAAATATTGAATAATGAAGCAAGCAGCAAAGAGGCACCAATGGGGCATTCAAGTGTCAAAAGTCCGAAAGGGCAACGACGAAAGCGGTAAACATGAACAAAAACAGCACGAAGAAACACAAAACACAAAATCAACCGAACGGAAATCATCAACCCGAACTCAAGTCGTGACAAGAGTGAACTCAGGTGCTCCGATAGAGTAAGCGGTTCCTGCCTGCTATAGCACACCCATAGTGTTTCTAATTTACAATTCAATGTTATGTGTAAAAGTAACAATCTCGTGACGCTAAGTTTCGTTATTTCTTCCGTTTATAGCAACAGTCACCCAGGGATTGTACAAATTCAATTGTTATCCGGTGCTAGTTAGATTTTAACATATATATGTCATTTCTTTAGAATTATTCTCTGTAACTCTATAGAGAAAACAAATTCTCATTCAGAAAAAAAAAATGTTTTCCTTTTTTTATTTTAACGCGGAATTTGAAAAAAAATATATTAATAATTTTTTTTCGAAATAGTGAATGAGAACTTATATTTATAAATTCATATTATAAAAATCGCCTATTTACTTGAACGTATTTAAATCCTAAGTTGCATGTTGCGGATATTTTCATTGACCAGAAAAAAAAGTTATCGGAGATGCTACATCAGATCGAAGTATTTCGCCAGAAAAGAGAAATAATCTGAGATATTTCTTTCTTTATGAAACAATTGCAATTTTTTTTCATTTGATACGCTTCATTCACGTGTAAGAACATAAGATTGTTAAAAATACATACATATTTTACATAAGAAGGAAGTAAAGTGACAATGGGGCATTTGAAAGTCGAAAGTCCGAATAGGCCTTTAGACAAAATCAGATGATATCAGAGACAAAAACGTATTGAAAAACACTTGTCACATTGGAAGCAGTTTGTTTAGTGTAAGTTTAATACTTTAATACGGCAAAGGGCGACAAAACAAAACAAATTACATTGGTACTCATCTAAAAGATCAAATTTCCATATTTGTGAAAGAGCACATGATAACTTCTTGAGCGATAACATGAGGCAACATAACCCTTTATAAGCAATTTTTGTACCCTATTTTAAGCAAATCATTATACCTCACAGTTTCTGAAATTACACATTTATAGTGACAGTTAACGTTTGGAAAGTTGGAGTTATCAGGTTTGGTATAGAGCTTTGTAAGAAATATGCCATGCCGGATTGTCAGTTTCGACATGCAAATCCAAATATGAAGCATACTTCTGAGAATTTGTGGCGTCCTTGAATCTCATGTTTCCTTGAAATTTGAGGAGAAAGTCAAAAAGTCGAAGATTATTACGTGAAAAGCCACAAATAATAAAGTGGAAGGTTTTAAAGATAATGTAAGTATACTGTTTTCATCTGAATGAAGAAACAAATAATAAATCAAAATTGTATAATTGTAATACAGATTATCTACTGAAAACCACATTCACAAAAAGATCAACAAATATGTGGTATCTAGGTGGCATATAGATTGTTCTTTTAGATTATATCCTCTTCTATAGAAATTTTTACTACTTAGACATCAACTAAACTTGTAACAGTTGCTACACAGTTTATTAGAATACGTGGTACAAACTGATTGGTTTGATTTTTCATTTGTGAAACAACAAGGCCGGCATGGGTAAAAAAGAATAATTGGAGTAAATTGTAGTTTTTTTTGCAAATATATCAAAAACAGTTACAGATTTCAAAATTTTGGTAAGTCAAAAAAGTTATCAGCACCTAATTATCTACTCGTTCTAAAATTTGCAAGAAGATTAGACATCTCTTTTAGGAGGTATTGCTCCTTTTCTTATTCCCCCTAAATTTGGCACGCACTGAGCCCTAATATTGTATTTCCAAAAGAAGTAAATGAATGCATGAAAAAATGTTGATGTCGCAAAGCCATATAATTTAAATGGCTTTTTGTAGAGTAGAACTAACATTATTTTTTCTGCATAAAGTTTGTTAATATGGTCTGCAAAACGATTTTTCTTCTCTGCATCTAAAATTTAACTACTTACTTTAAAACAATAACAAAATATCGTGATTGTTAGCATATCTTATTGTTTTGTCTTTGATAAATAAAGCTAAATAAAGAACCAATGCTGACTTTTGATGATCCTTAGTGCATACGAAATAAAATCTGTTTTAATTAAAGAGAAACTAGCAAAGTCTTTGAACTGGTATAATGAAGCAAAAAAAAAAAAAAAAAAAAAAAGAGAAAGATTTCCCCTCCTAATTCTAAAGTTAAACTTTTAAGTTAAAGTTTTTTAATGCCCCAAATATTCATTTCCCATATGCCAATAATATATTCTATCATTCATAATTTGACAATATTTCAAAAAGGTAGTATAAAATATAAAGAATTTTGCAGGCAGATTTCTCCGTCTAAACACGAATAACCGCGAGAATTAGCCAGCTAAAATCTAACAACTACATTAGGCGTCACTGACGCTTGCCCAAAAATCTTCAGATGTTTTCAAGACATTTTAACCTGATCAGAAATCACTACTGAAGAAACTCACAACTTTATATTGACTGCAAAATTGCTGAATTAAGAGTATCATAAGTCATTTACTACTAATGTTAACATCGATGTTTCCGATGACGATAAAATCCGGCCATGTACTATAATACAAACATTTAATAGGTTGCTGCTAGAAATGATATTCATTACATAAGGTTTCTTAACTTAAAAAAGGAAATCCTCAATCTTAATATTTTTCACTATGACTTTTTCACTTTGTACACTTAGTTTCTGCGCAGGGACTTGCTCCTTTCTATCAACATTGAGTCAGTGTGCGGTACGGTGTTTTTTTGTTTGGCACATTGACCATTGACTATAACAGATATTGATAGAGGGAGGGGAACAAGTCCCTGTGGTTTCTGCAAAAAGAAGAGAACACTGTATTACTATATAACTTCTGGTATCTGGCAGCCGATTTAGGCTTATTGTCCATGTTTGGCATATTTTATAGCCCCCCCCCCTCCCCGGAGGAAGACAAGTTGTAGTTTTTGACAGACTTTCCCACTTTCGGGTTAAATGCCAAATGACAGTTTTACCATACAAATCTTGTCATGACGCCGAGTGAGTGATCACTTATCCGGAATTTTGTCAATGTTTTTGGCGTTTCTAATTTTGAATATCTAGATAATTTTCAAATTCAAACCTTGATTTAAAAGTAATATATGTGCAAAATTTACCTTCTTCCTTAGCACACATGTATTTTAAAATTAGAAATTTAAAAACAGTCATTAAAATCCATGTCAGCTAATGCTTACTTCTACTTGATTTTTAACTTGGAAGTCAAGGACTTCCGAGGTATAGTAATCGATTTCGGAGAAATCCATCCGCGTTTTTCCCCAAGACCGTATAACCTATTCTATTGTGCATCCGCTCTCCGGTAGAAGTGTGTTTATTTTTTTGGTCGACGAGCTTTCTTATCTATGTTAGTATAACCCCTTATTATTATTTGATTTGTTTATTTATTCGTTTTAAATGATGATATAGTATTTGCTATATTTTTCATAACCTTTTTAAAACTACATTTCGTGTATCACGTGACTTTAGTCACCTGTGCGATGGGGAAATATATTTTAGCGGGATCATACAAATTAAAGAAATTAAAACCATTAATGCTTTATATAAAAGCTGAGATAATTAAACTAATGATTCTCTCAGATAAAAGTTACCGGAAAATACATGTAGTTATATCTTCTTCTTCTTGTTCCGGTTACTGGCCACATTCAACTAAATGAATATACTGCCAGTGCGCATGCCCTCCCCCCTCCCCCACCAATCTGAATCTAAATGAGTGCTGCCACTTGAGATTTGAAAATCTCAAGTGACTCTGCCTGGGCAATATCTGGAGGCAGACTGTTCCAATTCTTCACTGTATTGCAGAAGAATGACCATTTTCTATAATCTTTAGTGGTTGATGGTACTGAGAAACAATGTTGTTGTGTTTTCCTTGATGTTCGAGTGGGCTTTTTGAGATATTTGTCTGGATTTATCGCCACTTTGTTGTTGACAATTTTATACATCATTGCTAGCCTGGATTCTTTTCTCCTATCCTTCAAACTTTTCCACTCCAGTTGTTCTAACATGTCTCCTACACTTGATCTATTCCTATATTTTCCCAATACATAGCGTGCCGATCTTCTCTGTATTTTCTCAAGTTGGTCAATGTGCCCCCGTTGGTATGGGTCCCACACAGTGCTGGCATATTCTAGTTGAGGTCGAACGAGTGATTTATAAGCCCTTTCTTTGATCGATTTCATATCGTTGTAAGAAAGCGTGGTTCATACATAAATAAAGATATATTTAAATTCAGTAATTGCCTTCTTCTGTCGAAAAAGTAATAAACAACAACACAAATCGCTTGCCATCGTTCAAATGTGACTTCCAAGTACACGGTACCAACGGTACTTTGATTTTCTTATGTGATGTTATTGTGTTATTGAAATTGTTTGTATGTTGTATGCATAATTACTCATTGTATTGCTTGACCCTAATGGGTGTAACTTTGCAATAAAGAATATATATTTAAAATCATTCCTAAAGTCAAGGGAACTTTCTTTTTTACTTTTCTTTATAAATATTTTTAACTTATTTTTGCTGTAAAGCTTACACATTGACAAACAAATATTTAACTTTTCATTAATATACCATGAGTTTTCTTTCAAGTTTATGTAATTCCTATATGCGTTGTATGCAGATTGCAGTAGCCCCGATGGTTGGCTTTCCAACCGATGCCAGTACAATAACATTTGACTATAATATCGCGATAAAATGGATATCTCTCTAATTCTGACAAAACTGCCAAGTTTGTAGCTTGTTTGGAAACCCTCATAGTCAAACTTACAAAATCTAATGTCATGCTCCTCTTGCTCCCAATCTTGTGTAAGCGACACAATGTAGAAATATCAATAATTTAAAAATCCTACTAAAAAATAGACCCCAAATTTACAGCATAATCCATAAGTTTCAAAACTAATCCTAAAAATGTCAAAAGAAAGACCGACCCCTTCTGGACATAGAATAACACAAAGACTACGAGTTCAAACATAAGCTTTCATAGAGACGTCTGTCTTATATTTGGATTTACATCTCTTTATTAAAACTCTAGATTCTTGTCAGACTTAGCTATGTGACAAACTTGATGATTTTAATTTTCCAATAGCGGAAGTCGAAGTTTGGACCTACTATACTAGATGGTTTAATCCCGTCACATAACTTATACCTGTCGTCTTCAGGTTGGCTTTTCTAAGTCCAGAAAGAGGTATTTCTAAGTTATTTATATAATATTTTTTAACCATTTGCTAACACATAATTATGTTCTTCTCTAATTGTAAGTTTGAAGGATGGGGCAAGTCTAAAGAGATATTTTTTCAAGAAATTCAGTATGAATTCAGTATATTATTTTTGCAGTAAATCAAGTAAAATCAAGTCATGTCAAGTAAAACCAAGAGTTAATATACTGGACACTACTGTATCGGTCTTGGAAATAAACTCCTGAAATAAAACTTGAACTCTATTGTCAAGTAAATTATCTCTGTTTAAGAGGTTGTTGGCTTTACTAGTGGTGGAATAGGAAAACTAAATTATAGTAATTGATTAAATTTCAGGCCACTGAAAAAGGGAGAGGTAGGTGAGCCTATACCGGGAGTCTATGTAGTGATGGAACGAGCTACATGAATTTTAAGTGTATGAAGCATAACGCTCTCTACACACCATGGCTCTCTATGGTTAGTTGTCAGGCTTTCTGTGTAATGACCCAACAACCCTACCTATTCAGCCACTTAGGGTCCGCACTGATCGCTCTTTGTTGTAAACACCGGACCGTCGTCAGAATCTAAAGAACCTTACTAGCTTCTGTTACGAAAAGCTGTGTTCTGTTGTTGACCTATTCTCCACCCGGATCGAACACGGGAAGTCTTTTTTAAACTAAAAGGTGTGAAAACAACAAAGAATACAGCTACCACATGATTTTAGATAAACAAAATTTTTTGAAGTGAACATGACTGAGTCGCATGTTTAACTGTTTATACAATTATCTCAAAATTATCCAATAGAAACTAATATCATAAAAACTTGAGACAATGAAGACAGCTAATTACATTTGAACAAACGTAGAATCTGTCAACAGAATTTGTTACAGCACAGATCATCTTAACGACTTTTTCTGATGCTATTAGCTGGTATTCAGTGGGAGTCGTTGACTGATCATGCTAGCACGCTTCCTAAACCATTTAATTGGTGACTTTTATGTGGTTTAATCCTTGTTTTAAAGGTTATTATTCAAATAAAGCATAATAAATGCAAGATACATTAAAGTTTATGATGATTAATTTGTTTTCAAGAAAAAAATTGTATGAATAAAAAACATCGTTCAAAATTTGTCTTTTTTCTTTGTAAAGCTAATCGTATTGCGACAAATGTCAATCCTTAACCAGCAAACGTAACACTTTATCATCCATTCTCTATGAAGAATTAACACTGTCTGAACGACATCCATTCTCTATGAAGAATTAACACTTTCTGTACGACATCCATTCTCTATGAAGAATTAACACTTTCTGTACGACATCCATTCTCTATGAAGAATTACATCCCAGCTCCTTTGTTCTAACAGGAGTGATCTGAGCCGGATCATCTCTCGGAATACCCTATTCTACTTTTTCAACTCTATTGTTCCTTTTCTTTTGAAACACGTTTTTTGAGAAATGTTCACTAAGTTGAACATAGGAAAATTATAAAATCAACAAGTTTTTTTGAAGATTGAAAAATAACATAGTTTCCTTACCGGGGTTTGAACATCGGATCTCACTGTCCCAAGTCTACATTCATATCCACTAGACCACGAAACCGATGGAAAACTCCGCTAAAAAATTGTACATAAAGAATATTGAAGGGGCCCAATAAGGATACTCTATAATATATATTATATTATAAAAATGTTTTCTATTTCATTCTAAATGCACAAAATGTATTCTAATGTTTGTATTTAAATTTTACATGATATATTTTAAAGGCTTGGATGTAAAATAGTTATTACATTCGGACTTGGTGTGTCAGTAAGATCACCCCCTCCGGCCTCCGGCCGTCGGGGTGATCTT